>OY282559.1:242105281-242708363 GCA_958295665.1 Tipula vernalis | reverse complement strand
ATATATATATATATATATATATATATATATATATATATATATATATATATATATATTATATATATATATATATATATATATATATATATATATATATATATATATATATATATATATATATACTGTCGAAATGTCATACAACTGCGTGAAGTTAGGAAAAAATTTTAGTTTTTTGTTTACTAGCGACACATGGGCAAAGAAAAAAAAAAAGAACAATTTTGTACACACAATTATTTAAATGTATGCGACAAGAAAGAAACAAGGTTTTTACGTTTATTTACTACTGAAACTTGAGTAGGAACAAATTTGTAAATAAACGTAAATGAAAATATGAGCCGTTTGGGCACACGAGTTACATTATATATATTCCACAACTCAAAACACTTGTGAGATTAATACCTGTGAGAATGTAAACACAAATAATCCACATAACGTAATTTTGTATTAAAGAATTAAATTACTTACCAGTTGTTTTCTCAGACTTAAAATAAATATTAAATTATTTACCAGTTGTTTTCTGAGAATCAAATATATCAAATGCATAAATGCATTTTCTTATAATTAAAAACATTAATTATATAATTAAAAACTTATATTAAGTAGAGGGAAAATCATTATAAAAAAAATTGTAATAATGATTCCTCAGGTTATTTTTTATTGGTTACTCTGAAGAGTCACATTAAAGAACGAATAAACTTCAAATAAAATATATTCTAAAGAATCTTAATACAAAAAATATAATTGTTTTTATTAACTCTAAAGAGATAATTAAACAAGAATAAAATTCACGCCACTAGAATTAATAAGATTTTACTATGCACAAACAAGTTTGATACAACACAAACTAGCGTAACTAGAATGGTAACTGCATTTTAATTTTTATTTGGTTTTAGAGGCAAATAACTTCATGCAGTTTTCTTAGTTTATTTTTTTGGGAATTAGGTATATTTTGTAACGGGGATGAAAAGCGCCCGTTACAAATGGATATCTTTATCCATTATATTATATTACGTATCGTAACTTAATGTATTTTATACGTTAGTCGTGGACAAATTTTATTTAAGCGGTTTCAATAATTTATAAGCAGAATCTTTCATCGGATTTTAACAAGTTGGTCGGTTTCACCTGAACGCGAAGCTTTGCTGTCTTTTTAAAAAATTGCAAGAACGAAATTATTCTTTCAGGTTATGTTTGCAAATCTTTTGTGCTAAGTTTTTGGTTAGAACTTTTTGGTTTCCCGCCTGCACTTATCCAAACCAGACTACGTAGTGAATTTTTTATTTAAGTTAACCTATTTTAGTTAGAAATAAGATATCGCGCTGATTTGCAGTGAAGTATGACTTTGTTCTCTGATCTGCTGAAACGACGAATGTTCTTAAATAATTCTTGACATTTGACATACATTTAGAAACCAATCGTTTGTCGCACGTTTGTTAATTTTGATTATATTCTAAGGAATGTGCTCCGCTGGGGTTCACAAAGTAGTGTTCTGGGGCCAATTCTCTATAGATTTTATACGCAAGATTTGCAAAGCATAAAAGGAACACAACATCTGCGGATGATACTGCAATCTTGGCAATAGGAGGCTATACAGAGGAGTCAACCAGTAACGAAAAAAGGGCGGTCTTTTCACAGCAAAATACTTAGGGATCATCTTTGAAGCTTTGAAAGAGCAAGTTAAAAAGAAAAAAAAAAAAGTTAAACATCAAATATAGAAAAATGTATTGGCTTGTAGGATAGAACTCTGAGCTACCATTACATAATAAACTGCTCTTATATCCGTAGATATTGAAATCTGTACAAGCGTATCATATAAATAGGGACTTCCGTATTCATCAGTACTACGCTTCTATAAAGGAAAATAAAGAATAATTACTTTATGCGTTTTAATATTTAAAATATATTTTAAACCTTAAATAACAAAGTATTAGTAATTAATTTAAGGTAAAACTAGAATGGCAAAAAATTCAATAGTGCACATTCTTCCAATTTTGCACTGATCAATTTTGGGATATAATACAATAGTTAATTAGTATTTTTCAATTATCCTTTATTCGCAATTACGTTTGCTACCCTTCTTGGTATAACCAAATACTTAATTACAGAGGATGGCATTTTTAACCGTTCAGCGCTTATTCGGTCCCATAACTCATTGACGGATTTTGGGGGTTATTCTTAATCGCGCAAGCGCCTTTTAAAAATTGCCCACAATTTCTCTATCGGATTCAAATCCGGGCTTTGCGATGGCCATTTTAACATTGTAAATTTTTGTTCATTTAACCATTATTGCACGATTCTGGCAGAGAGTTTGGGATCACCGTCTTGTTGAAAAATTCTTTCATCGATGAGTTCCTTCATAAGGATTGTAACAGCGCCTACGTCGCCGTCACAACAATTTTACTTTTATTGATTTTTTTTTGTCTTGGGTACAAATAGTTACGCCTGAATGGTGATATTGCGGTAAAGCAGATTCTAATCGGTAATAATCGCAGTTTTGTACTTTTTGACTTTCCTGATAGAGGTTGCTGGTCGATCTTGATGTATTGATTTTTTTTTTAGCGCGAAAAGATGATATTTTTTATTTTTTTTTTCTTGTTGTTGTACAGGGCTATAAATTAAAGTAATTGGGTGGTCCGGGGTTCAGTTTTTTACTAAATTTTAATCGGTTCGGTCTTATATTAAATTTGAACCGAGCTTCGGGTCTTTGAGTGAAATTAATTCCATACCACAGTTTTTGGATGTGATTATGTCCAAATACCCTGGTTAAGTTTTTTTTTTTATGTGAGAAAAAAAAGAAAGAAATATAACAACCCAATTGATATTAAAATAATTAAAAGTAATTAATCTTGGGTAATTATGGTTATGTTTATGATAAAGTTATCTTATTGTTAAATTTATTGGTTTTGTTATAAAAAAATAAATAAATAATAAAACATAAACTATAACAGGGGAATTCCCCGATTTACTTTATGAACGATAGTGTATAATGTGGTTTTAGTGATAAATTCATTTTTTTTATTAATGAATAATTCAAACGCACGGTATTTACCGAAGTGTAAATTAATTAAATTAATTATGGACTATATACAAATACGTGCATAAACTCGAGAAAAAAAAAATAAATAAAATATTTGGTGCCAAGATTCCAGAACATTCCAGAAATAAATGAGAATGTTCGGGGGAAAAAAAAAACAATGTGGAGTGTAATTTTTTGTTCTTACAACAGTTGAAGTAAAATTATAATTTATAACGCATAAAAATAAGTTCAATTGATCTGTGCCAAATTTATCAATCGTAATCAAAAGTAATCTTTTAGTGCCGTGTGAATGAGAAATAATTATATATCTACAAAGAACGATTTAAGTTAGCGAATTATTAAATAAAAATAAAAAAAAAATAATAAAATATATACAAATTAACCGCGTGCATGGGTGTGGCCTCTTTGGTATAAATAGCAATCAACCAAAGTTTGAAAAAAAAAAAAATATAAATAAATACCATCAACATTTAAATGGTTGTTTATTGTACCGCCACCAAATAAAAAAAAAAAAATTTTGTGCAACATTCAACGTGCAACAATTGACACAACAACCACAAGGCGCTTCATTCAACATAGTTCTGATAAGTCTTATTATTTTTTTTTTGGACATATTAAATTTTTTTATATATATTATATTTTTATTCAATTCTATTTAGATAATTATATTTTTATACACATCATTATCATTTCAATCTGGTGTAGGGTAATTAAGATAGATATTTAAGTTTCTTTTAGGTGATTAGTATTAGCTAGTTAGGTTAGTTAATGATGAAATTGGATTGTTTCTTTTTTTTTTGTTTTTTTTTATTTTGCGTGGAATAAATTGATAATTTAATTTTGTTTTCCAACTTAAAAAAAATTCTGTGTTATCAATCCGCAAAATGAGTAATTGAGAATCATCGAGCTGAGGATGAATTAGGTTGAGTGTAGGTATCGTGATGGGTTATAGGTAGGTAATTAGAATCATTCCTTAACGCGGTTACACTTGACTTACGCATACTCTTGAATTTTCCACGCCCATACCCTGATGCTTAGCCGGCAACGACCGCCAAGAGTCCCTGCGTAGGCCCAATTTTCTGTTAACCTTAGCATGACTTGGAGGATAGTTTTTTATTTCGCTTTAGTTTCATATTTTTAATAGTTATTCGCCTTATTTTTTGAGTTTTATTTAAATTGGATATCCTCCACGTCATGATAAGTGTTACAGTGGCGCCCAAGGGTAGGGGGCAAAATAGTATAAACCAGAATACCACCTTAGTATCCATTGCTTGTCGTAGGAGGCGACTAAACGGTTGGAGGTCGGACTAACAAACCGCCTCCGTAAAATTTGTCATGTTCCCCATAGTTTTTTTTTTCAGTTTTTTTTAGTTTTTCAATTTACTATTCCTGATACCTGGATGTTGTAGACCACCATCGGTTTCCACTTTTAGTGTTTGATTGCGAGGGGTCTGCAACTTCCTTGGTTCAGGTTTAGAATTAGAGTTCCCGTTGCTTGTTTTTATTTCCAATTTTTTTTTCTGTTCTTGAGGGTGGTGATTCCGGGATCCGCTTCTACTTCCGCTTTTAGTGTTTGACTTTAGAGTGAGATTCCGGATCACCAACCTTGATGATGGACGTAGAGCTCATTTGGTTTTTTTTTCCTTCCGTTCAGCTAAGTTCTCAAATTTTGTCGCACTGCAACTTCGTTACAGTGGCGCCCAAACAATATGGCTTCCTTTCTTAAAGTAGTTACTTTCCTTTCCTATCCTCATTCCTATAATTTCCATTACATTTTTTTTTATCTGTTTTTTCACATGCTTTCCGAAGTGGACAAAAATTTGAAATGAATTTTGCACTTTGTTGAATAGAGGTTTGAAAGCCGATATTTCAATTTAATCAATTTTTCTTTATTAAATCCCTATATTTTTTTTATTCATTGATATTTTTTTTTATAATTACAAAGTTTGAAATTCCGTCTATCATTCTATTTCCGCTTTAAGCGTTGATTTTGTTTGTTTTATATCTGGGTTTCTAAACGATCATTAGTTCAGCAAATGCTTCTTGCCTTCGGGCATTAATACCTTTTTATGAGTTTTGATTTTCATGATCCCGTGGTCAGGGAGCAGTTCGTTGAATGGCAATAGTTTAATTCGCATTTCGTCAAGCATAAATATCTGGTAGTATATACTGTTTGAATCATGGCATTGACGAGTTGTGAATTTGAATTAATTTTTTTTATTAGCTTCATTTCCCTATCCCAACTACCCTTTACCTTAAGATTCTGGTTACCTACCCCCAGACATATAAATGATTTCTTGTCTGCTGCTCATCGTGATTGTGCTGGTCTGTGTGGACTTATCGCATTCACTCTGGTTCATCCTCATCGTTAAATCATCCATACTTTAATTTATTTAATACCTGATTGGAATTGTGTTCTAAATTAAGTCAACATTATTAAGAATATTTTTTTTTTTCAAGATTTTTTTTTTATTATTTATTTTGAATTTTGGTATAATTATTCAATTATTTTTTTTGTGCGCTTGCGCATTGATTAAAATAAGTTAAGTTTTTTTTTCTGATTTGAGATTTTGAGTTACTTCGGATACTGTACTTTACATTCATCGGCCAGCTTCGCTCGTCTAGATTTGAAATCAGAAGTCAAAAGTACATATCTATAAAATCTGTGATTTTCAATTATTTTTTTTTATTTTCTACTTTCATTATTTATATTATTACTTTTTGCTTTCATTATTTTTTTTTTATTTTTTTTTATTACGTATAATTTTTTTTTGTGATTAAATTTTATCTTTGACAATACCCAAGATGAATATATTCGCCCTAAACCAAGACGAGTTTATTATTGAGTGTGCTTTACGCGATATTGCGGCCGGTGATGCAAATGCGGCGGAAATTTTACAAAATCGTGTGTTGGCCGAAGAAACGGGAAAAGTATTAAAACCGGTAAAAATGCACATCAATGCGGGGAAGCGCCCGGATCTGGAGATTGAATCATGCCTGGGAACGTTACGGGCACTGCAGAATCAGATTGATGAATTAGCTGGTTTGGATGCAAATAACCAATTACAAACGGCTCAGAATATTGAATCTCGACTTTTGCATATTACTGACAGGTTGCGACGTGCTTCAACGTCACCAACTTATTCATCTGATGCCAATAAGGTTCTTTCAAAAGGCGAAATTTTATTGGCAAGTCTCCAGTTGTATCTAAACGACTTGAACAAATTGAATGAGTCAATAGAGACCGCGAAAGCTGTGGAGTTTGAGACTTCTGATGGGCAGGGCCTAGACAATCGTCAGCAAAGCACCCATAACAATTCAGATGTTACTCAGAACGACCAAACATCAGAAATGGTACTAATGATGACACAAATAAAACAATTAACGCAACAAGTTTCAAATTTGACTCAGCAATTTGGTGAAATCCGTTCCAAATCAGAGGTAAAACCACCACAGCCGACAGTATCATTCCCAAATTCGATACCACCTCAGCCAACCCGTGAATCAAATACATCACATTTACCAAAAAACACGAATCATCCGCAGATATCCGGATTACCACCCGATCAATCCACATATCCGATGTTCACGCCAAATACAATAAATTATGGAACAAGGCCACAAAATTCCCTCGCTGCGCCAATAATCAATAATATGGAGGGTATTACTTACGGGAATTATACGAACATTCCTCCTATGTCAGCGGCTCCTAACCTAGGTGTACCTTATTCAGGCATCATACCCGGAATAGGAGGTGTTCCCGACAATCGTGGTTTGTCTAGAAGTGGGCTAGCTTTTGATGGTTCCCCAACCGGCATACCGGTAACCCTGTTTTTATTCCAGGTAGAAACTTTGGCAGCGTCGATGAATTTGTCATATGATAGATTATTAACCGAAATAAGCTTTGTTTTAAAAGGTATGGCGGCTCACTGGTATTGGACCTATCGACAGCAAAATCCAACGGTTAATTGGCACGAGCTTCGGCATTGCTTGATGGAGCGATTCAAACATCGGATAGCCGATTCTGATATCGAGAAGAAGATCGAGGCTCGGAAACAACATTCTAGCGAGACCTTCCTAGAATTTTACCAACAGGTGTGGAGTTTAACCATGCAATTGAGTGTTCCGTGCTCTGAGCATAACCTAATTAAGGTTCTAATGAAGAACATGCGACCGGGCCTTCGTTATCAGTTAACCGATCGGAAATTCACACACCTTGGCGATCTTATTAATAGTTGTACGAGCTGGGAGAGTACATGGACAGAGTTAAAAATCGACCCAGATAGTTTTGTGTCTATTAAGCGAACCACTCATGCACCGGAGCACGGCGGTTACCCATATAGGCGCGTGATCAACGAGTTGGACTATAGTGCTAATTACCAGAATCCAATAAGTTACGAACCATACACAAATATTGCTCCGCACCATTCAGTTCCCCAAGCTAATGCTACTAATTTCAACCATAATGTGCCCCAAACTACGACCTTCGAAGCTTACGGAAGTACTGGGACACCTTATTTAGATAGTCAGATTGATGAAATACAGGCATTTAATTTGAACTCTCGGGGACAAAATAACCCGGAACGACACACCGCTGCACCTACGAATAACACCACTTCCCTTAATGTTAATCAGTCCAATGCAATATGCTATAATTGTGACGACATAGGACATGTCTTCACGGAGTGTCCGGTGCCAGCAGCGCGGTGGTTTTGTTATCGTTGTGGTTTGAAAGACACAGTTACCTCAAGATGTAACCGGTGTAAGGGAAACGGTCAGAGGGGACTGTGGAGAACTGGGAATCACAGTACCCAAAGATTGGTTCAGCCCAGGCATACTCAGCAGGATGCTGCATCGAATACAGAACCAGCGTGGAGAGTTATGATGAAACCGGGAGCACCGACCAATCTGAAATAACCTTTTCTGAATCTACGGATTCCTATTCTTTTGACGAACCATATCCATCTAATTTCAAAAATTATGTTCCAATATCTAACTGTGCAAAGCCTAAACGGTATTATAACCCTAAACATCGTTTAAGAAGTCGCTCCTATTGGAAGGCAAAACAAAACCGTAGATCTGAATTAGTATCCTCAATCGTTAATACGGACCCAATAGATAAACGGCCTTATGTCCAAGTATCCATCAATGGCATTCAGTACAACGGTTTGTTGGATAGTGGGGCTACTATCAGTGTACTTGGAGCTGGATCCGATCGACTTTTGAGTGATCCTAAGGTCAAATTTCATAACTTTCCTAGTTACGTAAATACGGCTAGCGGTCAAGCGCAAAGAGTGTTCGGTTACATCAATGCACAAGTGGTTTTTAACAACACAGAACGGACGATGCCACTATACATTGTACCTTCATTAGAGCAGTCTCTCTATCTGGGCATAAATTTTTGGAACCTATTTGGAATCACCCCAAATGTATCTACCCTAAATACCATATCGACCATCACGCCTCCCAACGAACTTCCTGAATTTCACCATCTTTCCACAAAGGATAAGGCAAGGCTCGCTGAAATCGTTGAGTCGTTCCCTTCCTCGGTCAAGTTGGGACTCGGAAAAACCAACCTGGTGTCCCACGTCATCGATGTTGGTTCTGCAAAGCCGTTGAAGCAACGATTTTACTCTGTTTCGCCTGTGAAGCGGGAACTAATGTACAAAGAGTTGGACCGAATGCTATCGTTGGGTGTTATTGAGGAGAGTGAGAGTTCTTGGTGTTCGCCGGTCACTCTGGTGCAGAAGGCAAATGGTAAAATTCGTCTGTGCTTGGATGCCCGTGAATTGAACAAAGTAACCGTCAAGGACGCTTACCCGTTGCCGCTTATCGATGGGTTGTTGGGTCGACTGGATCAAACCAGATATATTTCGACAATAGATTTGAAAGACGCTTTCTGGCAGATTCCGCTCGATCCAGCATCCAGAGATAAGACGGCATTCACGGTACCCGGACGGCCTTTGTATCAATTCACGGTCATGCCTTTCGGATTGTGCAACGCACCACAGACGATGTGCCGCCTCATGCACCGAGTGATTCCATACTCACTACATGATCGCGTTTCGGTGTATTTAGACGACTTGCTTATCACTTCTGCCACCCAGGATGAGCATTTCTCCTTGCTCAGTGAGGTTGCTGGTTTATTGAAAAGGGCTGGACTAACTATCAACACGGAAAAAAGTCGATTTCTGCTTAAAGAGGTGCGTTACCTGGGTTATTTGGTTGGGGACGGATGCCTCCGTACTGATCCTGAAAAAGTGAAGGCCATCGTAGAATACCCTATACCGAAAACAACGAAACAGGTGAGACGATTTATGGGTCTGTGTGGTTGGTACCGGAGATTTATAGGTAAGTTTTCTACCATTGCTGCTCCTTTAACAGACCTGACGAAGAAAGGAACAAAAATCCATTGGTCGAAGGAAGCGGACGAGGCATTTAACACACTGAAAAAGGCGCTCTCAACAGCACCTGTTCTGGCAAATCCGGACTTCGAGAAGCCCTTTTATATACAATGTGACGCCAGTACTGCTGGAGTAGGAAGCGTGCTATTTCAACTAGATGCTGCTGGAGAAGAACGTCCTATATCGTTTTTCTCTCACAAGCTAAATGCCGCTCAAAAGAATTACTCAATAACGGAATTAGAGTGTTACGCAGCAGTACTAAGCGTCAAAAAGTTCCGTGCGTATATAGAAGGGTATAATTTTATCATCTACACCGATCATGCCAGCTTACGCTGGTTGATGTCTCAGAAGGATTTGTCAGGACGGCTTGCTCGTTGGAGTTTAAAACTTCAAGGTTTTAACTTTCAGATAGGCTACCGTAAAGGATCTATAAATGTGGTACCGGAGGCGTTATCCAGAATGCATTGTGACGAACTCGCTAATCTTTCTTCCCTAGTAGAACCTTCCGGAGGCCTCAGTAAACCAGATAACAGCGGAAAACCAGATCAATTAGACCCAATGCACGTCGATTTGAAATCTCCTGCTTTTGATGATCCGGAATACAAAGAGCAAATTGAGAAAATACAGAAATTGGGAGACGAATGTCCTAATTTCTGCGTCAAAGAGGACAAGTTGCTCTTTACACCTACTTTTGGTACCCAGTATGACGTAAATGATGTGCCGACGTGGAAACTGGTGGTTCCTAACAAACTTACCCACTCTTTAGTCGAACAGGCACATATACCACCCTCTTCCGCACACATGGGTATTGCAAAAACCTTAGACCGACTTCGTAGGCAGTTTTACTGGCACGGAATGGCTCTGGATGTGAAAGATTTCATTAGCAATTGTCAAACATGTAAGCAGAATAAACCAGTTAATTATAACACCAAACCGGCAATGGGACGTCAATTTATATCGCAACGGCCTTTCCAAAGATTATATATTGACTTATTGGGACCGTACCCTCGTTCAAAGAAAGGAAACGCTTACATTCTGATCGTTTTGGATCATTATTCAAAATTTGTCATGTTGAAACCGCTCCGAGAAGCATCAGCTGCCCTAATATGCAATTTTTTGGAAAATGAGACATTTCTATTATTTTCAGTACCCGAATTTATTACTAGTGACAACGGGAAGCAGTTTATATCCAAACTGTTCCAAGAGCTGCTGCGTAAATACGGAGTCGAACATATTCGAACCCCTGTATATTCACCGCAAAGTAATGCGTCCGAACGCGTTAATCGAACCATTTTATCAGCCATTCGGTCCTACCTGAGTGATACTCGGCATAATGAATGGGACTTACACATCCAAGAGATAGCGGCTGCTCTCCGTAATGTTGTACATGGATCAACTAAATTGTCTCCCCATTTCGTCGTTTTCGGTCAACATATGACTTTGCATGGATCCGAATATGAACTACGAAGGCTGCTGTCAACAACTGACGAGAACGAGGATTACATGCTATCGAAACCAGACCGTTTGAATTTGATCCGCAATCAGATTATTCACCGCCTCAAGGTTGCTTATGACCGTTCAGCGAAATATTATAATCTACGCAGTCGTTCACGCGAGCTGGCTGCGGGACAGGCCGTGTTCGTTCGTTCTTTTGCTCAAAGCGATGCCGCCAACAAATTCTCTGCCAAGCTATCTGCAAAATTCATACCAGCAACCATTGATTCAAAGGTAGGAAATGTGGCCTATAGGATTCGGGATTTGCAAGGAAAAGTAATGGGAATATTTCACGCTAAAGATATTCGTTCCTGACAGTGATTCATCATTAATCTAATGCCCGGCATGAGACTTTCTCAGGGTGTGAGGCGTCCCCACGATTTGTAACAGCGCCTACGTCGCCGTCACAACAATTTTACTTTTATTGATTTTTTTTTGTCTTGGGTACAAATAGTTACGCCTGAATGGTGATATTGCGGTAAAGCAGATTCTAATCGGTAATAATCGCAGTTTTGTACTTTTTGACTTTCCTGATAGAGGTTGCTGGTCGATCTTGATGTATTGATTTTTTTTTTAGCGCGAAAAGATGATATTTTTTATTTTTTTTTTCTTGTTGTTGTACAGGGCTATAAATTAAAGTAATTGGGTGGTCCGGGGTTCAGTTTTTTACTAAATTTTAATCGGTTCGGTCTTATATTAAATTTGAACCGAGCTTCGGGTCTTTGAGTGAAATTAATTCCATACCACAGTTTTTGGATGTGATTATGTCCAAATACCCTGGTTAAGTTTTTTTTTTTATGTGAAAAAAAAAAGAAAGAAATATAACAACCCAATTGATATTAAAATAATTAAAAGTAATTAATCTTGGGTAATTATGGTTATGTTTATGATAAAGTTATCTTATTGTTAAATTTATTGGTTTTGTTATAAAAAAATAAATAAATAATAAAACATAAACTATAACAGGGGAATTCCCCGATTTACTTTATGAACGATAGTGTATAATGTGGTTTTAGTGATAAATTCATTTTTTTTATTAATGAATAATTCAAACGCACGGTATTTACCGAAGTGTAAATTAATTAAATTAATTATGGACTATATACAAATACGTGCATAAACTCGAGAAAAAAAAAATAAATAAAATATTTGGTGCCAAGATTCCAGAACATTCCAGAAATAAATGAGAATGTTCGGGGGAAAAAAAAAACAATGTGGAGTGTAATTTTTTGTTCTTACAACAGTTGAAGTAAAATTATAATTTATAACGCATAAAAATAAGTTCAATTGATCTGTGCCAAATTTATCAATCGTAATCAAAAGTAATCTTTTAGTGCCGTGTGAATGAGAAATAATTATATATCTACAAAGAACGATTTAAGTTAGCGAATTATTAAATAAAAATAAAAAAAAAATAATAAAATATATACAAATTAACCGCGTGCATGGGTGTGGCCTCTTTGGTATAAATAGCAATCAACCAAAGTTTGAAAAAAAAAAAAATATAAATAAATACCATCAACATTTAAATGGTTGTTTATTGTACCGCCACCAAATAAAAAAAAAAAAATTTTGTGCAACATTCAACGTGCAACAATTGACACAACAACCACAAGGCGCTTCATTCAACATAGTTCTGATAAGTCTTATTATTTTTTTTTTGGACATATTAAATTTTTTTATATATATTATATTTTTATTCAATTCTATTTAGATAATTATATTTTTATACACATCATTATCATTTCAATCTGGTGTAGGGTAATTAAGATAGATATTTAAGTTTCTTTTAGGTGATTAGTATTAGCTAGTTAGGTTAGTTAATGATGAAATTGGATTGTTTCTTTTTTTTTTGTTTTTTTTTATTTTGCGTGGAATAAATTGATAATTTAATTTTGTTTTCCAACTTAAAAAAAATTCTGTGTTATCAATCCGCAAAATGAGTAATTGAGAATCATCGAGCTGAGGATGAATTAGGTTGAGTGTAGGTATCGTGATGGGTTATAGGTAGGTAATTAGAATCATTCCTTAACGCGGTTACACTTGACTTACGCATACTCTTGAATTTTCCACGCCCATACCCTGATGCTTAGCCGGCAACGACCGCCAAGAGTCCCTGCGTAGGCCCAATTTTCTGTTAACCTTAGCATGACTTGGAGGATAGTTTTTTATTTCGCTTTAGTTTCATATTTTTAATAGTTATTCGCCTTATTTTTTGAGTTTTATTTAAATTGGATATCCTCCACGTCATGATAAGTGTTACTTGTTAGCTAAAGATATGTGAGCCGCCATACCTTTTAAAACAAAGCTTATTTCGGTTAATAATCTATCATATGACAAATTCATCGACGCTGCCAAAGTTTCTACCTGGAATAAAAACAGGGTTACTGGTATGCCGGTTGGGCGCCACTGTAACACTTATCATGACGTGGAGGATATCCAATTTAAATAAAACTCAAAAAATAAGGCGAATAACTATTAAAAATATGAAACTAAAGCGAAATAAAAAACTATCCTCCAAGTCATGCTAAGGTTAACAGAAAATTGGACTTATCGCATTCACTCTGGTTCATCCTCATCGTTAAATCATCCATACTTTAATTTATTTAATACCTGATTGGAATTGTGTTCTAAATTAAGTCAACATTATTAAGAATATTTTTTTTTTTTTCAAGATTTTTTTTTATTATTTATTTTGAATTTTGGTATAATTATTCAATTATTTTTTTTGTGCGCTTGCGCATTGATTAAAATAAGTTAAGTTTTTTTTTCTGATTTGAGATTTTGAGTTACTTCGGATACTGTACTTTACATTCATCGGCCAGCTTCGCTCGTCTAGATTTGAAATCAGAAGTCAAAAGTACATATCTATAAAATCTGTGATTTTCGATTATTTTTTTTTATTTTCTACTTTCATTATTTATATTATTACTTTTTGCTTTCATTATTTTTTTTTTATTTTTTTTTATTACGTATAATTTTTTTTTGTGATTAAATTTTATCTTTGACAATACCCAAGATGAATATATTCGCACTAAACCAAGACGAGTTTATTATTGAGTGTGCTTTACGCGATATTGCGGCCGGTGATGCAAATGCGGCGGAAATTTTACAAAATCGTGTGTTGGCCGAAGAAACGGGAAAAGTATTAAAACCGGTAAAAATGCACATCAATGCGGGGAAGCGCCCGGATCTGGAGATTGAATCATGCCTGGGAACGTTACGGGCACTGCAGAATCAGATTGATGAATTAGCTGGTTTGGATGCAAATAACCAATTACAAACGGCTCAGAATATTGAATCTCGACTTTTGCATATTACTGACAGGTTGCGACGTGCTTCAACGTCACCAACTTATTCATCTGATGCCAATAAGGTTCTTTCAAAAGGCGAAATTTTATTGGCAAGTCTCCAGTTGTATCTAAACGACTTGAACAAATTGAATGAGTCAATAGAGACCGCGAAAGCTGTGGAGTTTGAGACTTCTGATGGGCAGGGCCTAGACAATCGTCAGCAAAGCACCCATAACAATTCAGATGTTACTCAGAACGACCAAACATCAGAAATGGTACTTATGATGACACAAATAAAACAATTAACGCAACAAGTTTCAAATTTGACTCAGCAATTTGGTGAAATCCGTTCCAAATCAGAGGTAAAACCACCACAGCCGACAGTATCATTCCCAAATTCGATACCACCTCAGCCAACCCGTGAATCAAATACATCACATTTACCAAAAAACACGAATCATCCGCAGATATCCGGATTACCACCCGATCAATCCACATATCCGATGTTCACGCCAAATACAATAAATTATGGAACAAGGCCACAAAATTCCCTCGCTGCGCCAATAATCAATAATATGGAGGGTATTACTTACGGGAATTATACGAACATTCCTCCTATGTCAGCGGCTCCTAACCTAGGTGTACCTTATTCAGGCATCATACCCGGAATAGGAGGTGTTCCCGACAATCGTGGTTTGTCTAGAAGTGGGCTAGCTTTTGATGGTTCCCCAACCGGCATACCAGTAACCCTGTTTTTATTCCAGGTAGAAACTTTGGCAGCGTCGATGAATTTGTCATATGATAGATTATTAACCGAAATAAGCTTTGTTTTAAAAGGTATGGCGGCTCACTGGTATTGGACCTATCGACAGCAAAATCCAACGGTTAATTGGCACGAGCTTCGGCATTGCTTGATGGAGCGATTCAAACATCGGATAGCCGATTCTGATATCGAGAAGAAGATCGAGGCTCGGAAACAACATTCTAGCGAGACCTTCCTAGAATTTTACCAACAGGTGTGGAGTTTAACCATGCAATTGAGTGTTCCGTGCTCTGAGCATAACCTAATTAAGGTTCTAATGAAGAACATGCGACCGGGCCTTCGTTATCAGTTAACCGATCGGAAATTCACACACCTTGGCGATCTTATTAATAGTTGTACGAGCTGGGAGAGTACATGGACAGAGTTAAAAATCGACCCAGATAGTTTTGTGTCTATTAAGCGAACCACTCATGCACCGGAGCACGGCGGTTACCCATATAGGCGCATGATCAACGAGTTGGACTATAGTGCTAATTACCAGAATCCAATAAGTTACGAACCATACACAAATATTGCTCCGCACCATTCAGTTCCCCAAGCTAATGCTACTAATTTCAACCATAATGTGCCCCAAACTACGACCTTCGAAGCTTACGGAAGTACTGGGACACCTTATTTAGATAGTCAGATTGATGAAATACAGGCATTTAATTTGAACTCTCGGGGACAAAATAACCCGGAACGACACACCGCTGCACCTACGAATAACACCACTCCCCTTAATGTTAATCAGTCCAATGCAATATGCTATAATTGTGACGACATAGTACATGTCTTCACGGAGTGTCCGGTGCCAGCAGCGCGGTGGTTTTGTTATCGTTGTGGTATGAAAGACACAGTTACCTCAAGATGTAACCGGTGTAAGGGAAACGATCAGAGGGGACTGTGGAGAACTGGGAATCACAGTACCCAAAGATTGGTTCAGCCCAGGCATACTCAGCAGGATGCTGCATCCAATACAGAACCAGCGTGGAGAGTTATGATGAAACCGGGAGCACCGACCAATCTGAAATAACCTTTTCTGAATCTACGGATTCCTATTCTTTTGACGAACCATATCCATCTAATTTCAAAAATTATGTTCCAATATCTAACTGTGCAAAGCCTAAACGGTATTATAACCCTAAACATCGTTTAAGAAGTCGCTCCTATTGGAAGGCAAAACAAAACCGTAGATCTGACTTAGTATCCTCAATCGTTAATACGGACCCAATAGATAAACGGCCTTATGTCCAAGTATCCATCAATGGCATTCAGTACAACGGTTTGTTGGATAGTGGGGCTACTATCAGTGTACTTGGAGCTGGATCCGATCGACTTTTGAGTGATCCTAAGGTCAAATTTCATAACTTTCCTAGTTACGTAAATACGGCTAGCGGTCAAGCGCAAAGAGTGTTCGGTTACATCAATGCACAAGTGGTTTTTAACAACAGAGAACGGACGATGCCACTATACATTGTACCTTCATTAGAGCAGTCTCTCTATCTGGGCATAAATTTTTGGAACCTATTTGGAATCACCCCAAATGTATCTACCCTAAATACCATATCGACCATCACGCCTCCCAACGAACTTCCTGAATTTCACCATCTTTCCACAAAGGATAAGGCAAGGCTCGCCGAAATCGTTGAGTCGTTCCCTTCCTCGGTCAAGTTGGGACTCGGAAAAACCAACCTGGTGTCCCACGTCATCGATGTTGGTTCTGCAAAGCCGTTGAAGCAACGATTTTACTCTGTTTCTCCTGTGAAGCGGGAACTAATGTACAAAGAGTTGGACCGAATGCTATCGTTGGGTGTTATTGAGGAGAGTGAGAGTTCTTGGTGTTCGCCGGTCACTCTGGTGCAGAAGGCAAATGGTAAAATTCGTCTGTGCTTGGATGCCCGTGAATTGAACAAAGTAACCGTCAAGGACGCTTATCCGTTGCCGCTTATCGATGGGTTGTTGGGTCGACTGGATCAAACCAGATATATTTCGACAATAGATTTGAAAGACGCTTTCTGGCAGATTCCGCTCGATCCAGCATCCAGAGATAAGACGGCATTCACGGTACCCGGACGGCCTTTGTATCAATTCACGGTCATGCCGTTCGGATTGTGCAATGCACCACAGACGATGTGCCGCCTCATGCACCGAGTGATTCCATACCCACTACATGATCGCGTTTCGGTGTATTTAGACGACTTGCTTATCACTTCTGCCACCCAGGATGAGCATTTCTCCTTGCTCAGTGAGGTTGCTGGTTTATTGAAAAGGGCTGGACTAACTATCAACACGGAAAAAAGTCGATTTCTGCTTAAAGAGGTGCGTTACCTGGGTTATTTGGTTGGGGACGGATGCCTCCGTACTGATCCTGAAAAAGTGAAGGCCATCGTAGAATACCCTATACCGAAAACAACGAAACAGGTGAGACGATTTATGGGTCTGTGTGGTTGGTACCGGAGATTTATAGGTAAGTTTTCTACCATTGCTGCTCCTTTAACAGACCTGACGAAGAAAGGAACAAAAATCCATTGGTCGAAGGAAGCGGACGAGGCATTTAACACACTGAAAAAGGCGCTCTCAACAGCACCTGTTCTGGCAAATCCGGACTTCGAGAAGCCCTTTTATATACAATGTGACGCCAGTACTGCTGGAGTAGGAAGCGTGCTATTTCAACTAGATGCTGCTGGAGAAGAACGTCCTATATCGTTTTTCTCTCACAAGCTAAATGCCGCTCAAAAGAATTACTCAATAACGGAATTAGAGTGTTACGCAGCAGTACTAAGCGTCAAAAAGTTCCGTGCGTATATAGAAGGGTATAATTTTATCATCTACACCGATCATGCCAGCTTACGCTGGTTGATGTCTCAGAAGGATTTGTCAGGACGGCTTGCTCGTTGGAGTTTAAAACTTCAAGGTTTTAACTTTCAGATAGGCTACCGTAAAGGATCTATAAATGTGGTACCGGATGCGTTATCCAGAATGCATTGTGACGAACTCGCTAATCTTTCTTCCCTAGTAGAACCTTCCGGAGGCCTCAGTAAACCAGATAACAGCGGAAAACCAGATCAATTAGACCCAATGCACGTCGATTTGAAATCTCCTGCTTTTGATGATCCGGAATACAAAGAGCAAATTGAGAAAATACAGAAATTGGGAGACGAATGTCCTAATTTCTGCGTCAAAGAGGACAAGTTGCTCTTTACACCTACTTTTGGTACCCAGTATGACGTAAATGATGTGCCGACGTGGAAACTGGTGGTTCCTAACAAACTTACACCCTCTTTAGTCGAACAGGCACATATACCACCCTCTTCCGCACACATGGGTATTGCAAAAACCTTAGACCGACTTCGTAGGCAGTTTTACTGGCATGGAATGGCTCTGGATGTGAAAGATTTCATTAGCAATTGTCAAACATGTAAGCAGAATAAACCAGTTAATTATAACACCAAACCGGCAATGGGACGTCAATTTATATCGCAACGGCCTTTCCAAAGATTATATATTGACTTATTGGGACCGTACCCTCGTTCAAAGAAAGGAAACGCTTACATTCTGATCGTTTTGGATCATTATTCAAAATTTGTCATGTTGAAACCGCTCCGAGAAGCATCAGCTGCCCTAATATGCAATTTTTTGGAAAATGAGACATTTCTATTATTTTCAGTACCCGAATTTATTACTAGTGACAACGGGAAGCAGTTTATATCCAAACTGTTCCAAGAGCTGCTGCGGAAATACGGAGTCGAACATATTCGAACCCCTGTATACTCACCGCAAAGTAATGCGTCCGAACGCGTTAATCGAACCATTTTATCAGCCATTCGGTCCTACCTGAGTGATACCCGGCATAATGAATGGGACTTACACATCCAAGAGATAGCGGCTGCTCTCCGTAATGTTGTACATGGATCAACTAAATTGTCTCCCCATTTCGTCGTTTTCGGTCAACATATGACTTTGCATGGATCCGAATATGAACTACGAAGGCTGCTGTCAACAACTGACGAGAACGAGGATTACATGCTATCGAAACCAGACCGTTTGAATTTGATCCGCAATCAGATTATTCACCGCCTCAAGGTTGCTTATGACCGTTCAGCGAAATATTATAATCTACGCAGTCGTTCACGCGAGCTGGCTGCGGGACAGGCCGTGTTCGTTCGTTCTTTTGCTCAAAGCGATGCCGCCAACAAATTCTCTGCCAAGCTATCTGCAAAATTCATACCAGCAACCATTGATTCAAAGGTAGGAAATGTGGCCTATAGGATTCGGGATTTGCAAGGAAAAGTAATGGGAATATTTCACGCTAAAGATATTCGTTCCTGACAGTGATTCATCATTAATCTAATGCCCGGCATGAGACTTTCTCAGGGTGTGAGGCGTCCCCACGATTTGTAACAGCGCCTACGTCGCCGTCACAACAATTTTACTTTTATTGATTTTTTTTTTGTCTTGGGTACAAATAATTACGCCTGAATGGTGATATTGCGGTAAAGCAGATTCTAATCGGTAATAATCGCAGTTTTGTACTTTTTGACTTTCCTGATAGAGGTTGCTGGTCGATCTTGATGTATTGATTTTTTTTTTTAGCGCGAAAAGATGATATTTTTTATTTTTTTTTTCTTGTTGTTGTACAGGGCTATAAATTAAAGTAATTGGGTGGTCCGGGGTTCAGTTTTTTACTAAATTTTAATCGGTTCGGTCTTATATTAAATTTGAACCGAGCTTCGGGTCTTTGATTGAAATTAATTCCATACCACAGTTTCTGGATGTGATTATGCACAAATAACCCTGGTTAAGTTTTTTTTTTGATGTGAAAAAAAAAAAAAAAAGAAATATAACAACCCAATTGATATTAAAATAATTAAAAGTAATTAATCTTGGGTAATTATGGTTATGTTTATGATAAAGTTATCTTATTGTTAAATTTATTGGTTTTGTTATAAAAAAAATAAATAAATAATAAAACATAAACTATAACAGGGGAATTCCCCGATTTACTTTATGAACGATAGTGTATAATGTGGTTTTAGTGATAAATTCAGTTTTTTTTATTAATGAATAATTCAAACGCACGGTATTTACCGAAGTGTAAATTAATTAAATTAATTATGGACTATCTACAAATACGTGCATAAACTCGAAAGAAAAAAAAAATAAATAAAATATTTGGTGCCAAGATTCCAGAACATTCCAGAAATAAATGAGAATGTTCGGGGGAAACAATGTGGAGTGTAATTTTTGTTCTTACAACAGTTTAATTAAATTATAATTTATAACGCATAAAAATAAGTTCAATTGATTTGTGCCAAATTTATCAATCGTGTTGGGGATATTCATAATGTAATCTTTTAGTGCCGTGTGAATGAGAAATAATTATATATCTACGAAGAACGATTTAAGTTAGCGAATTATTAAATAAAAATAAAAAATAAAAATAATAAAATATATACAAATTAACCGCGTGCATGGGTGTGGCCTCTTTGGTATAAATAGCAATCAACCAAAGTTTGAAAAAAAAAAAATATAAATAAATACCATCAACATTTAAATGGTTGTTTATTGTATCGCCACCAAATAAAAAAAAAAAAATTTTTGTGCAACATTCAACGTGCAACAATTGACACAACAACCACAAGGCGCTTCATTCACAATAGTTCTGATAAGTCTTATTATTTTTTTTTGGACATATTAAATTTTTTTATATATATTATATTTTTATTCAATTCTATTTAGATAATTATATTTTTATACACATCATTATCATTTCAATCTGGTGTAGGGTAATTAAGATAGATATTTAAGTTTCTTTTAGGTGATTAGTATTAGCTAGTTAGGTTAGTTAATGATGAAATTGGATTGTTTCTTTTTTTTTGTTTTTTTTTTTATTTTGCGTGGAATAAATTGATAATTTAATTTTGTTTTCCAACTTAAAAAAATTCTGTGTTATGAATCCGCAAAATGAGTAATTGAGAATCATCGAGCTGAGGATGAATTAGGGTGAGTGTAGGTATCGTGATGGGTTATAGGTAGGTAATTAGAATCATTCCTTAACGCGGTTACACTTGACTTACGCATACTCTTGAATTTTCCACGCCCATACCCTGATGCTTAGCCGGCAACGACCGCCAAGAGTCCCTGCGTAGGCCCAATTTTCTGTTAACCTTAGCATGACTTGGAGGATAGTTTTTTATTTCGCTTTAGTTTCATATTTTTAATAGTTATTCGCCTTATTTTTTGAGTTTTATTTAAATTGGATATCCTCCACGTCATGATAAGTGTTACAGTGGCGCCCAAGAGCTGCTGCGGAAATACGGAGTCGAACATATTCGAACCCCTGTATACTCACCGCAAAGTAATGCGTCCGAACGCGTTAATCGAACCATTTTATCAGCCATTCGGTCCTACCTGAGTGATACCCGGCATAATGAATGGGACTTACACATCCAAGAGATAGCGGCTGCTCTCCGTAATGTTGTACATGGATCAACTAAATTGTCTCCCCATTTCGTCGTTTTCGGTCAACATATGACTTTGCATGGATCCGAATATGAACTACGAAGGCTGCTGTCAACAACTGACGAGAACGAGGATTACATGCTATCGAAACCAGACCGTTTGAATTTGATCCGCAATCAGATTATTCACCGCCTCAAGGTTGCTTATGACCGTTCAGCGAAATATTATAATCTACGCAGTCGTTCACGCGAGCTGGCTGCGGGACAGGCCGTGTTCGTTCGTTCTTTTGCTCAAAGCGATGCCGCCAACAAATTCTCTGCCAAGCTATCTGCAAAATTCATACCAGCAACCATTGATTCAAAGGTAGGAAATGTGGCCTATAGGATTCGGGATTTGCAAGGAAAAGTAATGGGAATATTTCACGCTAAAGATATTCGTTCCTGACAGTGATTCATCATTAATCTAATGCCCGGCATGAGACTTTCTCAGGGTGTGAGGCGTCCCCACGATTTGTAACAGCGCCTACGTCGCCGTCACAACAATTTTACTTTTATTGATTTTTTTTTTGTCTTGGGTACAAATAATTACGCCTGAATGGTGATATTGCGGTAAAGCAGATTCTAATCGGTAATAATCGCAGTTTTGTACTTTTTGACTTTCCTGATAGAGGTTGCTGGTCGATCTTGATGTATTGATTTTTTTTCGAAATTTCGTTTTGAATAATGCAACAGCAGAAAACCAGCGCGATTACCATGACTGACTACGATTATAGAAACCTAAAAAGCTTTACCCATATTGAATCAAAATGAACAAGCATTTGAAACATTATAAAAATGAAACCAATATGGATTTGCTTTCAAAACTAATAAAAATGAGGAAAAAAAATTGAAAATTAAATTTGATAAATGAATTGAATGTTAAAAAGTACATATCCGAAAATAAAATCAAAATGTCCAATATGACAGAATAAATGCGCTGCACTCGATAACATTCAAATCACCACCATAAAAGACACAAGAAATTAACTGAACCATTCAAAAAAAAAAGTACTACCCCTCAACATATGTAAATTTAATAAAGTAATTATAAGCCAGTTTTGTTTGGGCGCCACTGTAACAGAGTTGCAGTGCGACAAAAATTGAGAACTTAGCTGAACGGAGGGAAAAAAACCAAATGAGCTCTACGTCCATCATCAAGGTTGGTGATCCGGAATCTCACTCTAAAGTCAAACACAAAAAGCGGAAGTAGAAGCGGATCCCGGAATCACCACCCTCAAGAACAGAAAAAAAAAATTGAAAATAAAAACAAGCAACGGGAACTCTAATTCTAAACCTGAACCAAGGAAGTTGCAGACCCCTCGCAATCAAACACTAAAAGTGGAAACCGATGGTGGTCTACAACATCCATGTATCAGGAATAGTAAATTGAAAAATTTAAAAAACTGAAAAAACTATGGGGAACATGACAAATTTTACGGAGGCGGTTTGTTAGTCCGACCTCCAACCGTTTAGTCGCCTCCTACGACAAGCAATGGATACTAAGGTGGTATTCTGATGTATACTATTTTGCCCCCTACCTTTGGGCGCTAAAAATGGAATACGTCAGAAACGAAAAAACAAAAAAAATTAAAGTAAAGAAGCATAGTCAGAAACCAACAAACGGAAACGAATTTACCGTCTGAACGAATGAACCCTTCAGTGGACATATTAGTAGGTGCAACTTAGATTATACATAGATGCGACTATTAAGCTCACTTTTTCATCTGAAGCGACATAATGGTTTCAACGGATTCGATGATCTAAGAGAGTCAAATATAAGAAGAATAGCCTTTTGCTTCCGATTTTTAAATTTTAAGATTTCGATCTGGCAAGAGGCCTAAATATTTTAGCACATATTGTTACATGCATTTGTATATTACAATATACGTAGCGATATGTATAGACAGTAATTCGATTGGAAATTTTTTGGCGGAAATCCAACTGTTCATTCCAAAAAAAAAAAAAAAAATCGAAATGGATTTTTTATTTGCTTAATATCTCGTATCTATATAGATTTATGCATTTGATCGATTGCAATAAGTCACATTTCTATACAAAGACATATAGAAAATTACAACTAAAAATACAAACAAAAAATGTGCTGATATACAATAATATAATTTATATGAAGTTCTAGTCTATATATAATGCTTGTTCTACACTAAATCTATAAACGGTGTAGATACCCGTAAAGCGGAAGGGAGATTATGATTTTCAATTTGAAATAATTAACTGTGTCATTGTGCAGTCAGATGTACTATAATATCGTGCAGTTATTTTCAATAAAATAATGTTACTTTTGTATTCACTTTGGACATATAAATACCCGTTAAACTTTCTTATAAAACTTATTACAGTTATGCTTTCGTATAAAAGAATAGTATTCGGTTTTCTTTCTAAACTAATTGCTTATATAAATATATTAAGCATAAAAGCCAAACTAAACTGTATCCATACAAGTTTTATTCTACTCGTATATATGTATTTGATAGTGGTGTACAAATGTACATACATAAATACATACTTTTATACCCAGAAAGAATATAAATTGCAATTTATTACATTTATGCTACACCTGTGGTTTTAATGATCATAATTTAATTGCCAGAAACCACCCAAAATAAAAGACGAAGAAGTAAAAACCAAGGAAGCAAAAGTTATTTTCAATTTTTGGGTTACAGCATGGTGGTGTCACCACGAATAGTTTATCTTACATAATACACAAGTAAATTCTTTGACAATTTTATACGATCAACCTGTACGAGTACACAGTATATATTCTCAACTGAAAAAAAAAAATGAAAAATTATTCATTATATTAGCAGTTATATTGTATGTATGTACTGTTTTGTTGCTAATATGGGAAAATGTTAAAATCTCTTTGGTTGAAATTTTCTTCCAGTTTTTGTTGTTGAATTTTTATACAACTAACCGCCGTATATGGTATAAGTTTTATCTGCTATTTGGCGGGTCATAACTTTTAGTTTTATAAAAATTATTCAGGTCTTCTGTTAAATATATCGTTTATAGTTTTTTATTCTATTGTTTATTTTGGTCTAATGAATTTTTTATTACATACATTTGTATGTGTCCTAAAAACTAATAGGTAGTCCTGGGCGGTTATTAAATTTTTGATGCTTCATATAATTTATGGTAAATTGGCATTTTGCTTGTTACAGCATTTTTTTTTTAATGTTGATGAATATTTCGGTATTTTCCATTTGTTTGATTAAATTCCATCAGTGCATATTAATAAATTTAGTATTTTTTAAGTGTTTAGTTGTCTTTGGCAAGCATATCTTCTGCCAGTATCTTTGCGGTGTAAAATGTAAAGAAAGGGTTGCTGGATCAGCTCTGTAATTTTAAGCAAATTTTGCTCTAAATTTTTGATCAAAAATAACATTCTTGATGAAGCCGAGTTTGATCTATATTTCCGATTTGATAGAATTGATCAAAAAATCAACTTTTTGCCATAATACTTTGAAGCCCAATGTTGATCTTAAACACAGTTTATTTAAACTCGTACAAATACATAAATACATACTTCAAGCGCATGAGACGTGTTATTTTATTTTTTTTACTGTTGTGTTTTTAAGCATTTTGTGTAGCGTGATCAAAAAAATAAAAATTACCTAATACAAATCAACTATCACAATAATCTATAATGAATTAATATTACATTGTGACGATTAGTTTATTGTGTGATTATTAATAACTAACTTAATTTAAATGTATTTATATTATAACAGTGTAGTGGTAAACTCGAGAATTAGTGTATGTGAACCTGTAATCAAAATCTAAATATGAATAAAATCATAAAAATCTCATATTGCATCTACAGTTATTAGCGATTTGATGTTCATTAAATTTTGCAAATTGTGACGTGCCACTTAGCGGTTTGCTTCAACAGAATACAGTCGAGTCTTAATAAAGGTGATAACTGATAACAATTAAATTAAACCCGTTCTAAAATATTTTTCTATCATCACAACAATTTTAACAATTTAATACTATTTTATATAAATATTAAAATGTCGTGTAGTGGCTGTTCTAAATTATTTAGTTCTACGTCTTCGGATACTGTGTCTTGCAATTATTCCGTGAATCAATTTCACTGCGACTGCAGTGGTATTGATCGTGCTGCCATCAACTCGATCAAAAAATATTCGAATGTTTGCTATTTTTGCAACTGAATCAACCAACTGTTAAACAAGTCTGGGAGTGTCACTCCCTCCGAACCATCATATGGAAAATTTTCTGAAATGGACTCTGGCGCTGGTACTATCATTAATTCACGGAACCATACTCAAAGTGTTATTGGTACAGGCGATTCAATTAAACCTGCCGTTATTCCTGCCAACAATAAAAAATATTTGTATAAATATAAGCGGAATCGACCCATCCGTTTCACCTGAAATGCTTCTTGGCTACATTCAAAGTAAACCAGAAGTATAGTTGAAAAGATGAACAAGTTTAAAAGATGAACAAGTTTAATTATTTTATCTTAATATTCATAGCCATATTATCATTACAGATGACAGTGGATATTATTTACAACCATTTCTTTTAACGAATAACGCCCAGAATTCGCGAGGAGGAGCATTTCAACAAAATCCACTGTAAAATACGTTGTAAAGTGAAACTACTTTCCAAAAATTTGACCAGGCAAAACAATTATTTTGGGCGTATATTCTAGCTGTACTTTAGGAGAGCATAAATTACGCTATGAGCCACGTATATGAGCCACCTTCTACATAACATGTTGTTTGTTCGTTGCTGGACAAGAATACCGTAGCTGATTTATCAACAATTTTAACTCTAGGATTTAAACTATGTGATTAAATTAAAGCTCTTACAGAAAATAAAGCTACCTTTGACTTTCGTGTAGTTCGATCGTGGTTTTGTCAAAATTTAGATTTTACAAAATTTTTCATGTTCGCGTTTTCCTTTGGTCTGTATTAGTTTTGTGAAACAGATGTTTAAAATTAAAAATTTCGCTGAATCAAAGGCATCTTTTACGCTAACCATGGTATAAGATTCACATTTTTTTCTTTCAATTTTATCTTTCGAAGACGAAGGGGACGGATATTCTCAGAAAATTAATTTTGTTTTATTTTAAGTTTTTCAAATGTTTAATCATCTTTCTGCCAAGGTTTTCTACTGTTTTCCTTGACCGTAATACAAAGACCGGAAGCAGCTTAATTGAATTAAGTTCAATTTTAAATATGCTTCTTTCTTTTGTGTTATATGAAAATGTTAGCGTAGACGCCAAGAATGAATTAAATTTTATAAAATAATTTCTTCTTGTTTTTTTAATAAAGAGAATTTAATTAAAAAAAAAAATAGAAGAAAACTTATACTATATTGGTATTTGTTAAAGAAAAAAGCTACTCTTTTGTCGGTAACAGCTTGTTACTTTCTCAAATTTCACGTAATAATTCCTCATAATTTTTATTGCTTTCTGTTTGCAATTGAATTAAAATATCGTTTTTTACTAGCTTCCTTCTAAATCTGTATAGGTTTTTGAATCGACTCCATTATATTTGCTTGTTGAAATTTTATAACTACTAATTTAAAGATTATACTTCAAGTTTATTTAGTTAATTATTTACCCTTGGCCCAGCTCTTCTGTAAGATATTTTGATTTTCAGCTAAAGTTAGCTCCGGTAAAATTGGAGAAGAAGCCAAGGTTGCACTACGCAATACAGCTGGTGATACATTTGAGGTTTGAATAATTCCAGTAGCAATAATTGCTTCGTGACTGCAGATTGAATTTGTACATTTTCGAGTTCGTCTATCGGTTTAATTTCTAAGTATACAACTTGTGAAATATATCTTGCATGGAATATAAGTATCCATTCTTAAATTAAAATGATTTGAGCACACTGAACAATACATACATTGTACAGCCGGTACTGGCTGATCGATGGCTGTGGCGATACTGAACTAACTCATGGTAAGGCTGACCGAAACAAATTTTTTGTAAACGGTATTATTTACCAAATAAATTTGATTTATTTATTATATTGTTTCGTTTTTGCCTGATCAACAATCAAGGATCGTATCACTGGATTGTGAATAAAACATAACACTTCAGGTTAACACAAACGAATTTATTTATTTAGCACCAAAAATAAATTCAAAACAAGTACAACAATAATAATTCTTTAATTTATATGATTTTAATACGTTCAGAAGATTGTAAGAGAATTCAATCCAGTTTCGAACTGATGAGCTTATGATTATGAAAAAATCAATCTTCTCATCAGGCCACGGCGACTGGACTGATTATACCACAAACAATTTACATTCTATATACAGAATGTGCTGTGCGTTAAGTACTAGCGAATCATAACTAATACAGATAAATTCTCTTACAATTTTTTCTTCTTCACGACATTCACACAGCTCTATTTCTGTGTACGCTAATTTTACTTTATTAATTTTTTTGTTGAAAATGTTAATTAATCCATGTAATTTCTAATATATGCTACCGGTGATTAGACCATTTTATGTGTTTTTATTAACACGAGAAGTATAGTAGTATTTAATTTTTTAGTTAATCTTCGGAACGTATTAAAATCATATAAATTAAAAAATTAAATAAATAGAATTCGGTCTATTAGTCAATTTCGTTGAATGATTGTTCGTAAATACTAATATACTTCTCGTGTTAATAAAACACAATTAAAATGATCTAATCACCGGTAGCATATTAGAAATTACATGGATTAATTAACATTTTCAACAAAAAATTAATAAAGTAATAATAATTCACAAAATCACTTTATTTTAATATTCGCACACTTTTACTGATCACTTCTAATTTTTATTTCGCACTTAAACACTTTTTAAATTATTCGGTTTAATCTTCATACTATCGCGTTCCAAATACGAATAATCCAATTCGACTTTGTTCGCCTTTTTATATGCACAAATCAAACTTCTAGAAACATTTAGAACAGTTTTATTATGGAAAATTCCATTTTAGTACAGTAACACATTGCGCTATTAATTTAACTTGTTCTATTACATTCTAGGTGTCACCTTAACAATATTATTACGGTGACACCTACCCGTTTACTGTATTAAAATGGAAATTTGTCATGCTAAAACTATTTTACATTGTACTAAACGATGATTACTGGCAAAAGCATGATAGTTCTAGAATCTTTGGTTTTAGTATATAAAAAGTCGAATGAGATCGAATTGGATTATTCGTATTTGGAACGTCATAGTGTAAAGATTAGACCGAGTAATTTAAAAAGTGATTTAATGATTTTGTGACGTATTGTTGAATGGTGTTGATCGAAGTGACATGTTCATTCACAATCCAGTGATTCGAACCTTGATTTTCAAGGCCACGTAACAATATAAGTATGTATTACTTACTATCACACTCCGATTCACGTGGTTTCGTATGACCTTTAATTTCTCTTTCACTTTATATTTAAGTGAGTCCCAAGTCTAAACATTTTTGTATTTTATTTAAATCAAATTTGTCCTTAAAAAATGTATGACAAACGTACCTTTTTCATTGTTGGGCGGTCTTTTACAATGGGCCTATGGTTTTTAAAGTCTGATCCAACTGGCTTTTTTATCTAAAGAACCTCGCGTTGATGCATGTTTCCTTTAATTAGTTAGGTATTACTGTTACTAAATAAAAATTTAAAAGTAAAAAAAACATTTTAGTCAAATTTTAGTCAAATTGCATTAGGGTTATCCTGAATAAATTGAAAGTTTCCTTCCGCCAAATCTAGCAACGCTTTTTTTCTGGCGAATTACCGGTCGCGATCGTGTCTAAAAATATATTTAATACATACTTACTGCAAATTAGAAAAAAAAAAATATTCAAAAATATTTCACAAAACCAATTTAATACTTATCAATTCATCATTTAATTTTATTAAACAATATAAGAAAATAATATTCATGCCACTTTTTTAAATAAATTAAGTTTAAAAATGTACACAAATAAATCAAATTAAGTTAATATTTATACATTAAAATAAAGTGAAGATTGTTGAAACTAAATGGCCCGTCACCTTGTGAATTCTGGTAAGTATCATTTGGGTTAAAATATTAATTTGACACTAATTGGTTTTTCCCTTCTAGAGATATCCGGCTTCAACAAACAGTATCTCTTGATTTTTTTACTAGTATTGGCCGATCAGTCTCACCTACGAACGAACTTAGTCGTTTGAGATGTTTCAGATGTTGTCACCCAATATACATATACGTATAGTCGGTTCAGAATGTTTTGTAAGCACAACTAAACCGATAGAAACAGTATCTATACTATAATTTTAATTGAATATACATCATTTCAGGTTGATGATAATCAATCAACTCGTTGTCGAAGCCCCTTATCGGATATAATACCGTCAGAAAGCATCCACCCTAAAGATTCCAACATAGCAAACATATGTATCACCAGCAGATAATAAATCGATATTTGGCTACGATCTAACATCTGATTGGTGTTATAAAGAAGTAAGTAATTAATATGGAATAAACGAATACAAAAAATTAAAAGGATTTTTTTTTTAAAGATTCCAGATAATTCCACGATTCCTCAGAGTATCAGGATTTTTTATGGAACCTATTTTGTATCCTGCAAATATTTTACAAATATTAATAAAATTAAACTAAAGAAATATTTTCAGTTTTTATATTAACGGAATAATCAATGTATGCCCATCTGTATAGCTAAATAGGTAAGTATATTTACTGAAATAAAGGTAAAACCCTAAATCATATGGTAAATTTCCTATACAAGTAAGTTAATCTTTCAATATGTATTGGCATTCCACCTAGAATTATTTTTATCAAAAACGTTATTGAAACGAAAAAACCTTTTCGTTGAGCTCCTTCTCTCTATCTCTCTCTACCCCTCATTACCACCATACAGAAGTTGACTTTCGCAGTGGTTAAATAAAACAAAATAATTTATTTAGCCCAATCAGCTGCGACCACGTAAAGTAGCGCGATAACGTTTGTCTTCTTTTGCTACATAATTCTGCACTGATTTCCTCTTTACTTTTCCCCAACCCAAAACCATCGAGAAGAAAAAAACGTCACACCAGATGTCAGGCGTTTCACACATAAAAAAACATCGACAATGCAGTTGTCCTTGACCAAATTTTGTGTGCTCACCATAAAAAAAAAATAAAAAAAATTCCTCAATTGACGATTTGACAATCATGATTTTGCACGCAGAGTATAGGGTTTAATTTAATTCCGATAGTTTCACTCTCCATATGTTTTATTTGGGGAGAAATGTCATTTAATGCAGAGCGTAGGGTTTACATTATTTCCGATAGGTATCGCATTTTGCAGTTGTCCAATCGTCAATTTGACGATTGGAAAACTGGAAAATGCGATACTGGTCACGCCTGAACCATGAAAGCAATCATAATACAATAAAATATCATTGCTGCTGGAAAACATAAATAAATGCTGGAAAACATAAATAAACATAACCTGAAATGAAAAAAGGATAATGTAAATTATTATGTAAATTGAATTCATACATACCATTTATCATTGTATAACGTTTTGATTAGTCTGAAAAATATAATAAACAATTAATAATTTATTATATAACTTGAATATTTAGAAAATAATTATACTTATCTTAAAATGTTTACCAAAACAATCTAAACGCGACACCTGCGTTCGAGTGTTTATACTGAATTTCGAGAACAATATTCGAACTAATTGGCTCTTTTGGATTGATGAACTTTTTGGTAAGCATTCGAGATTTTTAAGTTGCTGTGACAACATGGAGTAAAAACTAATAATCAAATAAGTAATTTTAGTATTGTTAAAACTTATAATTTGTTATATTCCAACAATTGTTTAAAATTAAAATAAATATTAAAATTCATATTGGTGAAAGTGGAATTTTGTGTAAATTATTTAAACATTCACAACAGGGCATTGTGTATGCATGTTGGTTTTTGGAAACACCGCCATTTTACGCAGTCATTGGATTTTTCTTCGCTTCAATGGATTACAAATGTATCAGAAAAGTATGCATCGGCTTAGTTATTGTCATGGCCAGTTGAATACGGTAAGCTGTAAATTCCATTATCAGACGCATTTCACCTATTTCAACACCATTATTGAGCCGATAGTGGTTTTTCTATTGGCGTATTCATTTCTTCGTCGTCGCCAGATACCTATCGGAAATAATGTAAGCCCTATACTCTGCTTCACTCACCATATAAATTGTCAATAATCAAAGATTGACCAAAAAAATTCGATCGAAATGGCAACAAGTAGGCCCTGCCACATGCGCGGCAGTCTTTAATCACAATTTTTATCGAATTTTCCCATCCAAACGAAAATCGACACTATCGGAAGAAGTTAGGCTATCAATTCAAAGGTGTCTCTACTTAAAAGCAAAAAGATTTATTTTAATAGAACACTCACTCAATTCATTATTGCAACGTAGGCTACACTTTTAATGTAAGGGAGACAAAAATACGAAATTGAAGCCGGGTTCGACACACTAGAAGGTGCGATGCTCTATGCGGCGCAACAAGCCTTTTTGATGGTTTGGAAAAATATAGAACATTTAACAATAATTTCTTGTTGTCCCAAAAATGCCTATAACTATTGTTAGCATGTTCAATGATTCTGAACAAAACTCACAAATTATTTATTTATTTTTATTTCCAATGGTGATTAGTAAATGAATAAAACTAAAAATTTAAGCAATATACAAAACAATAATGCGTTGATACATTAAAATTAAACTACACTTGAAAATGCATCAAACCGCACTTACACTCGAGTCACTAAATAAAAATAATTTGAAGCTAGATGAAAATTTATAAAGTTTCCAACAATCTCTCAGTTTAACGGGAAGGTTATTAAAGATTTTCGGAGCAAGAATTAAAAATGAATTTTGAAGGTTGGTCGTTGTAAATCTCTGAAGACGAATAAACTGAACATTTCTCAAATTGTAACTAGTAGTGACATTTGGTTGATTGACATTAATAATGAAAAAAACTTTCTTTGAACACATTGTGTTACACAAGTAAATGCTTAAAAGGAAGAATCTCCAAAGACTGAAATAATTGTTTTATAATTAGTGGATAGATTCTAGCATAGTAACCACCACACCAACACACTAATCCATACGACAACTTCGACACCACAAGAGCAAAATAAATAGTTCTTAAAACGGCTGCTGGACACTTGTCGTAATACACTCATTTTCCTAATCACTGATGCTAGATAAATATGAAGAGTATCAATGTGGTTTTTCCAATGCATGGAATTATCAATGGTTAGACCGATATATTTAAAAGATTGAAAGAATTCAATTTTAAAACAAGCCTCAATACAAGCAGCTTGATCCCAATTCATATTATGATCAATAATGATCGGATCTACGCCATCATTGTTCATTATTTCCTCGGGAAATTTACTTAATATGAGAAATCCCACAAAAAACCAACAAACACAAGTCTGTTAATTATTTCGAATCGATAATTAATCCGACAAAAAAAAAAAATTGAACTTTCATATACGATTATGTAACATCCTTTCATCATGTTCATGGTGGTTTTATCTTATCCTTAATTGTATTAATTGTATCTACTCAAACCAACAAAATGCATTTAATGGAAGCAAAAAAGAAAAACTAATAAATGCCAGATAATAAAAACCGATAAATTCTGAGAATCCTAATAAAACAAATAAAAACCTATTTAATATCCGAGTGGCACTAATAACGCAACCATAAATAAATAAATAATTAATCATAATTTTATTTCTTATACAATGTGTTGTGTGGAACTGTTTATAAAAGCAAAAAAACAGGCCGCCAAAACACATAAATAAAAAGCTTTTTGGAGCTTTTCTTTGTGTACATTTTTCTCAGCGAAGCAACAATATATTTACAAGGAAAACTTTTTTTTATCCATATATTATGCTTTTGGTATAATACATACATACATATTTTACTTGCTGGTGGTCTCTGTGTATGTTTATTATTAACACATAAAAATATTTTATGTTTTTTCAAAAACCATCATGTTGGAAAATGAAACAAAAAGAAGATTATCAAAATCAATAAATTGTTATCAATTGATGGTCCTAATAATAATGTTATCATCTTGCAAACCAAATTAAAAATTAAATAAGATTTCATCGATTTTTGATAGGTCCGTTCTGCTATTTTTACTTAAGCACATAAGGGGGCTGGGGGGAATGGGGCATCACATTAATATTTGGAACACCAATATAAAAATAGGAAAAATACTCTGTTCAATATGATCTGAAGCAAAATATTGTATTCAGTAATTTAGGTGTCCCTATGCAAAAGAGATGGCTGTGTATCTAATATTTAGCAATACTAATGCTGGAAACACAAGAGCAGAATTCTATAACCAACAAAAATAGAATACGCACGTTTATATGGAATGAAATACATGTATTCTGCTTTCCGAAGAGAATTCTATTTTGTGTATCTACTTCTAATTGCCTCCCTTTATAATTGGCTTGAATATTGGGAAATACTTTTTTAGCCAATTCTTCTTTTGACGTCACTAAATTGCAGAAGTTTTGAGGCAATGAAATTCGTCCTGAGGTCAGATCAACCGGCACCTTTCCGTTCCCAATTTCCATCAATTGATGTGAGAATATTTCAGCTGATCGGTCGTTTTCCAGCTGGACACGCATATTTGTAGTTAATTTCAGCGTCTTTACGTATCGCCACAAAATAAAATATTTCAGTCAAGCATTTATTTCAACCGCTGGAGTCGATCGAGGAATTACAGGTAATGTTTGCCTGAAATCTCCTGCAAGCAATATGATGCGTTCCCAAATGGTTTCATATATCCACGCAAATCTTGCAATGATCGATCAAGAGTCTCGAGTGATTTTTTCTATTTCTGCAACACTTTTCCCATGCCGCATGCTTTGGAAATGCTTTACGTGGGAGTTTCAATAAATTGCATGTTCAATGGCAATTTCAAAGCGGAATGAGCAGCTTTTCCACCTGGTAGCAATGTTTCAGCAATTCCGGACGGCGCAAGAGCTAAGGCTACGCCATTTTGGGATCGAAATACTGCCAAAACAAAGTAATTAGGAACGTTTTACCAGTTCCTCCTGGTGCATCTAAGAAAAAGATTTCTCCAACCCCATGAAAGTTTACATTATTTGATCGTAAATGGCTTTTTGCTCAAGCCTTAGCGTAGGAACATTTGATTGCACATACGACAAAAGATCACCCGTGTTGTAATTTTGTTCACGACGCAATTCTACATCGAACGAGGCAGCAGCAGATCGATTCGGTGATCGCATTCCCAATTGATTGAGAACTTTGTTCGCGTTTTTTAAGTAGAACTCTTCAATCATTAACGCTTCATTGTAGATTTTTGCTGTGAAATTGATGAAATATCTTTAGCCATGTGCGATTTATATGTCTCCCATAAGTCTGTTGGAGATGAAGGAGAGCAGGTGGTCAAAATGATTGCAAACAATGCACGAATTTGATTTGGATGTGACGTTTTGCACACGTCATTAATGCATACATCGCAGTGTCGGTCGTTCTCCAATAAATTCAGAGCTTGACATGGACTGCGGGAAGTAGGATGTGTGACGCCGTTGACAATCCTCAATTGCTGAAAAGACGTTGGACCGGGCACATTTACCAACAGCATGCGAAGAAAGAAGCCTATCGTAGTTTCTTTGAATATGCCAAGTTGTCCGTCGACTCGCCCTCCTCGTTTGAGTCGTTCAAATGAATTTCTATACACGCATTCCATGTGTATTTTTGCAAACGCTTCATTGTAACATATCGTGAAGAAAGCAGTTAACGTTGTAGCCGGTGGATTCAGGGCAATTTGTTGCACATTTGCGGCTGTGAAATAAAGCCCTTGTTCATTTTCTACATGTAACACTAGGTCAACAACAAGTGGACATCGTTCATGTATGGGAAATGAAAGGATTTGCCATACAGCTTCATTGCTGCGTATAGTATGTATCTTTCAGCCTGATAATGTGCGATTTCATCGATAGGTATGACAACATTCCTATCACTTCTTTCTGGTTGAACACCAAAACTGCCATGTTGCTAACGGAGTTACAATATTCCACGTTTATGTGTGCTTTAACAAAGGCGAATATGAAACCAACCACCAGTTGTCTACTTCGATGTCACCGTTTCGCATTTGTATGGTTGCTAATTTATCGCCATCTTCTACTGATCTGCTACTGTATAAAGGATGTACATTGTTTCTTGTACCTGTGCAATCCTCTCTTTTGTCATTTCACTGAGTACATCAAACAGCGCCATTCGCTGAGTACATCAAAAGACCCAGACACTTCATGTTTTACCATAAATTCCATCAGAGATTTCAGCTTCTTTCTAAAAACACGTATCCACCGGCGATTGCCCGGGAAGTAAGAGCTGTTGTATATCATCGTCCCAAGCTGAGCAAATAGGTCTGGGCGTCCTTAGTGAAGAACATACGGAATTGCATCTTGGGCTTACTCATGCTTATGACGTGGACTGCCCGTATATGAAGATGGCAAAATCGTTAGTCTTCCAACGTTAGTTGTATTACCGTCATTCACAACTGCATCTCGCAAATGAACGTATTCTTCAGAAAGGTAAAACATGAAGTGTTTGGATGTATTCTTCAGAGTGAAGCTTGGTCTGATTTAAACGGATGAATAACAAACGTTGTTTCAATTTTCGCATACATATCTACTATGTGTTGGTGAAACAATTGACGGCATTTCAAAATGCGATTGTCTTCATTCTCTCGAATCATTAATCGGTATGAATAATAGTTAATTGCGCTTCATTTCTTATTTGTTTTTTCGTCACTGACTCGATTTATCATCTTAACGTTGAAGTGATATCCATCGGCACCATCCCAAAAATGATTGGATATTGCAGGCCATCGCAAGTCGCGCTGCTGCTTCCTCGGCACGTATTTGAGCCGTTCTTTGTCTGCTTCACTCGTTCGCTGATGGCCGTTCTTCCTCAGTTTGATCTGCAATTACTCGTCGCAGTGCTTCCGCTCCGCGAGTACGACGACTTACATCAGAGCACCCTGTATTTTATAGAGCCATAATCAAAAAATCTGAGCTTTTATAAGGGAATTAGAAACGAGGAAAAAACGAAACGTTTCATAGTAAAACACACAAAACATATGGAAAATCACTTTTTTTCCTAAGACAAATTTTTAAATGAAAACGTTACAAATTCTTAATTATGATTTTTGAAATACTTTCATAAATGTTTGAATTTCAACATATATGAATATCGTTTAAGTAAATCGTTTTCATTTTCTTGTTGATTTATTTAAACCATAATATTAAAAAAATTCATAACAACAGCATTCTGGTCAAATTGAAATAAAAGCTTACTTCGATTCGTTTGGTCATTAAGTCAATATACGTTACATAGATGGCAGTGATGGCCGTACAAATTTGGAAAAATCGTACCAAAAATTACCACCTGGGGAAATTTCAAGTTCAAAAATTGTAGGAAAAGCAAAACAAATTCACAAAATATAGGAACGTGTGATAATTTTGCGATTAAATAATTTTTTTTCGTATTTTTCTGTGACCATTTTAGACATCTTACGTACACTAGTAAAACTAAAGATAAAATTAGCAAGTATTATTTTAATTTGTCAGAGCCAACTTTGATGTATTTTTCAAAAGAAAGTTCGAAAAATATATTTTAGAAATAATTTAATTTTAATATTTCTGCAATTAATATTTACTTAATACCAATATAGCCTTCTTGTATATTGTTCTTAAAGATATGTAGAAAACTTAAAACTTTTATATAAACATTTTATAATATTTTTGCTTTTTTCATTGAAAAACTTGAAGCTAAAAAACACCATTTTTACTATGGATTCCTATGGAAATCAGTGAAAAGTTATACCACTAAAAAAGCTTCTAAAAAATACGTCATTATGATTATGGCTCTATACTCTAGAAGGCTCTGCTTACATCCCAATTCTCATAGTCGTATCACGTCATTTTTCATGACTATAGTCACATTACATCAATTTTGCGATTCTCTCGATTCAGTCGTTTGTTACGACTAAAGTCACTCTAAACGACAGATGTCACTTGATTTTTGCAAGTGACAGGCGAATACCACAAAATGGAAAGACACAATTATTTTATTTTATATATTTTAAAATATAGTTTTTTGAATAATTTTGTACACTTAAAATAATAAGATTGTTGTTATAAAACTATTTTATTTCTAATTTGTCTAATATATTTCAAGTTGCAGCCGTGTCACTTGGTTCGCCTTTAAGAATAACAATTTTCAAGTGACGTAATACGACTAGAGTCACATCACATGAAATGACACGACTATAGGAATTGCAGTGTTAAGCTTGATTTTCTGTGAGGCATTATTTTGATGAACTAATCAATGCAATCGGAAATATTGAAAATTCTAAGTGACAGAAGTTATCAAAAAGCATGCTGTGCAGCAAGAGCAATGTTAAGTATTGTGTTGAGCAATGTTAAGTACAATGTTAAGTGTGTTGCTATTACGTTCAACAGATGGTGCTGTTTAAAAAAAAACATTTTTTACCTGTCACATGCTTGTTAGCGCGTATTCGAATACAAGGTTGTGTCAAAATTTCAAAGAAATCGGTGAAGAATTTTCGGAGACTTAAGACTTTGAACAAATGAACATTTACATTTTTATTTATATAGATTGAAATTAAAATCGTTTCGGATGTTACTCCTTTATCAAATTTCTAACAAACACTTAAGAGTGTTTGTTAGAACTTTGATAAAGGAGTAACATCCGAAACGATCGTAATTTCATTATCAAATAAAAATAAATATCATATTAAGAAAGTGACAAAACCAAAATATTGTGTTTTATTATATAAAATCGTTTTATTGACATTTTATAACATTTTAATGATTGAAATTTCACCGACATGTTGATCGATACATTATATGTGAATTGCTTTAATAAAATCGCATTCAAAGATATTATTTCTGAGTAATAAATTCTCTTGGTATGGAAGGTCGCATATAAAATTTAATAGCAAACGACTATGGGACAACTTTAAAATTAGGGTGGAGCAAATTTAAGAGATTGACAAGGAGGTGAGATTCGGTAAAAAAAGATGATTAATCATAATTCTGATTTTGTATTGTTTGTGTTTTATTATTTTGTATTCTTGAACGGCCAACAGCGATGCCCCGTCTAGACTGAAGCACTGAGTAAAGAATTATATAGGCCAACTCTCATGTTGTGATCTGAACAAATGGCAAAAATGTTCAGAAAATAAATTTTGAACATGGTGGATACTCTCTAAACAGAGTAAATAAAATTCTTAAGAATTTTCAACAGTATATTAGAGATTTTTCACTGGATCTAACTGTTAAAGGTCGAAGATGAAAAATAGCTGTGTCAGTTCTAAATAATCTAACATTATTTGTTAGTCTGTCATTTGGCGGCATGAGAGTGTAGAACATTTATATATTATCGTGACCAATTGTGATACTGGGGAAATGTTCTTCAAATTTAAGAAAAACGTGACATTTTTCAAGCACCTTGGCTGCCCAAAATAACGGAAAATGTTTGTAAAATATAAATGGTTCGTTTGGTGATTTCTAACGGACGCTTTTTGGGAAAAGTGTCGTCCGAGGGGTAGGATGGACCCAATTTTTTAATACAAATTGCGAATTAGAAAAAAAAAGCAAGAACGACTCAAAGTCGATATAAATTTACTACAATTTAAATGGAAATGGAAAAGTTATTCGTCTAAATTTCTAGTATCTATTTACTCCAGCCTGTTATAGCGAATAAATAAAACAAAAATGAACAATTTGCGGAAAACGAAAATGTGAAAATCAATGCAAAACTTTTCATTTCTATTTTCGTCGTTTCGTTGTATTTTTTGTTTAATTTTTTATTTATATGTATCGGGAAGAAAATAAGCGGTAATAGCAATAATAATATGTAATAACGATAAAAAAAATTACGATTATTATGATTATTATTACACAATTCTGAAATTTGTATGATAAACTTTTTGTGTTTATGCGAACATTCTTTTTTCATTGTTTTGGTTTTCCAACTTTAGATGACAGTCTTCTTTTTTGTTTGTTAAAATTCTTTTGATTTCATTGTATAATTGTCATTATAATTGTCATTATAATTGTCATTATAATTGTCATTGTTATAAATATTTAATCGGAAAGAAAAGTTTTTGTAATTTGGCCATTTGCTTCAGTTTGTAAATGTTTTTTATGTATAATGTTGTACTTTTAAAATTCATGTAATTTAGCCTAAACGAGAAATGATTTTTTATAAAGATATGTTTTCGCAACAAGTCTTATGAAGTATCCAAAACTGAACGATATGGTATTCCGTTTTCTTTTACATGCTCTAGTTCTAGGAATTGTTGGTACAGTTTTATTTACTCCAGATTCACAAAATGAGAATTAGCTATAGCTAATCCGTAAAATTTCCGATTATACCCAGTTAGTGTTGTTGCTCTGAAAACTTTAAACGGAGTACGTTTCAAATTTTCAGGACAGTATTTAAAGTCAGAAGGGAATACGGTACATATGAAATACAATAGTTAGACCTTAAACATAAATAATTGTTGGTGTTTTGTGTTAAAAAAAATCACGATCCTGCAAATTAGGTACACTAAAATTGTTTTTAGTTTTTGATCCAAATTTGAATATTAAAAGAAAGTGATTTATTTATTGGTTTAGAATTATTTGTCTATTTTACTATTAAAGCTTATGTTCATAAGCACACATAAGCGTTCATAAGTCACATAAAACCCTATTTTGAGTAAATAAATTTAAGAATTTTTTATAAAAATATTTAAATATTTCTTCATCACATTCACAAGTGGATCAAGTCTCAGCCTGCTTATGTTGCCAATTTGCCGTCTTATTTAAAAAAAAAATGAGACAGGCAAAATTTTAAGAAAATAGTTTTTAATTCACTAATTCAGTGTGTCTGTGTGATAGTTTTGTGTGAACTAAAACGTTGTGTTAGTAATCGGATAAACATAAGTATTATGTTGGGAATTAGATGTTAGGACCTTGCTCCACTTCGTTCGAGGATTAATCTGGATTTTAACAAAGTAAAGGTCCAGTTACAATGGATCCGTCCCGTTCCGTTCCGCTTCTCCGCCCAAATTGGTTTTACACATTTTCTGTACATTTTGTATGAAGAAGCGGAATCGTTAGTTCAATGCCACTACATAAAAAGCCATGACACAAAAATGTGTGGTCACATACTACCAAAGGGAATAAAGATTTTTATTTTACATTTTTGTATATCGTCTCTATTTTCAATTTAAATCAACATTTTTATTTACAAATATAAATAATTTGATATCAAATATATCGAATTGTAAATTGTGAACAATTTTGATTGAAATTAATAATCATTCATTAAGTAATTTTGCATTTTTATAAAAATATTTTTTTCTCAAGACATCGTCGTGCTTCGTGTTCCTCTAAACATTTCATTTTCATAATAAATTTATTATGATTAGAGGAACACGAAGCATGCCGATGTTTTGAGAAAAAAATATTTTTATAAAAATGCAAAATTACTTAATAAATGATTATTAATTTTAATAAAATTGTTCACAATTAACACTTCGATATATTTGATATCAAATTATTTATATTTGTAAATAAAAATGTTCATTTAATTGAAAATAAAGACAATATAAAAAATGGAGGTGTGGCCAACACACGACTTTCTTTTACGAATAGAGAATTTTGAGAAATTTTATTTTTTTTTATAACTTTTTTTTTATATATTTTTTTTTTTTAATTTTTTATTTTTATTTGTTTTTAATTTTTGGAAACATTTTGTATTAAGTAGTTTTTTGTAAACCTTATACTTTTTAAGATATTTGCAAAATAAATTTTCTGAACCAAGGGATTGGCCACTTCCGGTTAGCCGATTTGGAGTAAAATTCACTGGGACCTCCCAATTTATCAAAAAAGCTTAAATCTGAAGTTTCAGGTCGATTGGTTAAACCATCTGGGCTGTAGAGAGGACACAGACAGATGACAGACTGACAGACAGACACCATTTCGAAACCCACTTTTTCGGACTCAGGGGACCTCAAAACAAATAAATCTCTAAAAATCTCAAGGTCCAAAATTTTCATGATTACTATACTTTATTTTACTAGAGTAAAAGAAAGTAAAAAATGTATTTGAAAATCCCATAGTGATTTGACTTTTTTAGACTGATGTCACGGCTATTTATGTAGTGACATTTGTTAGTTGTAATAAAATGTAAAGAGACGGACGAGCTGCCAATGCTGTCGAAGTGTACTCCTGTACTCTGCACTTTCATTTTGTACTCCTCTGTTCTAATAATTGCTTTACTATCGGCTTTTACTTGCAATAATTAAAATATTCTGGGAGGTAGCTGGCTTTTCATAAAGCGTTTTTTCAAACCTAATTTATAAGGGTTTCTGTCATTGTCCTGCAAAAACCCATAAAATGTTTTTCTTGCATTCATGTGTCAGCCACTTTAGCAGACAATATCAATTCTACATGTCAAATTTGCGAACTAAATTGGTTCAACTTCACAATGCTTCTCCTTCAGAGTCTGAAGATTTATTGGTTAAACTTATAAAACGATAATTCCGAAGTTTTTACAACTTATAAAATACCAAGGCACTCTGTATGAGGCAACAGATAAACTCAAATATGACAGAGATTACTTGATTTTATCAAAAAACTTTTATCTGCTTTTGGCTAAATATTCACCTGAATACAAAAATTACGTTACACAACAAATTATGTGGTCATTTAGCCTTACCGCATAATCTCAAATCCTTCCTTAAGTTTAGACTACGAACTCTTTATAAAAATAATACTGTAAGCTAATTTCTGCAGTCATTTAACCTTTCTAGACTAGAAAGTTATATGGAAGTCTGGATTTATACATTGTGATATGGGAAATTTCATCCGTCCAAAACGCCTTGACATCAATCTCCTCAAATCCTTTGTTTACATTTGAATAAAATCAAAACTCCCATCCATCTTTCGTGCCTGGCAAGGTTAAATTCTGCCAACAGAAATTGTCTTTCAGTTTTATTTTGACATTCTCCTTCTCGCCTATGTAGGATCTAGGTAGAAATAGGGTGACCAAACGTCCAGGTTTCTCTAGACCTGTTCTGGGTTTTTAAACTTCTGTGGGCATCCTGGAAAATATCTTACATTGTCCTGGTTTTTAGATAATATTCATTCAAATCCTTAAACTTTATAATAAAATTAAATTCGAACTCCAGCCCAAATGACTGGCTCAAAAAATTCTTCAGAACTTTATATCGAATCGGCTTAATATCTCCGAAATAAAATTTCACTAAAATACATCGACAAATGGGTGTGTTCCATTCGGTACTGGAGGGGAAGAAAATTGTCTGGGTTGGCTGTGTATGGAAAATCAAAAGTGGTAAATATAATTTTTGATCGGTATCGATCAAAATGCCAGTAGTATGAATAGTGTTTCAAAATATTTCTTGTCGCTGGGGCATGTTTTATTTTAAAAATTTTGCTCCCAACCCTACCTTATGCCAGACATTCTTTTCAGGCCCTGATATAATAGGTTTTATAATAGGAACTATTTATAGAATTTACAAAATATTTTAGACGAAAAAATGTTCTTGTTCTATCCATTTGATGCTGAAGACTGATAGATAGTCTGAATTAGCTATGTATATACAAATAAATTTGGCGAATATCATTTGTGTTTTAAAGTTTTGTAGCGGCTCACTAATTTCTTTCATTCTCTCATTTCTTACACTCAACGATTCAATCATTCATTCATTCCTACATTTACTCACCGGGGGAGTCTTGTTTTGAATTTTGAACGAGCAACACCTAAATTGATTTTATTGTGAAATAAACAATTATTAAAACGGGAAAGTTAAAAACGTGAGTAAACGAATAAATAGTGAAATAAATTAAGTGCAAACAAAATAAAAGTTATTAGTGGTGTTACCACACATATATCAGAGCATAGTCTCTGTCAACCAATAAATGTTGGTACCGAATTAAATAGTGAGGTCACTAGCAATACCATTGCTTTGACCTCCGCTTCAATATTTAATAACGGGATAACCAACCAATTAATGCCAAAAACACGTACAAAATTTCGAACAGCTACAATAAAAAAAACAAAAATGTCATCAACACCACAACAGTCAAACGCCAATAAAAAGATAATAAAAGAAAATGCAGGTTTAAAAAAAGAAGTGATTGAACTAAAACAACAATTAAAATTACTAATACAATCCCATAGTAACCCAAATTCCAATAACAATGAATTAAACAGCATAAATAATGACACAAACATATTGACATCCAATCAATTTAATATTTTAATGGACAATGAACAGGAGATGAATGAAGATACGGGACAATCAACAAATAATATCGATTCAGAGCAGAACGAATTTGAAATTATTAAAAAAAAAAATCGATCTCCATTTCAAGGTCAACAACATCATAATCAAACAAACAGCAATATTTGTAACAACAAAAATAAAACAAACAGCAATAATACCATTGTAAACAAAAATATTAAACTTCCACCTATTAACATACATAAACAGTCTGTCGCAGATACCATCAAAATTCTTAAATTGAAGAATATTCATAATGCTGAAATTAAAACAATAGATGACTATAAGCACACTATTTACACCAAAGATAAAGAAACTTTTACACTCATCAAGAATACGTTAGACGAAGTTGAAACTAATTACTTTTCTTATACCATAAGAGACGAGCGACCAAAAACACTAGTTCTAAAGGGGTTAACAACTTGTGAGAACATAGATGACATCCATAACGAACTAAAAAATTTCGAAGATGAAACTTTGTCTATAATTAAAGTGAGTCAGTTAGTTACGGATAAAGCATTGCGAGAACAGCGAAAACTTCCAATTTTCTTAGTTCAAATTGGCCCTAAAAGTGAAATTAGGAAGCTAGTTAATATAAAAATTATTAATTATCAGAAAGTTAGATGGGAAACACTAAGAAACAAAGTAGTATGCCAATGTAAAAGGTGTCAACGGTATGGGCATTCAGCTTTTAACTGTCGTCTTGCATTCCGATGTGTGAAATGTAATAAAGACCATAAACCGGGAACATGTGAAAAACTGACAAAAGAAGAACCAGCTTTCTGCATTAATTGTAAATCGATTGGACACCCGGCATCATACAAAGGATGCCCGGTTTACAAAACACTAATACAAAAACTACACCAACAAAAAGAAGAAAAACGAAACAATAATTCAACGAAAACAAATACTTACAGTGTCAACCAAAAAAAAGAAAGCAACACAAGTACAAATATTAACTTCAATAGATTAATTGATCCAAAAATATCATTTGCCGATCTATTGAAACCACAACAAAATTCCACCGAAATTAATATAAATCAAGAACTAATTAACATGAAATTACAGCTTAAGAAATATGAAGAAAATATTGAACAAATAACGAAAGCTCTGAAGTACATAATGGATAAAATATGCGCCGCTTAAAAATAATAACACTAAATGTAAACTCAATAATTGCAATATACCGCAGGACTAATTTAATTAAATTTTTAAATACTCATAATCCTGATATACTAGTTATAACTGAAACAAAATTAAATAAAAAACATAAATTAAACATAAATGGATACAACATAATTCGCACAGACCGTCCAAACACAAACACAGCGGGAGGAGGAACCGCCATAATAATTAAAACTAATATTAAATATAGTGAAATAAACATTTTAAACCAAATAAATTCTTATATTGAAACAACAACTATCCAATTAAATTTAAGTGATAACTCTAAACTAATCATAGTAGCACTGTACTCAGCGCATGGAACAAATAACGAATTTATAAACAGTTGGGAACAAATATTTAATAAACTAAATTTAATAAATAGTAACATATACTACATTTTAACTGGTGACATAAACACCAGGCATAGCAATTGGAGGAATAACACAAATAACGCTAGAGGTATCAAATTAAATAATTGGCTTGATGATAATAAAGCATTGTTTAAATTAGAATATAAAACATCGACCGAGAAGCCCACATTTATACTAGCGAATTCTTATTTAGACATGGTTTTCTTCGATAATAGAATATCCATATCACAAGAAGTACGTAGTGTAAGATACGACAGTGATCATAGAGGAATTCTATTCTCGCTGGATCTAAACTTAACAACTCAAGATGCATTCACCCCCGATACATTGAATGAACAATCGATTTGGTTGAGAGGAATAAAATGGGAAATCTACAAAATAAAAATTGATCAAAATTACACCAAGCTCTTAAGTGAACACAGAATTAACCGCATAGCAGAAAACAGCAAAATATTATCAAATAACGAAATTAATCAGCATCTGAATTCTATAGATCGACTAATTAGTCAGTCAATGAAAGATTCATCAACTAAAAGAAAATCGCACAATCTTTGGGACTTGTATACAAACACAACTATAGAACGCTTATACCGAAAGAAAAGTAAAATTATCACAGCAATAAAAAAAATTAAAAGAATAACATTAGGTAATAATAATACCCACCTTATAAGCCGACTCAAATCTATACTAAATAATGTGAACGACCTAATAAAACAAAACATAAAATTACAAGTGCAAAAATACTGGAAGACAAAAATTGAAAACATTACTCTTAAAAATAATAAAAATGTATTTGATAGTATAAATCAATTATACCGGCCTAAAGATCAACTCGATATTGAAAACCTAACAATAGACACAAATAACATCGGGGATTCAAAAATATTAGACATGAGTGGAATTGACCCAAATACGCAGAGGAAAACAAACAACACATTACACATAACATCTACAGCTGAAAAATTAAACTTAATAGGGGCCTACATACAAGAATCATCCTGTATAAATGTATCCAGACCATTCACCAAATTAGAACAAAACATAAATAACACAATGGAACAATGGACCAATACTGCCAATATTTCACACTCAACAATAACAACTTTTAATGAACAAATGACAGCAACTGATGAAAAATTAAAAGAAATATCAACCATATTTGTAACTCCATCTGAAGTGAAATTTTTATTTAAATTTACGAATACAAAAAAATCTAGTGGGCTAGACCGAATCCCCAATATAGCATTAAAATACTTACCACTACCAATTATAGAGGAGTACTGCACTATCTTCAATAATTTAATAAACAACAATCATATCCCAGAAAATTGGAAAATTGCAAAAATAATACCGATCGCCAAGAAAAACAAAGACAAATCTAGACACAACAATTATAGAGCTATAAACCTATTGCCGAATATAAGTAAAATTTTTGAAAAGATAATTTACAATGAACTACAAGATTTTGTGCTTGCCAATGAAATAATCCCAGATAATCAGTTTGGATTTAAAAAAGGACATTCCACAACACACGCTATTCATAAATTAGTCTCGGATTTAACAAGAAACCTGAACAGTGGCCAAGTAATAGGGGCTATTCTCATAGACATTGAACGTGCGTTTGATTCCGTTTGGTTGAATGGTCTAATATTCTGCTTAACACAATTAAATATTAATAAACATTTAATTAATATTATTATAAAACTATTATACAATCGCGAATTTAAAATGACAAATGGAAAAATTACAACAGAAAAATCATTTAAATGGGAAAATGGATTACAGCAAGGAACGATATTGGCTCCAATTCTCTATAATATATATACGTCACAACTCATCAAAAGTAAACATATTAATTCCCAAACATGCCAATCAATTGCGTATGCGGACGATATGATCATCTACTCTCCAGGATCCAATATAAATATCATTAAACAAAAATTACAAGCAAGCTTTAATAGAGTTAATGACATACTATTAAAGTGGAAAATTACGATAAATAAAAACAAATGCGAAACAATATTATTTCGAAAACCATTAAATTTTGCGAACAAAGATATAAGGAAAAATTGGAAAAACCTGAATATTCAGCTGGATGACACAATTATAGAACAAAAAATAATGGTCAAATATTTGGGGATAAAAATTGATCATTTTCTATATTTTAACAAACATATTGCTATTCAACTGAATGTAGCAAAAGGGGCTTATGGTACACTAGGAAAATTATTCCATGGAAAATACCTTAACCAAAATGTCAAACTTTTGTGTTACAAGTCGTTAATCCGACCCATCATCACATATGGGGCACCGATATGGTTTAACATTAATGCATCTAATATGGAAAAACTACGCATTTTTGAACGAAAATGTATACGAGCATGTACATCACAGTACCGACAAAACCAGGATCGAATGAAATATATCTCAAACAAAAATTTGTATAATAGTGTTAAAGTGCCAAGGATAGATATGTTTATATTAAATTTAATAAGAAAACATATTCAAAGGTCAACAATGAACCTAGATAATTCTATGATATACGCACCATACCTCACTGATGACAACGAAATAATTTACGCTATGGAAAAGGGTATACTACCACCCGAGTCTTTTGTATTTATGGACAAAAATCAATTATTACAATTGAATGATGGCACTCCAATCATATATCATATCAACCGGCGCCCTAATAAAAAGACCATTTCACTAGAAGAAATAAATAATCCAGAAATGCTTCGATTGGACAAGAATATATCCACATATGACATAAAAAAATTTATGTGCAACATATATAAATTTTGGTGGAAAAATTAGCATTTTAGTTTAAGTAGATAATAGCCTAATAAGCTGATGTCTAATTTTATTTGTATTTTTATAATTAACTTTAGAAAACAAAGATCACTGGTAGTTTTTATAACAATTTTTTCTACTATTATTTAAAAAATTTAATTGTAATTAATTTGCAATAATTATAATAACGATAAGTTAAAGTCATAGGTATTATAAATTATGAAAAATTATTGAGTATCCGTAAAGACAGAATAATTCAAAAAAAAAAAAAAAAAATACGTAATTTAAGGATTTTTGTAACTTTTTTTTACCTTCATTGTAATATAATAATAATAATAATAATAAAAAGTTATCTTAAAACTAAAAAAAAAACATTTACTCACCGCCACAGTTTTACATAAACAATCAAAACTATTCTCACGCGAACACATTCGTAACAAACAGAATGCACCTATTCAATTGCAAGCTTATACCGATTTTCCATCTTCATAGTATAATAGTATAATAGTATTATACTATTATACTAAGACGATGGAAAACCGAAGTTGATAGTATAATAGTATAATTATAATATTTTGTTATACTAGCTATCAAAAATATAATAGGTAGCAAATTTCGTTTTTAACATTGTAAATTTATCTGACAGTGTATTATTTTGACAATTCACTAAATTCATTCGATTTTTTTTTTTTTTTTTTTTGTGTTATCTGCATCGCGCATACATTTTATTAATTTTTTAAAAACACAACTAATGCGTATGCTTGGTTATTTTTAATTGTTTTTTTTATTATGAATACACGTTAAAATTTTCAAAATAGGAATTATACCTACGTTCACAAAAAACAAACTATAATTGGTACTAACTTCGTCGCATGCGATGGAAAACCGACAAGGAATAATAGTATAATAGTATTATACTATTATGCTATTATACTATTGACGATGGAAAACCGGTATTACCAACAGAACGAACAAACACAAAACAAGAAAAGAAAGGACATGAACCCAGCTTCTTTCGCGGTTTTTTATTGGTGACAGGTAAAAAACACAACCATTGTTAGAAAAATTTTGCATCGTTCTTATGGTTACGAACACCAAAAAAAATAAAAGAAAATATTCAAAAACGGCCGTAAAAACAATACGAATAAATTGTATGCTACCAACGTAGCTTTTATAATAATTAAGTTATTTTTGTAAAATATACATACATATATATATAGTGTAAAAATTAACACGAGTGCTTTTTATTTTTTTATTTCGGATTCTCCGGAATCAGTTTCAACAAAAAAATATCCTGAAATTTAACCATGGTTTAATTAAGAAATCCGACCCCAGATTATTAAATAAATTTTATATTAGGAACTACTTAAAGAATCAAATTAACATCTCAAATCTCAGATATAAATTCTATTAAAATTCATCCAAACGTGCCACCTAGTTCCATTTGAAGCTGGAGCCGTAGTACACTGAGTGGATTGGTTGTCTATGTTGGATTGGGTATTCCGTAATATTTCTTGGATTAAGTTGTTATTTTATTTAACAAATCCGGACCCCAAATGAGGTGACCCAAGAAATTTTCAGAGCGTGAATAATTCGATTTTATATTGAGAACTATTGATAGAATCGGCTTAATAACTCAGATATAACAATTAACTAAAATTCATTGTAAAATGTACTCCATTTGTTGCTGGAATCTGGAAATGCAGTAAAGGTCTGGAGTGGTTCTGAAAATATGTAAAAAACAGATTTTTCTTTAGCAAATCTAATTTCTCCAAATTTTTTTCTAATGACCAAAATCTCATTATAGTGTCTTGCAATATCTGTTGAATTCTGGACATGTGTTATTTAAAAAACTCCATCCCTGCCTCAAATGGAACTGTCGTGATTATGTACGAATTCCATTGAAATTTATTATCTGACTTAATCAATATGAATCAAATTACCGGATTTAAAATTTTTCTAAAAGATATTTCACCACGTGCATGCTTTGTACCCAGTCGTCCTTACTAAACCAATTTTATATAGTAATTTATACATATTATATTTCGTGACTTAATAAATGTCCTGTTTTTTTCAAGGCGATTTTTCAGACTTCCTCCAGGTTTAGTCATTTTTGACTTGGTCATAAGTACCTACTATGGTATCGGCTTGCAATGACAATTCTTTAAATTGCATCAAAATATCTTAATTCTCAAAAATTAGCTTTTTGAAAATGGCGAACATACATGTTCGCATAGTTGACATGTCTGAATTCGCATATTTGCCAAACTTACGCTTTTGAAATTGAAAAGTTTTCAAAGTTAAAGTTACGAAGTTAAAAATAGCTAAAAATTAAAAATTTCGCTTACGGTTTCGCTGATCGCTACTTTTCCCTACGAGAAAAACTTAAAAATCTCAACACAATAATCTAAACATACATATCTGTAATTTCGTGGAGAGTTGTGGTGGACTTAGCGCTTTAACAGTAAAATGGATAAAGTTAGTGCTCTTTCGCTGAGATTTTAGAGTCTCGTAGTCTTCCATTTTATTTTTTTTATTTGTTTTTCAAATGTCAGTTTAAACAGATGGAACGGCCGTAATGTATCCAACAAACGGAAAAGACGAGACGGAGAACGGCGGAACGAAACGAGACGAATTCATTGTACTCGACCAAAAAAAGTCAACAGGTTGTTTATCTCCAATCAATTGATGTCAGTGTCAGTATCTTAGTCTAAGGTAGGTCAGGGTCGGTGTCGGTCAATGCTGTCGCTCTGAATACCTTAAACGGAGTACGTTTTCAGGGCAGTGTTTCTAGTCCGAAGAAAGTACAAACGAAATGCAATAGTTAGACCTTAGACATAAATAATTGTTGGTATTTTGGTTAAAAAATAATCTGTATGCTGCTCGAGCTAAATATTTTTTTTTAATATGGCCACATAACTCTCCACGAAATCACAGATATTGTTAGATTGTCGTTTTGAGTTTTTAAGTTTTTTTCGTAGAGAAGACTACCGAACAGCGAAACCGTAAGCAACATTTTTAATTTTTAGCTATTTTTACCCAAATTTTGGAAAATTTATCTTAAAACAACTATAGCTTCGAAGCCTTTTCATTTTCAAAAGCGTAATTTTGACAGATATGCGATTCAAACATGTCAGAAATGTCATTGTCAGATACCTTAGTACCTAGGGGGTGACCAGGTCAAAAATGACTAAACCTGGACGAAGCCTTAAAAAAATAGGGAAGTTCTTAAGTCTCGAAATATGTTCTGTATTTGATTTTAAAAAATTGCTAATTGGTTTGGTGGCGACGACTGGTCACAAACCATACACGTGGTGAAATCTTTTCTAAAAAGTTTTAAACTTGCTAACTTGATTCCTAATTTGGTGGTGCTATAACTAATTCATTGATCATAAAATGTATTGGCTAAGCCAGATAATAAGTTTCAATGGAGTTTCTTAAATAAAACAAGGGCAGAATTCAACAAATATTGCAAGACACTATAATGCCACTTTGGTTATTACAAAAAATTTAAGGAAATTAGATTTGCCAAAGAAAAATTTGTTTTTTACTTTCATAACCGCTCCAGGCCTTTACTAAATTTCCAGGTTCCAGCACCAAATGGAGCACGTTTGCCAATGGATTTTAGTGAAGCTTTATACCCGAGTTATAAACCCGATTCTATCTGCAGCTCCTAATATAAAACTGAATTATTCACACTCTGAAAATTCCTTGGGTCACTTCATTTGGGGTCGGATTTGATAAATATAATAAGAGCCAAATTCAAGAAATATCGCGGAACACCACTAATGATATTTTGGTTGATGCCATTTATTAGAAACATTGTTTCACCAATTTTTCTTTGTTTTTACATAGACATATACTTAGCTAATTCAGACTATTTTCTCAGTCTCCAGTATCAAACGGATAGAATAAGCACATTTGTTGATGAATTTTAGTGATATTTATTATCTACAATATTTTGTAAATTCTATAAACAGTTCCTATTATACAACCTGTTATTTCATGGCCTGAAAAAATTTTCTGTCAAAAGACAGGGCCTTTTAAAATAAAACAAAGTCCAACGCCAAGAACTATTTTGGAAGACTATTCGTCCTAATGGTATTATGATCGATACCATAAATCAAAAATTAGATTTGCCAAATTTTTTTTCCATACACGCCTCCACCACTGAATAGAACACACGTATTTGTTCCTCTATATATAAAGAGTAAACATTGGGCCAGTCATTTGGTTGGAGTTCCTCCTGAATTTTGCAGGAGGATTACCGTATTCGTACCTATATCCAACCTAGGCGAGAAAGAGAATGTCAAAATAAAACTGAAAGACAATTTCTGCTGTTAGCTTTTAACCTTGCTAGACAAGAAAGATGCAAGAAGACTGGATTTTATTCAAATGTAAGCAAAGGATTTGAGAATATTGATGTGAAGGCGTATTGGATGAATGAAATTTCCCATACCACATTTCATAAATCCTGACTTCTATACAACTTTCTAGTCTGAACAGGTTAAATGACTGCAGAAATATTATTTATGCATTATGTTTATATCCCTATGAACGAAGGTCCTAGTTTAAGCTTATAGAAGGATTTGAGAGTATTGTAAATCCAGACTTCCACACATCGTTTTTGCACGGTAAGGATAAATGGCCGCATAATTTGTCTTGCAGCACAATTTTTGTATTCAGGAGGTCCTAATCCAAATATTTAGCCATAGCAGATAAAAGTTTTTGTTAAAATCAGGTAATCTCTGTCATGTTTGAGTTTATCTGGTGCTCCATCATAGCCTTGATGTTTTTATAAATTTTACCAACAAATCTTCAGATTCTGGAAAAAAATCATTGTGAAGTTGAGGTAATTTAGTTCGCCAATTTGACATGTTTGAATTGATATTGCCTGCTAAAGTGACAAGTACATTACTGCAAGAAAAATGTTGTATGGGTTTTTGCCTGAGAATGACAGAAACCATTATAAATTAGCTTTGCAAAAATGCTTTATGAAAAAGCCAGCTATCTCCCAGAATATTATAATTATTGCAAACAAAAGCCGATAACTTAAAATATTGGAATTAGATTTCTATCCACCAGTATAGGCTTTATTCTCTGCAGGAGCAAATTTTCAAATATCTTCGATATTTTTTATTTATTTATTATTACCATTAATTTTACATTGACACCAATCTTCTAATTTTCCCTAAACTATTTTCACTCTGAGCTTATAAATAATTTGACCAATAATGCTCATTCACAGTGGGTTGTGCAATAGTACAGAGGTGTTAATTAACATAATACTAATACTAGGTGATAATCAATCAGCCAGACAGCACAGTCATTTAAATGTGTCTCGTAATAAGGCACCTTTACTATCTTGGTATCGAGATCATAGAACTTTTCTGGCAATTAAAGAATTTTTATCATTCTTTGAGAGAGTCCTTTCTGGCGCCTTTGGCCTCACAACAGGTCCCCATGAATTTATCAATTTGGCATTATGCACGTTTCGGGTAATTATTTGACTGATAGCCAGCTTCCATTATATAGAAAATTGTCTTTCTTGGTCGTTGTACTTCAAGCGGCAAAATTCCTGCAGCCCGGTCAGTTAGAGGAGATGGTCGTAGGTTAATCAACAAAGCGTCCCCAATGAGCACGCTCTGGAGTATCTGTATAATGCGCTTGTAAGGCGCAACTCCCCGTTTCTGAAACCCAGGTAGCTAATGCTCGTATAATTGTAGTGTAGAATTATGTGTATCTCGATTCCATTGTAAGATGCTGGTTAAAACAGTTCTCTGTGTCTAATAGGAAGGTGTAGTTGTAAGTTATAGTCTGTTGAAGTTTATGAATTCAAAATGCGTAGGTCAATAATTTTTGAAGCGGGTTATCTCTAGTCCAATTAGTTCCGGTGTATTCGTTAAATAAAAATCACTGTTACTTCAGTCTAAGAAGACCAAAGTATTGAAATCCTGTCAATAATGATCGAAAATTTGGTTGGTCCAAAACCACTTTTCTCGACGTTTCGAAAGTCCCTGAGTCTAAAAAAGCAAACAAAAAAAATGTTCGTCCGTCTGTCTGAATGTCTGTATGTCTACAGCAGTCATGGTATCTCGAGAACGGCTTGTTCGATTTAGAAATTTTTTTTGCCAATCTGTTTCTATGGTCAAGGCCGAGATTTGAAAAGCTTTTGGAACCTGTGCATCAAGAGGGTCGGGTACCTGCCATACGAATTGACCCAAAATACCTGGTTATAGAAATATTTTACCAATTTTTTATATATGCCAGTTTGAATATTGAGTTGGATATTGAGTTTGGGGTTGAGTTGAAGGTTCAATTAGGGGTCAATTTGCAAGTCGCGTTCAAGTTGAGTTGGAGTTGGGTTGGGGTTGGGTTAAGATATAGTGAGCAGTTGACCAATTTTTTATATATGCTGGTTTGAGTATTGAGTTGAAAGGGTTGGGGGCCGTTTGCGGGTTGAATTGGGGTTGAGATGGTGTTGGACCAGTCTCTAGTGAGCAGTTGAGCAATCTATAATATAAAGTGAGTTTGTATGTATGTACAGGATATTTGTTTTGATATTTAAACAAATCCACACGACTTGATCGATTTGAACCAAACCTTACACAAATATTGTTTAAGACTTAAGAAAGGTCACTGTTAATATCTCAAACTTCAAATTGAACCTTTTACATTTCAAATTAAACCTTTAACAAATTAAATAAATTATCAATTAGGATGGAACTAATCTATTTCTTAACTGATTTTAGTGAAATTTGACTTCCGCAATGGAAATAGGATTTTAAAATGAGTTTTAGATGAAATTCTGGAATACGGCCAAGTATGATGGAACTTGCCTATTTCTCAACCGATTATGGTGAAATTTGATATATGCGTTGGAAATGGGATTCTACACTTCCATTCTATGGAACTTGCCTATTTTTTAATCACTAATGATGAAAATTCGACATTGAAAATGAGATTCTAAAATGATTTTTGGATGAAGTTCTTGAATATGGAAAAGTATGAGGGAACTTGTCTATTTATCAACCGAGTATGATGAAATTACCGTTATTAGTTTCAATACTGAGATCTTCGTCCGCTACTCACTATATTTTTCTTAACAAGGCCAAACTTAACTCTCTGACAGCAAATACTTAGAGAACATAACCCAAAGTTTAAAGCGATGGATTCGCAAGAAAAGTTTCTAATGGAACTTAAATATTGTTACGGAGATAATCTTGATCGTTTAGCAATTGAAATAGTATGTTTAGGCGGTCCTAAAGAAACCTCAACAGCTGCATGATTCACAGAAACCTAAATATACAACATTATAGAAGCCATATTGACAGATTTCTCACAATCTCGTCTAAAAATAATTTTTAGGTCACATTTCTTCTATTCGTTGGAAACGTCAAGGTTCATCATAGGTTAATAGCTAATAAGTTATATTCTTATTGACCATATTACAGAACTTTATTCAAAAATCATTTTAGAATCCCATTTCGATCGCATATGTCAATTATCATCATAATCGGTTAAGGAATAGGCAAGCTGCATCCTAATTGGTCGTTCATATAATTTGTTAAGGGTTAAATTTGAAATGTAATAGGTTCAGTTTGAAGTGTAAAAGGATCAATTTGAAGTGTAAAACTTGTATGATGGTATAATGGTATGATGGTATGTTGGTATGATGGTATGATCGTTTGATGGTAAGATGATATGATGGTATGATGGTACGATGGTATAATGGTGTGATGGTATGACAGTACGATGGTATGATTGTATCATGGTAAGATGGTACATATGATAATATGATTGTGTGATGTTATGATGATATAGTGGTATGAAGGATTGATGTTATTGTATGATGGTGTGATGTTATGGTTGTTTATATGATACAACGTACGATGGTATGATGGTAATTATTCTAGAATGATGATGTTATGGGATGAGGGTATGATGGTATAACGGCATAATGTTATGACGGTTGGATGATATGATGATGTCATAGTCTGACAATATGATGGTATGATGGTACGATGATATGATGGTGTGATTATAGGGACGGTATGATAGTACGATGGTATAGTGCTATGATGGTATGTTGGTCTGATTATATGATTGTATGATGGTACGATGGTACGATTTTATGATGATATGATGGTATGAAGGTATGGTAGATTGATGTAAGATAAACATCATGGTGTGGTAGGTTAGTTCGACGCCACTATGGTACAATGGTACGATTGTACGATGGTTTAATGATATAGTGTCATGATGGTATGATGGTTTAATGGAATAATGTTATGATGGAATGATTATTTATGGTGATGGTACGACGGTACGTATGCCGGTATGATGGTGAGTAGGGTTTGAGTTGAAATTGAGATGGATTTGAAAGAGAAGTTTTGTTAAAGCATTTTGCTCGACGTTTTGAAAAAGCAACAAAAAAGAAATATCCGTCCGTCTGTCTGGATGTCTGCATTGGACTGCGTTGGAAATGGGATTCTAAAATGGTTTTTGGATAAAGTTCTTGAATATGGCCAGTGAGGACGGAACTTGGCAATTTCTTATCCGATTATGACGAAATTTGACGTGTGGGTTGAAAATGGGATTCTAAAATGATATTTAGATAAAGTTCTGGAATATTTTCAAGTAGGATGAGACTTGGTTATTTCTTAACAAATTATGATGAAATTTGACATGTACGTTGGAAATGAGATTCTAAAATGATTTTGGATAAAGTTCTGGAATATGGTCAGGTAAAATGGAACTTGGCTGTTCTAAAGGGATTTTTGGATAAAGTTCTGGAATATGGCCGAGTAAGATAAAACTTGGATGGATATCAAATTTTACTAAAACCGGCTAAGAAATAGCCAAGTTCCATTTAGTGATTGCGTTTAGAATTATGTTGCGATTGAAATGGAGGTTGATTTGTATATTGAGCTGAAGGTTGAGCTAAAGATTTACTTAAGAGATTAAATGCGGGATAGATCTAGGAGTTCAATTAATCAAGACCGAAGTTCAGACCACCTCATAAGGTTTCAACCCTTTATATTTTTTAAGTTTCAATTCAAAAATTTTTAAATTATTGTTCAATTGCAACCGATACCATAAAACTAATCACAAATTGTTGTTGTTGGTTCAATTAACTAAGTTGATCCTTTTACTATAATTTTATACATTGATAATAACTGTTGATCTTAAAGTTTGGTACCTGATCATAACAAACAAAAATTGTTGTGTGATAAATTCAAAATTACTTAAATTCAATTTTAAATTGTTTTTGAATGTTTTTAAGTCAAAGGATTGACTTTCTATAATGCTGTACCGATGATAATAAGCTGATGATTTTAGATAAGTGCAAATCTTATTTAATTGTGTCCCAATGATTCTTTGTGAAAATATCTTTTATTTTAGGATTTGCCTTAAACAGAAATAAATTAAAGGTCGTTGAAGTAAAATGGCCCATCAGCTGGTAAATTTGGGTAAGTATAAGTAAGTGTTTAATCTCTGATATGATCGGCTTGAACTGTTAGAAGTACTACAGGTAATACTTTGTTAGTAGCGGTGATTGAATAGAAAGAAAGGATGGGCTAACGCTCAAAGGTGAACGATTTGAACTAGGGCTTAAAGCCCAAAGCTGTGAATGGTCACCTCGTAATATTAAGGCTTGAGTTTTACCTCAGCCTGACATAAATGTAAATTGTCTGGCCATCTCTGCATCGCAGCTGTTTATCATCTGCTAGTCTGCAGCAAGATGAATTTATCGTGCGTGGTGGTGCGAGATGTAACAAGACATTGTTACGTTGTATGGTAGTGATGAAACGGGGAGTGAGAGAGACAAGCAATGAACATTTTTGAACCCTGTCGAACGTACGATGCTAGGTTTAGACGCGTTAATTTTTGAATGTACCCTGTTAGCAGTGTTTTTAACATTTATTTTGGTTGAGTGCAATAGTACTACGAAAATAGTGCTAAATTGATAGGACATAGTGCTAATTTTTTTCTCGTCAAGTAATACCAAAATTTTTATCAAAATTAAGTCTTTTGTTTTCGTATTTAATACATATAGTATATCTTCATTTAATTCAACATAACAATCTTCTACTAATATATAATTCACAGTGTGGGCCGTAACGCTTTTCTTATATTTCCAATTTAGATGCTTGAATTTTATAACTGAGTAGTCCGAGTGATATAGGTGGTGACTTTTTAACAAGAAACTTCGAATAGAAAATGTTTCGGGTTCTCGATGCTCATCATCGAGGTACTTATTAATTTTAATATTTTTTTTGCCTATAACGGTATTTCATTTTTTCAATACGAATTGAAAAACATAAAATTTTATATTGTAAGACAATGATTATAATGTAATATGTAATAATACATTTTTTAAAACTGTAATGTACATTTAGGCTGGTACCGAAAATCATTTTTCGATATTCAATTTTTTCCAATAAGCTTTCGGGTTCGATCCTCACCAAGAACGTTTTGCATTATTTTTTTTTTTTCATTTTATAAAGGCATTTCATTACAACATAACGAATTGAAAACTATATCCTCTTTATTTATTATTAAATAATATACCCAGTGTGGGGCGAGACGCTATATGTATAATTATACACCCCACACACTAACACTACTACAAACTAAATGCACCAACACCTCATTGTATCAATATTTCGCGTATAATACGGCCCGCTGTAAATTTCAGCTAAGTGAGCCTTTTTTAATTCGTGGAGCCCTTTCGATGCAATCATGACCATAGGAACCATTGTAAAATTAGTTTCAAATACTCATATAGGTATCGGGTGTGTTTATAAAAATAAGAAACTGAAATTTATTTTATTTCTTCAATTGTTTTGTTTAGTTCTTATGTTTTACGTGTGAATAAAGTGTTAAAATTGTGTCACTTTATTGAATTTAAAGATAGTTTTTTATTATTGCACTAACGTGTGAAAAATTAGAGCGAAACTTTCGCTCAATTTTTAAAGAATTTACACAGACGTTGTGTAAATAGATTTGTTATATAGACCTTAATAAATGTAAGCAATATTAAAACTTTTGAAATGTCAATGTTCCCGAAAAAGAATAAATTATTTAAATTTTACTTTACATGAGAAATCAAAATTTTAAACTTTTAAACTAGAATGGAACGAGAAACTCCGGAAGGACGGAAATTGCGTTTGAATTGTGAACGACAACTAAGGTGGAGAAATCGACAGTCGCAAGAAGGTCGTCAACGCAATAATGAGCAAAAACGCCAACGACTTTTAAATAAAATGCCGGGAGAAGGCATAATTCGCAGAGCTCAAAATGCAAATCGGATGCGAAGATCGAGAGCCGCTGGGAATTCATCGATTTTTGATCATGAAACCTTCCGAGACAATGAAATTAATGCTCACAGTTGTGGTGTGATGAATGTTGAATGTCGACATTGCCATTCTCTCAATTTTAGTGCTGAAAAATCGTCGGATGGAAACTTCAAATTTTGTTGCCACAAAGGAACTGTATTGCTTGAAACTAGCTGCCAGCAAATGCGACAATTTCCGTTTCTTCTTCATGAGCTTCTCAGTAATCCTCATCACCCACATTTTTGAGCCTTTCATGATAACATTCGATCGTACAACTCTATGCTTGCATTTGCTTCAATGGGTGTGCAAATTCATCAGTTTCAAGGACGAGGCCCTTATGTTTTTCGCGTTCACGGTCAGATCTATCATCGTACTGGCCACATGCATCCAGCTGAAGGTGAGCAACGACAATATGCTCAGCTATATGTTATCGACTCAGCTATGGCGAATCAAGATCGCATGAATCATACTGCTAATTCGCGATTGAACGCAACTATTGTCAGCGCTTTGGATGAAATGATTCGAGAGCAAAATATTTATGCGAAAGCCTACCGAAATCTTGGTGAGGTTGAGCGGGAGGAAGAACAAGCAGCGGCAGCCGACAATCGAACGCTTCCCGTTGTGAACATGGCATTCTGGCGCGATCGTAATGACGATAGACGTCGTTACGATCTTCCAACAGTTAACGAGGTGGCAATGATTTTTCGCTCTGCCGACGGACTGCCTCCATTTGAACGTGATTTTCGAGTTTACCCACGTAATGATGAACAACCTCTCATCAACCTCAACATTTTAAGTTTACATTTGGATCCGATGACATACGTACTATTCTATCCTTTTAGAGAAGCTGGCTGGCAACCAAACATGCAAATGAATACCGCTCATTGTCCCGAGAGAAAGCGAACTAAAATCACTCTTCTGCAATGGAAAGTTGCACAAATTGCCATTCGAGTCGGTCGCTTCAATCCAATTCTCCATGGCGGAAAATTGTTTTAGCAGTGGGCTGTTGATGCTCATCTGCAAGTTGAAGCCAACAATTTGAACTTTGTGCGCAATCAGCAGGGACGCTTACGAGTCGAGCAATATATCGAAGTCTAATGAACGTTTTGAATAATGTGGCAATTCGTCATGGAACTACAGTTGGTCGATCTGTCATCTTGCCATCTTCATTTCAAGGTTCCCCTCGCAACATGCGCGAAAAGTATCACGACTCTATGGCAATTGTGGCAAAGTACGGCAAGCCTGATCTTTTCATTACTATGACATGCAATCCCAATTGGCCAGAGATTCGAGAGAACCTTTTTCCTGTACAACAGCCCGATGACAGACCAGATTTGGTTGCTCGAGTGTTCAGCATTAAGTTGAAAGCACTACTCGATGACATAGTAAAGAACAAGGATTTGGATATGTCATTGCATACGTTTACACGATTGAGTTTCAAAAAAGAGGACTTCCCCATGCTCACATGCTCTTCATTCTGGCCAATGACTCAAAAATCGACACAGCCAAGAAGATTGATCGATTTGTGTGCGCTGAGATTCCTGAACAGCAACTGGAACCCATATTGCATGAAATCGTTGTTCGCTCGATGATACATGGACCTTGCGGCAATGAGAACCCACTTGCGCCTTGCATGGAAAAAGGTAAATGTGCAAAAAGATTTCCGAAATCCTTTTGCAAGGAAACGTTAACCGAAGTTAATGGTTTTCCCATTTATCGTCGTCGTGAAGGAATTGAGATTCAAATAGGAGAAAGGAAAATTGATAATCGTCATGTGGTTCCATACAACAAATTTTTAACACGCAAATTCAATTGTCACATTAACGTCGAATCCTGTCAAACCGTTCAAGCAATCAAGTACATTTTCAAATATATATACAAAGGATATGATTGTGCTTCTGTTGAATTAAGTGCACAAGGACCGATTGTTCATGATGAAATTAAGCAATTTCTCGATGCGCGTTATGTTTGTGCTCCTGAAGCAATTTGGCGACTGCTCGAAAATCCAATGAACGATCGATCGCATGTTGTTTATCGTCTTGCCATCCATCTTCCTGACGAACAAATGGTTTATTTTCAAGACGGCCAAGAAGATGCTGCAGCTGATCGAGCTCAACACCGATACACACATCTGACTGCATGGTTTGAGCTTAACAAGCACGAAGACAAGAATGCTCGACAATATTTGTATTCCGAAATTCCTGATCATTACGTATTTGACAAAACTTTTTGCATTTGGAAAGTTCGCAAGCAGAGAGGAGATAGGATTATCACTCGAATGTATGCTGTCAGTCCGAAAGATCGCGAGCGCTTTTATTTGAGACTGCTATTACAACACATTCGTGGAGCTCAAAGTTTTACCGATCTTAAGACCGTCGATTCAGTGATTTTTGACACCTTCAATGATGCAGCACGAGCCATGAACCTTCTTGAGGATGATAGCGAATGAGAACGATGTTTAAGTGAAGCAAGTCATGTGTGCATGCCACATCAAATTCGCCTAACATTTGCTTTGATTTGTGTCTTCAATTCGCCAAAAAATCCTCTTGCGCTTTTCGGGCAATTCAAGGAGTATTTAATCGCCGACTACATCATGTATTTCGATCACATAACCGCTGAAAAGAAACTGCTTCAAGACATTGAGGTTATTTTGCGCATGAATGGCATGAAATGCACAGATTTTCGCCTTCCTGAAACGGGCCCGATTCAAAACGTCGAACATGTTTTCGATGTCAAAGAGCAAGCTCAAATGGCCATAAACTTGATCGCCACCCTTAACCCAATGCAGCGTGCCATTTTCGAAGAGATTGCTGCTGTAATTGATGATTCAATGGCTGAGTCGAGATTTTTCTTCCTCGACGGTCCTGGCGGTTCGGGAAAAACTTACCTTTACAACACTTTGATGAGTTATGTAAGAGGCCAGAGTAAAGTTGTTCATGCTTTCGCCACGACAGGAATTGCAGCGGATTTATTAGTTGGTGGTAGAACTGCCCACAGTGGTTTCAAAATCCCGCTTTCTGCTAACGAAACATCGGTGTCATCCATGAAAATCCCCTCGCAGGAATCCATTAAATTACGAGAAGCTGCAATGCTCATTATCGATGAGGCTTCAATGCTTTCTTCGCATTCTCTTCGAGTGATTGATCTGCTTCTGCGAGGAATCATGAATAATATTCGTCCTTTCGGTGGCAAGCTTCTCATCCTTGGCGGTGACTTCCGACAAACCTCAAATGTTGTTCCCAGAGGAAAAAATGTTGATTTCGATGATAATGTGCGTGAAAAATTCTCTTTTGTGGCGGCATGTGAAGCAGCGAACTCTCATCACCAACATGCGAGCATTTGGACAACGAGAGTTCAACGAATGGGTTTTGCAATTGGGCGATGGCAGATTGCGAAATGATCTGGAAGAAGCCGATCCCGATTTAGTCGAAATTCCTGAGGAAATGATAGAGCGTGAAAACATCATTCGATCAATTTTTGGAGTTGAAATTCGAACAACAACTGCTGATGAAATAGCCGATGTCGCCAACTAGATCATTCTCAGTCCAAAAAATGTTCATATCACAAAGCTCAACAATGCCATTCTCGATCTTTTACCGGGAGATGCAACAACCTTCCTGAGCATTGACTCAATGATCTCCGACGACCCGAACGATGCAATCGATTTTCCAGTCGGATTTTTGAATTCTCAGACCTCTTCTGGCATGCCTCCTCATTCACTGAAATTGAAAGTTGGTGCGTTCATCATGTTGCTAAGGAATTTGGATCCAAAGAAGGGACTTCTGAATGGAACTCGATTGATCGTGAAAAAGCTGTTCAGGAATTGTATCAAGGCGGAAATAATCGCAGGCAGCAATAAGGGAGCGGAAGTTTGCATCCCCCGAATAGACTTGGAACCAAGCGAGAGCAGCTTAGGATTTCAAATGAAGCGACGACAATTTCCCATCATTTTGGCTTTTGCAATGACGATTAACAAGGCTCAGGGACAATCATTCGATAAGGTTGGGGTGTTTTTACCAGAACCTGTTTTTGCTCATGGCCAGCTTTATGTAGCTTTAACGCGAGTACGAAATCATGAAAACCTTAGAGTGCTGATCAACAATTTCTCATACCAAGGCGCAATAATAAATGATAACTGTACATTTACAAGAAACGTTGTGATAAAAGAATTATTGAATTAATATTAAATTGTCTTATTTCGTATTATTTTAGGAAAAAAAAAAACATTTTACTTTTCAGGCTATGGGGCCATATTACGTAACGCTTCATGGTGGTGGCTTCATGATTTGTTACGATTTGTTAAAGATAGGGAGGAGTGAACATAGATCATATCATTGATAGCCCGTTTTCTTAATTGCAAAATTCACTTTCACGTGATTCAAATAATTTAAAAATGTGAATACTTTTATGTTACGCCTGGGAGAGGGAGGGGTTTTGAAATATGTTACGATCTTTTAGGAAGGGGAAGTAAGGGGTATAAAAAGCAAATAAATATGTGAACTACTATATATTGAGTTTTCAGAAACTTCCGTCAGTTTTGACGGGTAATTACTAGTTTAATATTAAATCACAGATTGGTTTTGTAATAATTACTTGATAATTTTGCTTAAATAAGGATTTAAACAATTTGTTAAACACATAATAACGAAAAATAATAAAAACAATATAACAAAAGGATAATAAGTATATTAAATAAATTAATGTTTAAATTATTTCAATTAATTTTTTATTCTTTTCGCTGATTAATAATAATCCTGATGATGCGAAAAATTTGCATAAAATTATTAAATTTAATTTTATTTAAATTATTATTTGATAAATTATTTCGTTAGTCTTTATAATTTGAAACTATAGTTAACATATCTAGAAGTAATAAAGTATGTATATACAACTATATAACAAAATTATAAGTTTCAAATAAAATGTTTCACTTAATATTCCATACGAGAAAGTTTAATACTTTGTATTATATTAAAACACATGTACATATATTTTAGAAGCTTTGAAAATATGAATAAACTCTACTCTATGTGATTTAATAAATCAATAATCGGAAGTTCGTCCTCATCCTTATTGTAAGCGGCCATTGTGCCAACTTTCTTGATAACGTCAGGAGGCAAAATATAGTTATTGAAACATTGACCATAACTTTGCAAACCGAATCTAATGGTGAAAATAGCATTTAATGTTTCGAATTGCATACGATTTCGGGTTTTATTTTTGACCAAGTTCATTTGACTGAAATCTTGTTCGATATCAATTTTGTTATATTCTCGAATGGATTTTCTCCAGCAGAATCTCGGTATTTATCTATTTCTAACCACAAATCTACGGTTGTTGTTGACTGCCACTTAATGTGTCTAAGTTTTGGTACTGAAACTCTTTTTCAGTTATAATTGTCGGGTCAGTCTTGAAACATTTTAAAATTGGAAGAATTAACTCTTTAAGCTTAGATAAAACTTTGTCTATACTAATAACGTTTATTTGTTTTAATCTTAGAATGTTATCTGGTAATCTGTTCTTTAGCTCGAATATTAAATTTCTAATAAAAATAATGTAATTTTTTCTAAGAGGCTCTCGTTCCTGTTCGGGTAAAGTTCTAAGCTGATTTTCAAAATAATATCCTAACTACGATGACCAATCTACGTAGTCGATTTTTATATTTATTTGGAATACGTTAATTCTTCGATTATAAACAATTCTTCGAGCTATTGAGTTTAATAAATTAACCATATCGTTTAACAATTTAGATGGATCAGCTGATTTTGGTTGGAATGCTAGATCTACACTGGAAACTTCCTTTAAAATTGGTGCCAAAAAAAATTAAATAAATTTTATAAACTTTCTTTGAATACATTTGGCTTGAAATTTCCGCTGTTTTGCAATCCTGCTTTTCGATGTTAAACATTATACTTAATTCTAACCATGCCGATAAAACCGTTTTAATTGATTTTTCAATAGAAAGTCAATGTGTATCTGAAATTCTAGGGTTGTTTAATGGATCTAAGTTATCGTTAATTATTTTGATTAATTCTTTATATTTATGCATCCTTAAGCTTGAATGAGCAAACCAATTATCAGTTTCCCTCAATAGAAATTCTAGTTCTGTCGGAAGACATTTGCTTGCATGGTGTACCGCCAAAACCATCGAATGACATGCACCTTATTAAAATTATAGATGGTACGTCTGTCTTTAGAATGGCATGAACACCATTATTGATACCTAATATCACTGTAGCATTGTCCGTTTCCAATCCCAGAAGGTTTTTCAGATTTAGATTGAACTTTGCTAAAACTTCCTTGATTGTAAATACAGTTGAGTGTACATCGCATGATGATAGCGCGGATAATTCTAAGTATGTTGAAATTATTTTACCGTGATGCCTAGAAAAATATATTACGGCCAATCCCAAATATTTGGTAACGCTTATATCGTTGGATTCGTCAATTAATATACTAAACGTGGAATCATCTACATCATTTTGTAAGTCCGTTCGAAAATGTAGGCCTTATACGTTTTGTATTATGTTGTACTTCGTACATTTTGTTCTACGCAGTTTCATCACTGGTGTTAATTGGCACTTAAAATTAATTATATCGCACAAATGTCCCGTAGGCAAAATCGATTGATGGCAAGCCACGTATAAACATAAATGTGTTTCCAAATCATTAATTGTTTTGTTTTGTTTTGGATAGCTAATAGTTAGTTGACGACGATCACTAAATGGTTTTGATGTCGAAGTATGGCTGTTACTACTCGCATGTCTAGCCAATATAAATTTTTTTGCAAAGAAAATATTTTTACAGTACTTGCATGATAATTTGTTTTTGTGGTTCTCCACTCGAACAACTCCAATTCCTATATTTCTCATTTTAGAACCATTCTTCACGAATTGTATACATAATTTTGCTTAGGTTGTTTTTTTTTTTGTACTCGATGTTTTTTTGATCTATACAAGAAATATGAAATGATAATTTTTTAATGGTTAACAAATAAACTGGAAATTATACTTACTTATTGCTACCGTAACATTCATCAGATTCGACATTAACATCAAATAACGACATGCGTTTTTCTGGTAACACGGATAAACCACGTGAACGAGATCTTTTCAGTTAGATAAATATGTATGTACAATTAAGAAAATTTCTAATACATACTTATGTATGACAAAATGGTAGTATCAACAAATAAAAAAAAAATCAAACTTACTCATTACTATCGGAAACATCCGAATAAATGAATGTTTAACTTTTCATTTACATACACAAACAAATAAACTAGTTTTCCTCTCCGACGTTCACATAACAATAAATTTTCCCACTATTAATATAAACTCACAACTTCAAAAACTAAGTATTTTTTTAATATAATTTTAATAAACTGACTAGAACAACGGTTAACTGTGATCCACTAGAGTGGATGACTGACTTTCTATGTTTATACTTCTCTCTCTAAATATTATATAGCAAATGAGTTAGTTTTATGTATATTGCAGAGTTTAAAATGGGATTTCATTTTGCTCTTCGCTCTTCATTTTTGTTCAAGAGCGCTAATAAAAACTATTAAAAAGCTCTTTATAAAGAGCGATATTGTAAAAAAAAAAATATCGCTCTGAAGAACTGTAGTATTATTTTTATTATAAGGCTCTTGCTCTTCCACTGTTGCGTTTGTGTTATCATATTTTCGCTCTTTGTTATTGCGCTATATTGAGAAAATAAATATTCTCTGCTCTAATGAATAAAAACGTCATTATTATATTGCTCTTGCTCTTGTTATTACAGCAAACGGTTACATTCAAAACCTTCTGAATTTCTTTAGAAAGCCAGATTGTTTAATTAGCGAACAGAAGCACGGGCAATGGGAATGGGATTGTAAAATGATTTTTGGGATGAAGTTCTGGAATATGGCCAACTAGGATGGAACTTCGCTATTCATTAACTGATGTTAGTAAAATTTGACACGCGCGATTTAAATGGTATTCTAAATTGAGTTTTAGGTGAAGTTCTGGGATATGGCTAATTAGGATGGAACTTGGCTATTTTTTAACCGATTGTGATGCAATTCGCCATGTACGTTCGAAATGGGATTCTAAAATGATTTTTAGATGAAGTTCTGGAATATGATTAATTAGGATGGAACTTGGCCATTCCTCAACCAATTGTGAGATTCTAAAACGAGTTTTAGATGAAGTTCTGGAATGTAAGCAATTTGAATGGAACTTGGCTACTTCTTAACTGATTTCATTGAAATTTGGCACGCGCGATGGAAATGGGATTCAAAGTTCGAACCAAAAAAAATTTAGGACTGGCGAATCGAGCACAAAGGCAGAATGCCACCATCACACGGATCCCTTGGTGACGCCGCTCAACGTAAAATTTCAGGATTTCAAGTGGCACATGCAAAAATATAAAAACCTAAACGATTGATGTGAATCATTTGAACAGCCGTGATGTGGTCCGATGTAAAATCTTGCAGTTTTTATTTTTACTTTTTATAATGTTAAGCCACTTCATTCGCCACAATCTGTTGTGAATGAGCATAATGCTCAAAACCGAGAGTGGAAGCATGAGGGTGGTATTTAACATAAAATTTTTGTATTCATACATACTCGTACATATGTACGTATATGTATAAATAGGAGAAATTACAGTTAATTTAGTTTTTATCAAAATTATTTGTACCCAAAAATTTGTTCTCGTTATTATTTGTGTGATACGAAAAAAAATCAAAACAAAATAGTAAATCAAATAAATTAAATTAAATTAAATTTTAGTGAAATTTATAATACGCAATGGAAATGGGATTCTAAAATGATTTTCGGATGAAGTTCTGGAATATGGCCAATTATGGCGGAACTTGGCTATTTCTCAACCGATTTAAGTGAAATTTGACATGTGTGTTGGAAATGGGATTCTAAAATGATTTATGGATAAAGTTCTGGAATATGGTCAACTAGGATGGAACTTGGCTATTCCTTAACCGATTTGAGTGAAATTTGACATGTGCGTTGGAAATGGGATTCTAAAATAATTTTTAGGTGAAGTTCTGGAATATGGCCAATGGGGATGGAACTTGGCTATTCCTTAACCGATTTGAGTGAAATTTGACAAGTGCGTTGGAAATGGGATTCTAAAATAATTTTTAGATGAAGTTCTGGAATATGGCCAATTGGGATGGAACTTGGCTATTCCTTAACCGATTTTAGTGAAATTTAAAATGCGCAATGGACATGGGATTCTAAAATGATTTTCGGATGAAGTTCTGGAATATGGCCAATTATGGTGGAACTTGGCTATTTCTTAATCGGTTTGAGGGAAATTTGACATGTGCATTGGAAATGGGATTCTAAAATGATTTATGGATAAAGTTCTGGAATATGGCCAACTAGGATGGAACTTGGCTATTATTTAACCGACTTGAGTGTGAGATTTGACACGCGCGATTGAAATGGGATTCTACAATGATTTTTAGATGAATATGGCCAACTAGGATGGAACTTGGCTATTTATTAACCGATTGTGATGCTATTCGACATGTGCGTTTGAAATGGGATGAATGAAGTTCTGGATCTTACAGAAATTTGACATGCGCGATGGGTACGGGATTTTACAATGATTTTTAGAGTTCTGGAATATGGCCAACTTCCTTAACCGATTGTGATACAATGTAACATGTGCGTTGGAAATAAGATTCTAAAATGATTTTTAGATGAAGTTCTGAAATAAGGCCAACTAGGATTAATCTTGGCTATTCCTTAACCGATTCTGATGAAATTTAACATGTGCGATCAAAATGGAATTCTAAAATGACTTTTAGATGGGTTTCTGAAATATAAATCATTTAGATGGAACTTAGCTATTCCTAAACCGATTGTGATGCAATTCAATATATGCGTTGGAAATGGGATTCTAAAATAGGTTTCAGATAAAGTTATGGAATATGGCCAACAGCAGATAAACCTCGACAGCTGCATGGATTACGGAAACTGGATATATTTAAATATATCAATATGAGTTACATACAATAATAATTATGATAGATTACTTATATTGACATGTTTATGGGCATCGGAAAATTTAGTCGCGATCAAAAGAAAATAAGAAAAAATGGGTGACAGCACGCTAATGTTAGTGTAGGACCCCGGAATTAGAAAAATCATTTTAGAATCCTATTTCCAACGAACATGTCAAATTGCAACAGAATCGGCTAAGAAATAGCCAAGTTCCAACCTAATTGGCCATATATGCCTTATTACAGAACTTTATCTTAAAATCATTGTAGAATCCCGTTTTCATCACACATTACAAATTTTCACTAAAACATGTTAAGAAAGAGCCAATTCCATTACAATTGGCCATATTCCAGAACTTTATCCAAAAATCATTTTACAATCCCATTTCCAACGCACATGTCAAATTTCACTCAAATCGGTTGAGAAATAGCCAAGTTCCACCATAATTGGCCATATTCCAGAACTTCATCCATAAATCATTTTAGAATCCCATTTCCATGGCGCATTTTAAATTTCACTCAAATCAGTTAAAGAATAGTAAAGTTCCATCCCCATTGGCCATATTCCAGAACTTCACCTAAAAATCATTTTAGAATCCCATTTCCAATGCACATGTCAAATTTCACTAAAATCGGTTTAAGAATAGCCAAGTTCGGCCATAATTGGCCATATTCCAGAACTTCATCCGAAAATCATTTTAGAATCCCATTTCCATTGCGCATTTTAAATTTCACTAAAATCGGTTAAGGAATAGCCAAGTTCCATCCCCATTGGCCATATTCCAGAACTTCACCTAAAAATCATTTTAGAATCCCATTTCCTACGCACATGTCAAATTTCACTCAAATCGGTTAAGAATAGCCAAGTTCCATCCTTGTTGGCCATATTTCAGAACTTTATCCATAAATCATTTTAGAATCCCATTTCCAACGCACATGTCAAATTTCACTCAAATCGGTTTAAAAATAGCCAAGTTCCACCATAATTGGCCATATTCCAGAACTTCATCTAAAAATCATTTTAGAATCCCATTTCCAATGCACATTTCAAATTTCACTCAAAACGGTTAAGGAATAGCCAAGTTCCGCCATAATTGGCCATATTCCAGAACTTCATCCGAAAATCATTTTAGAATCCCATTTCCATTGCGCATTTTAAATTTCACTAAAATTGGTTAAGGAATAGCCAAGTTCCATCCCCATTGGCCATATTCCAGAACATCATCTAAAAATCATTTTAGAATCCCATTTCCAACGCACATGTCAAATTTCACTCAAATCGGTTAAGAATAGCCAAGTTCCATCCTTGTTGGCCATATTCCAGAACTTTATCCATAAATCATTTTAGAATCCCATTTCTAACGCACATGTCAAATTTCACTAAAATCGGTTAAGAAATAGCCAAGTTCCACCATAATTGGCCATATTCCAGAACTTCATCTAAAAATCATTTTACAATCCCATTTCCAACGCACATGTCAAATTTCACTCAAATTGGTTACAGAATAGCCAAGTTCCATTCCCATTGGCCATATTCCAGAACTTCACCTAAAAATCATTTTACAATCCCAGTTCTATCGCACATGTCAAATTTCACTAAAATCGGTTAAGGAATATCCAAGTTCCATCCCCATTAGCCATATTCCAGAACTTCATCTAATAATCATTGTAGAATCCCGTTTTCATCACACATGTCAAATTTCTCTAAAATCGGTTAAGAAATAATCAAGTTCCATCACAATTGGCCATATTCCAGAACTTGATTCAAATATCATTTTAGAATCCCATTTCCAATGCACATGTCAAATTTCACTAAAATCGGTTAAGGAATAGCCAAGTTCCATCCTAGTTGGCTATATTTCAGAACTTCATCTACAAATCATTGTAGAATCCCATTTCCAACGCGCTTGTCAAATTTCTCTAAAATCGGTTAAGGAACAGCCAAATTCCATCACAATTGGCCATATTCCAGAAATTTATCTAAATATCGTTTATCAAACTTTCTTTATTTATTGATATTTAAAGAGCAATTCCTGTGTTACAAAAAATTTTGCTCCCTAATGTATTTTCTACAATGGCTCTGTAGAATGGGTTGGGAGCGATATTTTTAGCTTTTACGCTCTCTGTTTTAAGAGCAAAATTAAAAATAAAAATTTAAATCGCTTAGAAAGAGCGAAATAATTTTTTTTTTGTGTTTATCATTAGAGGGTAAGAGCGTAAAAGCAAACTGAAAAAAAATTTTATTGGGAGCAAGAGCGAAAATTTTTATAAAGAGCTCTTAAAGAGCGATAAATTTAAACTCTGGTATATTGGATATCGAACTATCTAGAATAAGTTTGTTTTATTACTTTGATTTCATATTTTGAGCAACGAAAATAAAGGATGGAATTTTTTTATTGCAAGCACTAGACCATTGCCAAAAATTGTTAAATAGTATCAAATTGCACTTGGGTGCAAAGTAGATTTTTATAGTGCTATAATAAAATGATTAGTGCCAAATTAGCACTGAAAGTGCCAATTTGGCAACACCGTCTGTTAGAAGCATGTGAAGTGATCCCAGTTTTTCATCCCAGAAAAAATAAAAATGTTCATCAGGTAATACTATCTCATCCCATCCCAGTTTTTTTCTATACATATTAGAAATGTAAATAAAAAATAAAATGATGATTACATTTTTTCATCCCATCCCAGCTTTATCTATATAGAGTATTTCGAATACAAAATATTCAATATAAACTAATCAAAATTTTAAATTCTTTATTACCGATCTCATAAGAACTTAGTAGGCCGGAAATGGTTCTTTACATTTTGTGTTGGTAATAGTATAGACTAACTTTGATGAAAATCTTAGATCAGCCATATGGGTGCAATTTCCACAATCGGCCAACATCCAAATGGGTTCATATAAAATAATCTTAGATTTTCACCAAAGTTAGTCTATACTATTACCAACTCAAAATATAAAGAATCATTTCCGGCCTACTAAGTTCTTATGAGCTCGGTAATAAAGAATTTTAGATTTTGATTATTTTATATAAACCAATTTGGAAGTTGGCCGATTGTGGAAATTGCACCCATACGGCTGATCTAAGATTTTTACCAAAGTTAGTCTATACCCTTACCAACTCAAAATATAAAGAATCATTTCCGGCCTACTAAGTTCTTATGAGATCGGTAATAAAGAATTTAAAATTTTGATTATATTATATAGACCCATTTGGAAGTTGGCCGATTGTGGAAATTGCACCCATACGGCTGATCTAAGATTTTCATCAAAGTTAGTCTATACTATTATGATCTCAAAATGTAAAGAATCATTTCCGGCCTACTAAGTTCTTATGAGATCAGTAATAAAGAATTTAAAATTATGATTAGTTTATATTGAATATTTTGTATTTGAAATACACTATATAGAAAAAGCTGGGATGGGATGAAAAAATGTAATCATTTTATTTTTTATTTACATTTCTAATATGTATAGAAAAAAACTGGGATGGGATGAGATAGTGTTACCTGATGAACATTTTTATTTTTTCTGGGATGAAAAACTGGGATAACTTCACATGCTTGTCTGTTAGTATAAAAATAGATTTTTCTTATTTGGTAGATGACAGTAAGTGCTGCCAACATAATGCAGTGCAGATGTGTTCCATAATATGTATGTGGGTGCGTTCCCTAATGCTTTACATTGTATGTTGATAAATGTGTATTTCTACATTAATAAATTGTTTTGTTAATGTATTGTGGCGGTGATTGAATTTATGAAATTATAGATCAGTGAACCGCTACAATGTGTCCATTACATTGACATTTTTTATCAGCAGTTTGCCTGGGTAAAGGCTAAAATGTTTCTTCGAAGAGTCTTGCAAACACATCAGCTTTTTGTTTAGTGCTTCGAGCCCATCTCATCATTTTTGATTTGTGCCGCCGGAATTGTTGGTCTAAGTACTTTCTTTGCTTTCTATTCTCAGTGAGTGAAGACAAATAAGTACTTATTGTTTTATTCTTAACTGTTTTGATGAGAGATTTTAGTTTTTTAGATAGGTTTATTTTCTGCATTTCGATTTATTTGCCAAGACTTTCGTGCTATTTACATATCTGATTGGAGTTAACCATCCTTAAATTTAAGTTTTAAAAGCACACCAATGAATCTACATATAAACGAAGTAGTACCAAAGGAATTTATAATTTTATTCTCACTCACCCCAATAACGATAAAAAAAAATTGTATGCGAATTTAAAGTTGGTTCCCAAATCTTATGCATCTTTAACAGAGAAACCTGACCAATATGAACGTTATTGTAAACCAAATTTTTGTAAAACATTTGAAAAATGGATCGGCTTTTTGTAATTTTTTGTATTTATCTAAAATAATTTTTAACTTTGAACTTCATTCGGAATTCTGCGATTAATCATAAAGTTTTATAAAATATGATTTCTATACCATATTTGAAATTTTCTATCCTTTCCTATCAAAATTGCCTTGTAATTTATCTGTAATCGAAACCTTTCATTATTTTCTTGTACGCTTGATAACAATATAAATAAATTTTACTTAATTTTCCACAACAGTATAATGGTGTATAATAGGAAAATTTCTAGCTAATATTTTTTTCTAACGATTCGATTTGTTATTAAATTGTGTATTAGTGTATATATTGTGCTATATATGTATGTTTATAATTCATCATCATCATTACAATCATTATAAATAATAGTCATCTTATCCGGAAAAAAAAATGAAAGAACATCAGGGAAAGAAAATGGGAAACAGTTTGAATAAAATTAGCATTTAATATTCGCACGGTGTGGTATAAGATAGTGGGAAAATTCATATTTACCTTTCTACGTAAATAGGATAGACTATAAACGCGCCTATAAGTCTCTGTTCAGTATATTGAGAATTTAGGGGGGGAAATAATTTTTTATTGTCAATCACGTCCAGAGAAAAAAAAAAAAAAAGCAGCTCCTATATAATACAGAGATTCTATTAGTAGTACAGATACTTTGTAATAAAGAGATCTGCGATTTGATATGGATCGCGTGAGTAATTTAACATATATTGTTACCGATGTTTCTTTAGATTAGGGTCTATTTAAGAGTAGGTATCTTTTATGCCGAAAAGGATATACCATATGTACAGTACACCATTTTTTACTTAGGTATAGGTTGTTGATTTCTAAAAGATGTATTGAAATTGATTTCCTCATCTTGTTTTCTACTTTATGAATATTATTTTTCTCTTACGTAATTTTTGGCCAATCATAAGTAAAGAGGGAATATTTCATTCGTTTCGTTTCGTATGTGATTGCCTATTAAGAAGCAATTGAACAATCGTTCCTTAAACATATTACTGATTTATTGTTTTTTTTTTTTTGGTGCACCATAGTGAATCCATAACAATACAAAACCATATTTTCTAAGAACGTAAATAGATTATTTATGTAAGTCTATGTATGTGTATGTATCGATAAATATGTAAGCAAAAATAGGAAATCCATTGTCCGATTTTTTATATCGTTCATATTGAAAATTCTAGTTTTTTTCCTTCTACTATTAATTTGCTCGTAATATATTTCATCTCTTATATGAATATTGTAGTGTACATAAGTATGTATATCCATATCCTTGTTACATGCCTTTAAGAAAGATTAAATAAATTTCAACTTTTCAGTTCTGTGTTTACATGCATAAGGCATATGGTAATAAAGGCGAATATGTATAATATAAAAGAAGATAAGACTCATTTTATATTATTGTTGCTTTGAAAAATATGTAATCGTCTCGTCATAATGCGGCTTACCATTGTTAGTTGGTGTTCAATAGGATTTTTCCTATCTAATTACCATGTTTAAATTTGCCTATTTTTTACGTTTAATTGCTTCGTAACAGATTATAGTATAAACCCGTTTGTCTGTTAATTAAGTGTAAGTATCAAACAGCAAAATAGGAAAAATATTTGATTAGAGGAACTCAAATAAGGAGGTGATTCTTCTCTTGAAAGCAACTTCGATAGGTGAGATGTTTTGACGAAAAGAGGATCTTTGCCCGTATTCACCCAAAGTGCCAACAATCTCGCACTCGCTACTAAAAATTCGCACATGACCCATATCTGGTTTCACACCAAACCAATTCTCGTACGGAGTTGCGGTCGGACATTTCTTATTCGACGATCTGTTCAAGATGTACACTGCTGTTCGTACTGCTTCTGGCCATTAACGCTTCTGCAAACCGCTGGAAAGCAACATTGTGCGGGCGCATTTCTCAATGGTACGCGTCTCATGCTCCAAACGCCTATTTTTCTCAGGCGTGTACGATGCAATTCGCTCAACGGTCACTCCAGTATTCGACAGCACTTGTATACAATCTTTGTTGACAAATACGAATATGCTTCTCTGAATTGCGAACCAATGACAACACACACTTGATTTTTTCGCACACCTCAGATTTGCTAGCCAGTAGATACCCATACTTGAAACGCGTTGCCTCGTCCTTGATCAGAAGAAAATTTCGCATTTCTCTAATGCCCAACTCCTCCATTGGTCCACAGAGATCTGCATGCAAATATTCACTCTTTGCAACCACTCGTTCTTGCGCTGCTTTGTGCGAAGCATGGTGTATTTTCCGACATGACAGTCCTCACAGAAAAATTTCGCTTCGCCCGACAATTTTATGCCTTCAATCAAATTCACATTCTTCATGTACATACGCTTTATCAAGCTGAAGCGTGACAGTCGCAGAATTTGCACGCTCATCGATTCTCTGTCGAAACACCATTCTGAATTGCTTGCTGTCATTTTTCACGCCAACAGCATCCACGATTCCAACAGTTTGCAGCCATTAAGCCGTCTAGAATAAATTCTGCTTCAGCCCAGGAAAATGCAGTACGTTCTTCAGGTGTCTCTTCTCTCACACACCGTGCTACGAATCGGTTGATGAAGACCATTCGCGATTTGGACAAACCGCTCGACATCGCACTTCTTATAACCAACGAACCATTCGACGCGAGAAGACATGTGTTCTGTGGCACCCGAATCAACAATCCAAACGTTCCTGTAGTCTATTGCTGTTCCATTCTCGTGAACCGCACAAAATACAGGGTCGCTACTGACCTTCTTATTTTCGGACGATTTGTCACTACGCTTCGGATCTTATCTCTTCCAATGTCCAACTTCATGACATTTGTTGCATTTTGTTTTCCTTGTGAGCTCAGCAATCGACGTTGACTGCTTCTTGCTTACATTATCCACTTTATTCATTTGGTTCCCCTCCAGTTGCAATCGGGAAAGTAAACTGTCCAAGTTTCTGGCTTCTTTGATGTTGTACCATGATAAATGCTGGCCATTTATCTGCAATTTCCTTTCCTGTTTTGCACATCAGAATATGATTCGCTTGCTCACTGTCCACCGATGAAATCAGAATTATCTTGCCATCGTTTCTGTTGTATAGATTTTTTCCTTCGTTGGTCGCATTCGCAGGGGGAACATTGCCGGCCACGACGTCCGTAAGAGCTCTGGATTTCATCACGGCATCTATCCCTAAAATCTATCGCTTGAGTATCAATCCTCAAGGGTTGAATTCTAAGAATAATCCTTTTGTTATTGATTATTAACATGTATAACATTATCTACCAAATTCCTAGGCCGCATCAGATATCTTTAGCAGTAGGTTTACCTGCCATTACATAAGCTGGCCCTTATTCAGGAACCATGGACTATTGGTAATCAAGTTAACGGATTACCTAAACAAGTGGCTAAGTTGTTTTTAGATAACGGAACTTAGAGTCAAAGAGAGGCCATTTTGTCAAGCTCGCAAATAAATCTTATCCCATTCCAGAGTTCTTCTCCAGGGAGCTGGTGGCGGTATCGGTGGAAGCGCTGGAGAAAGGAGCAAACTGAAGACTGTAATGGCCGTCGCCTACTTTTTTTGGTGACAAGCAACTCATTCCTATGACTTTAAACGGCTCATATCCCTCTTCAAGCAGAGAGGGTTGGCCTACATGATAGGATCTAATTCGAATGCTCAGCATGTGGTGTGGTCTAGCAGAGACATCAACAACAGAGGTGAGTACCGTTTTGATTATTTGATTACTAATTACTTTCCGACATGCGATTAGGCAAGAGAGGTACTCTAGATTTGACGCTCGCCAACTCGCAATTGAGTTCTTTAATAAAAAACTGAAGAGGCCTCTTTATCCGATCACATGCATAATAGATTTAATATACTTTTTTCAGGCCAAATTAATTAAATTCCAAATTAAATTGACAACTATTCAAATAGGAAAATGTAAGCAACATTTTTCCGATTTCATTAAAGTATTTTCCAAAAAATTTAACAATTTTTTTCTCATTTTAAAATAACTTAGGTTAGGTTAGGTTTAGGTGGCGGTCTACTAGGACCAGGCATAGAAACAAAATGGTTCATTGTCATACCACGATTTACTTAATTATCCTCCAACATGGAAATCATTTTGAGCTGCTAACAAAACGCTGGATACTCCTGACGTCCATCTTGCTAATGTCCGTCAGGTCATTGAAGAGGGGTGCCACTAGAAACTTTAGTCTGTTTCGAGTCAGACGAGGGCAGGTGCAAAGAAGATGAAGTATACTGCCGGTTCCTCTTCTTCGTTCTCGCAACTACGACAATAGTCATGTGAGAAGACACAAAGTTTATTCGCATGCCTGCCTATGAGGTAGTGCCCCGTAATCACTCCAACAACCATACTGATCTGACTACGCTGAAGTGAAGTCAGCTGTTTGGATCTAGCCATACTTCTCTGACGCAAATATGGTTCGTTGTACCACGTCGAGTCAGTTCATCGGCGTTTATATTCCCTGTACTAATGAAATATCCTCCCACCCATATGATATGGATGTTGAACTGATTTGTCATCTCGTTAAGAGATGAGAGGCAGTTCTGGAATACTTTCGACGTAAGGAGGTGTGATTGATGCGCTTTAATGGCAGCCTGACTCTCCGTATATTACGAATATCACAAGTCGATAATACGTTATACCTCAACCTGTCCACGACTTCCTTTATGGCAATTACTTCAGCTTGAAAAATGCTACAGTAGTCGGGAAAACAAAAGGAGAGGTTTACCATAAGATCCTCGCAGAACATTTCTGCCCCGACTTTTCCATCCCGTTTGACACATTAGTGAAGAAGTTTATAACTCCTGTCCTCTCTTGATGGAATCCTAGTTTGGAACTTTGTATAAAAATATAGTGACGGGACAGTACAGCCGGTGGCCTTGGGAATCTCTTCGTTACACAGTATATACGAGTGCCTTGTATTGTTACAAGTCCACATTAAGGCGGATTTCAGTTGTATGGCAGTACAATCTGCCAACTGTTTTCTTAAGATATCTAGAGGAGCCAAAAATTGGAGAGTTTCCAGTACCTGGGTGGATGTGCTCCTCAGTGTACTACTGATCCATAAAGAGTTTGTTCTCTGAAGTTTCATAAACAACTTTTGGTTGACAGTTTGGTCCAGGCCACCAGACTGTCACTCCATACAAAGGAATGGCCTGACTACTGCGGTATAAAGCCAATGTACCATGCGGGGCTCCAGCCCCATCCTTTCCCAATGACATTTTTGCAAGAGTATAGCGCTATCGTAGCTTTCTTTACCCTTTCCAGAATATTAGTTAGTCAATATAATTGCTATCCAAAACGAGACCCAGAAACTTTGCTTCATCGGTAAAAGTCAAACTGAACCCATTTAAAGTGGGATGATAGATATGAGGAAGTTTATATTTCCTATAAAAGAGAACCAATTCGGTTTTGTGTGGGTTCGCATTCAATCCACAGCCATTGGCTCTTAATGAAAGAATGCCCAGGGAATTTTGAATAAGCTCACTAAGGGTGCTGGGATATTTGCCGCGGACACCATTAGCAACATCATCCGCATAGGCAACCACCTTAAAGCCACTATCCTCCAGTCTTAGCAACAGGTCATTTATGACCAAGTTCCAAACCATTGCAACAGCGGAGGATTCCCCCAGATTGGGATTTATAATCCTGCCTCTTAGCATTTGATCTATCCAGTCCTAGAGTGATTCATCCACTCCTACATTCGAAAGTGCCCGAGGTATAACCCCTGGAAGCACGTTGTTAAAGGCTCCCTCAATGTCTAAAAAGGTTACCATTGCGTAGTCTCTATACCTGAAAGGTTTTTCAATAAAATACATAAGAGAATGAAGACTAGATGGGGGTTTCGTTTATGAATAGAATATAAGTATTTGAAATGCGTGACTGGAATAACCGAAAGGTCAGCGCCATTATCGATTAGGTAAGTTAATTTTGTGATTTTGTCATGTAGATCGAGGCGAGTCGATAATGAACTCGTCGTAGCAGTCGAATTGAGGGCGTGGGGCTTGACGGCCCGTTCGTTTACTGTTTTTTTTTGGTTTTGATCTACCTCCATGCTGGCCGTTGTACTCGGTTTACGCCAGTTGCATGGGTTAAGGCTTTTTGGCGGCTTTTTGGCGTGGTACTAACAAATGCCTAGTTGATAGTTGTTGGAATTGCCGGTGAATCGTGGGCTAGATGGTGATCGTCGGTTTTGTGATCGGCTACGGTCGTCCCGGAACAAGCCGTCTAATCGAGCCATAATGCGTGCTAATCGGTCTTGTATGGTACCATTATGTCCGGGTGATCGACGGTCTCCACTGCGGCCACGTTCTGTTCGACCCGTGGTTCTTGATTCTCTATAATTGCTTTGGTTTGTTTGTTTAGATTGATTTGATTGTATTTGATAATTTGGTTGCCTGATATTTAGTGCGTCAAACATTCGGTCTGCCGTCTTTGCTAGTGTTTCTATAGATGTTGTGTCCGGTTGGATCCAGATCGTCCTTATGAAGGTTTTGCTTACCAGTTGTTTGGTACCTGCGAATGTACGAATGTGACGTAAACTGTCGTATGGGCGGCGATCTCCAAGATCTTGACCGGAAATCAGTGATTCGAGTTGACGTTCATCTGATGGCTCCAGACGTTCCAACAACGTTTGTTTTAGAATATCATATTGGTTTGTTTGTGGCGGTTTTTGAAGTACATCCTAAATTAAATCAAATGTTTGTGGAGAGATGGTCAATAATATATGTAAATATTTCGATTTTTGAGAAGTGATACTCCGGAGGTCAAATTGTATTTCGACTAGATTGAACCATTTATTGGCTTTTTCAGGCCAGAGCGTAGGTAGGCTTACTTTTGGATTGCCCGCGACCTCCATTTCTATATCTTGGGTATCTCTTTTGTTGTTTGATATTGGCCATGAGAGGCGTTTGAAGTTTGTGAGGTGCCTGGTTTCGGCACCACGTTCTTTGTATTGTCTGTGTTTGGCATTATTTGTTTGTATAATTCAAATTCCGGTTTGTGAAAACAAAAAAAAAATTACCGGAATGTTACCGTCTCGTTACACAAGAAAAAAAAATGGGAGTAAATTCAGTTTTGTTATTGCTGTGTTTCTGACGGGACGTACTTAACTATGGTGCGAGCGTGTCACTTCGCGTGATGCTTTTACCCGTCAAATACAAGCAAATTTTGAAAATGCAATGTTACGATCAAGAGTTTATAGTGGTGGAAGAAAAAAGAAATACTTTGATATGAAATGGAAATTGATATTTACTTTTAGGCCGGTGCTTGACTTGCACCGAGCCATCTTAAAAATATAATCTTGTATTTCCCTTTATAACGATCTAATCCGCTGGCGTTGCCTACTTCGATTTGATATTTTTGTATATAATCCCTAAAAAAAAGGGTGTCGTGCGGTCACCACTTATTGGGTTAGCAGCCGATACGGTGGGGCACAAATAAATATACACTTTAAATTTCTATGTTGGCCACACAATGTACAAAATAATATGTGGACAAAAATTTATTTACAACAATTTACAGAAATGTGGATAAAATCCACCCCTATTGAGCGCGATAATTATTAAATTTATTTTATCGTATCAAAAAGATTGTTTTTAGAAATGGCAAGTGTGTCGCGTCAAGAGTTTGGAACGAGAGTGCGATGCGAGAGTAGGCAAAAGTTTTGGCTGTCTGCAGTTGAGACAGCATGAAACACAAAATGGTACAATCTAAGCTAAAATTGCTGAGTTTGTTAATTATGAATCACTGATGGTGGTAAACAAAACTTTTGATTGTTGTACTAAATGTCCACATAAAATAACTTTTGCGTTTTGTGGTGTCCAAAATATTTATTTAGCACAAAGTAGTGAGTACAGATTCAAACCCTAGAATATTATTAATGAGCCAAAATATTCTGTGGTGACACTACTAAGCTGAACGAAGCTGTTCAAATACAATTTAGATTTAATAGTCGAAATGTGTTACATTTCGAATAATTGTAGGGATAAACGAATGGAATAAATGGATTACATGAGTGAATCACTACATATTTATCGGCCACAGGATCTTTTTCTGCTAATAATTTGGCCTGCAAGGCTGCTCTAGCCCTATTACCTATTGATGTGGTAGATACAGATTCGGAAGAACCAGGAAAATGAGTTCCCAGCAGAAGTTTCAACGATTCCGCACTATTAGTGGTCCATATCCCATTCGGCCGTTGAAGATAACTCTGGATGGAAGGACCAGTAGATAGTACTTTGCGAAGCCTAGACATCACCGAAGACTCCTGAATTTTGCCACAGTATAGTCTCCAAGATCTGTTCTTGGCACTCCTTATAGGAGCCCCAGTCTACAGCGGCTTTTGTTGACGTGCTTGTTGAACCTCCTTGGACCACCAGGGTGGCCGAGATTTACCACTAGGCCTGCTAAGAGGACTAGATACCATTATAGCTTCATTAAAAGCGCCGGACAGCTCGTCCACTAAGCCATCGAGCTCTTGCGCAGTTTTTGTAGGTTTTGGCACCGGAACTGGTAGTAAATTACCCAGAATTGTTCTAAAGGTACCCCAGTTGGTTTTCCATCTATTTCTGTAGATTGAAGTTTTTTGAGAAGCCAAGGCCATTTCAAATTGTAGATAACAATGATCAGAAAAGTAGTGGTCCCCCGACACTCTCCAGTTTAATACACTAATCGTTAAAATATTTGAGACCGGTGTAAGATCCAATAGCTCCTGTCTATTTCTAGTTATAACAGTCGGCTCATTGCCTATGTTAAATATATGAAGCTTAGTACTTTATTATTATTGGAGGGCCATGTAGGCGATCAGCCACCTCGCACTGCGACCTAAAAGATCTATTGTACTGGACCCTGCTTAATTATCCGTCCAGTCAATATTCAGGTTCTTAATGAATTTGATAATACTGCCAGCCGGTATGTGATACATACTATCTCGGCTTATTGCTCTCCCTCCTAGATGTTTAAGGTTAGTACTTAAAATGTAATCAAGGAGTAACTCACTTCGTGTCCATACTTCGCCAGATCGTGTGATGAGATTCAGATGATCTTCTGAGCCTCCAAGATTAGCTCACCTAGAATGATCGGTGGAATATCCACTTCATCCTAAGTTAGGTAAGCTGATATAAGCCAGAGGTTTCATTTATCGACCTCTATGCTGACCGCTGCTACATCTCTATTGCTGAAATTTGATAGCAGAAAACAACTTATGTTATTTTTAATGAGAATGCACGACCGACTTCTTTTTTCGCGTGCATTAATCTATAATAGGGAATCTTGAGCTCAAGTACTCGGTCTTCAGTAACCCAAGGTTCCTGGATTATGACGACATCTGTCGCTTTTTTCCAATTTATATGGTAAGAGCAGCTCATGCTGCCGTAGAATGGTGGAGGTTGATTTGTAGAAATGTCAACATCCCTACAGCTTCTTCTCTACAACAGTATCATCAGAGTCTTAACCTGATGTGAAGTCCTCTGAGAGCCTCTTCAATGACTCGAAGGACATTGACATCTCCGCGTCTGTGGAGAGAGTTTCCGCCTGCCTATCCACTATTTCAGGCCGCCTAGATGGGCTTTGAAGCACAGCTTCCCCGGACTTCAGTGCCTCCGGCTTGTCCGCGTCCTTATTGTATATTTGGAATGTGGCTGCACTGAAATCATAGTTTACGGTACCATTGGTTTTTTCCAGTGCATTCAGTGACTCACTGTCTAAAATTAAGACGACTGACCTATAAGTCAGCCTTTGGCTCCTCGAGTTGAAAAAATAAGTTTAAATTGTTTTGAATAATTGTTAAATTTTTTTGAAAATATTTAGTGTATTGGGCGTACAAATAAATTTCCGACCTTTTTTACTGAAATAAAAGACATTAGTTTGTGTAGAAAATGAAAGAATGTTTTATTCAAAGTATGCTCCTTCGGAAGCTATAACCTTCGCCCATCGTTCAGACAATAAACGGATGCCCTGAAGAAAGAAGTCTGGTGGTTTCGAGGCGATCCAGTCATCGACCCATTTTTTGACGTTTTCATATGAAGTGAAGTGCTGCTGTGCCCGGGCTGATTGCATCGACCGGAACAAGTGTTAATCAGAGGGAGAAATCTCTGGTGAATACGGCGGGTGGGGTTGCCAGTTCAGCCTGTATAGCAACATGTGGCCTAGCGTTGTCATGTTGCAAAATAATCTTATTGTGCCTTTTGGGCCATTCCGGTCGTTTTGCAGCTAGAGCTTGCTTTAAACCCATCAGTTGTCGTCGATAAACTTGTCCCGTAATGGTTTCACGCTCTTTCAGCAGCTTATAATAGACGACACCCTTCATATCAGACCAAATACAAAACATCACCTTCGAACCATGGATATTTGCTTTTGGCGTCGACGGCCCTGGTTCACCTGGCTTGACCAACGCTGGTTTGCGCTTTGCATTGTCATAATGGATCCATTTTTCATCCTCAGTGATGATCCGATGTAAAAACCCCTTCCTTTGTTGTCGTTGAAGCAACAATTCGCACATGGTTTTCCGACGTTCCATGTCCCTTTCTTTCAATTTGTGTGGCATCCAATTTCCCAGTTTCTGAATCAGTCCCATTGCATGTATACGTTGCGAAACACATTGTTGGGTAATATTCAACTCTTCTGCCAATTGTTTTTCAGTCTGACAAGGGTCCACATCAAGCAATTCTTCCAATTCTGTATCTTCAAATTTTCTTGGTCTGCCTTCACGTTCTTTGTCTCTTACGTCAAAATCACTAACTTTGAATCGTTGAAACCACTCTTTGCATGTTGTTTTCGATGGAGCATGTTCACCGTAAACTTCCACAAGCAAACGATTTATTTCCGCTGCACATTTCTTCAACAAAAAATAATGAAGTAAAACTTCCCGCAAATGTTGTTTTTTGGCACAAAATTCGACATTTTCAATTACATGAAAATAATTGTTGTTTACGCTTTGAACAAATGCCACTAGTAATTATTCAAGCTTGACATCTGACCTCCAAAAAACATGTATTGCCCGATGGAATAATATGCAAGCAGTTAGCGTGTTTTTTATTAGCTCCGGATAGCAAGCTATCGGGAGCACAAGGGAAATTTCTATTGAAAGTTGTTCTATTATACACATGTGTCGCTAATAAACAAAAAACTAAAATTTTACCTAACTTCATGCAGTTGTACGACATTTCTTCCGAATAAAAAATCGGAATAAAAATATCTAAAAATCATAGGGAGATTGTTGAGCACTACGTTAATGTAGAAGCTGCAAAAATATTTTTAAAAGCTGGAATAAGCAAAACGATAAACGAGATGCATCATTGTCGAAAAGTGACGAAGATGAATATAAATAATATTTTGATGAAATGGACATGCCTGGTACAAAAGTCAAGTCGATTCAAAACAAAGAATTACTGTACGTATTCTACGTATACGTGAAGACACAGCTTAATATTACGGAAATCTGAACCCCAATTCGGCATATTATGATCCAAAACACGTTCTATGAGGAATATTCCTGATCCAAAATCACATCCTGAAGAGTAAATAATTTTTGTTTACTAAGTTTAGAATTAAATAAATAAATTAATTTTATTATTTTAGAGTTGAGTTGTGTACTGGAGACATGGAAAAATATTCTAAAGCAGAACTATTTGCTTGGGAAGCTTATGGTAAAATGTTCTCGAAGTGGAGAAATCATTAAAGGACAAGAGAAACAAATCATTCGAATCCGATATGAAAAGATGTACATATATGTATTTAAATAATCACTGAATATATTAAAAATAATCCAACATGTATTTATGCTTCTTATCTTCCACGATTTCCAGTAAGGCTTATTAATTTTATTCAAAGATTCAGTTTTATTAAATCATAATTTGTATACTCCTTCGAATATAACTTACAAACTTAAATCGTTTGCTTACTGTTCGTTAAACAATCTTGACATGTTACATGACCGCAAATTAAAATTTTGTACAAGGTAATTCCGCTGCCGCTAGATAGTAAACATTTTACAGCAATCCGAGTAACAACCTTCGCCTATTTCCCCTTCTCAAACTCTAGCCTTTTTAGTCTTGCTTGAACCCCATTAAATTGGCCAGACATAATTGCGGCGTTATCCGATCCTAGATAGGCCCATTCTGCACCGGGATTTGCAATAAATACAAATGGTTTAAAATACTACTAAAAATAGAGAGTCCCTTTTAGTTAGATTCAAAAGACCTGAATACCTATCTCTTAGTGAACATTTTCTCCGATCAAAAACGCAAGCTTCCAAAGCCAATGATTTTGGCGCACCACTTTGAATAAATTCCATCCATTTCAGCTGTTTTTCGTTTTTTGAGTATCGAGTATCCATTTCTTAAATTATTAGTATTAAATGCCATGAAAAATATTAAAAAGGCTAGAATTTGTGGAAGGTAAAGGGAAATAGGCGAAGGTTGTTACTCGGATTGCTGTAAAATGTTTACTATCTAGCGGCAGCGGAATTACCTTGTACAAAATTTTAATTTGCGGTTCAGGTAACATGTAAAGGTTGTTTAACGAACAGCAAGCAAACGATTTAAGTTTGTAAGTTATATTCGAAGGAGTATACAAATTATAATTTAATAAAACTGAATCTTTGAATAAAATAAATTAGCCTTACTGCAAATCGTGGAAGATAAAAAATTTTTAAGAAGCATAAATACATCTTGGATTATTTTTAATATATTCGGTGATTATTCAAATACATACATATGTACATCTTTTGATATCGGCTTCGAAAGATTTATTTCTCTTGTCCTTTAATGATTTTTCCACTTGGAGAATATTTTACCATTAGCTTCCCAAGCAAATAGTTCTGCTTTAGAATATTTTTCCATGTCTCCAGTACACAACTCAACTCTAAAATAATAAAATTAATTTATTTATTTAATTCTAAACTTAGTGAAGAAAAATTATTTACTCTTCAGGGGCCCTATTCTCGAATTCCACATCCATTTTCCACATGTGGACATCAGTCAAAATTCATAACAATTGAATTCTTTTGGTACTAAGGGAATATTTCCGAATGGGTATAAGCAGGTGGAAGAAATTCTCCATATAGGAAAATGGCCATGTATCAAGTGTTTTATATACGAATTAAAATTTCCAAACGTTTTGATGCATTTTGACAGATGTCCGCATGTGGAAAATGGATGTGGAATTCGAGAATAGGGCCCCAGGATGTGATTTTGGATCAGTAATATCCCTCATAGATCGTGTTTTGGATCATAATATGCCGAATTGGGGTTCAAATTTCTGTCATATTAAGCCGTGTCTTCACATATACGTAGAATACGTACAGTAATTCTTTGTTTTGAATCGACTTAACTTTTGTACCAGGCATGTCAATTTCATCAAAATATTATTTATCTTCATCTTCGTCACCTTCCGACAATGATGCATCTCGATTATCGTTTTGCTTTCCAGCTTTTAAAAATATTTTTGCAGCTTCAACTTTAACGTATTCCCCATCAATCTCCCGATGATTTTTTATTTGGAAGAAATGTCATACAACCATATGACATTTGAATTTGACATCTATCAAAATTTTTAAACCAAAATGAAGTTTGCCACAATTAGGATTGTACAAAAATCAAAAATATTTCAAATTTCCCTTTGCTCCCGATAGCAGCTCCGGATAGCAGCTCCAGATAAATAGGTAGAGCTAAATATTTTTTTATAGGTTTTTAGTTAAAAAGTTGAATTAAAAATTATAGATTAGGTTTAAATAAATTATTTATATGTATAAATAGCTTGTCAAACATAAGTTTTATAACAGAAAATTAGCTGCTCCGGATACCAGCTATCCGGAGCTAATAAAAAAAACACGCTCAGTGATACTAACGACACCTATCTAAAAAGGTCGGAAATTTATTTGTACACCCAATACTTTAAATATAATTGGAAAAATTTCTATTTCATTTGAAAATATGTTAATCCTATTTGAATAATTGCCAATTTGGTTTAGAATTCAGTTAGTTTGGCCTGAAAAATGTACATAGCGGCCGGAGGCATGCAGATACAGGAAACTAGAGTTCCGAAACAGACTGACTGGGGCTGACATAAGGCACTTCTCAAGCATAGCTGTCCTTTGAAGTGAAGGGTGTTCACAAAATATGTCCCTTGGTGGAATGGAATGCTGGAAAAATTAGGAAAACAAATCAGGGAAGTTGTTCAATAAGGAAAAATGCACCAATGAATGGGGCGAGTAAAAGTTGGCCCTGACTGAGCATAATCTCTAACTATAAGGTAATCCAAAAGAGCAACTTGGAAGGAATCAATGAATACCGTACGGGGTACGGTACATGTACGACTTAATAAAGACAGAAATTGTTTTGCTGGATTTCATCGCAACAATTAAATTTTGCCAATTTTTTTTTCTATTATATTGAGAATTTAAGGCTAGACTTTAAGATTAGATTGTGAAAATTGTATATGATATATTTCGATGTTTTGTTTAATTTTTATATGAGGTCCAATTTGGATAATAATAACCGTCAGTTCGGAATGTACAATACATATAAATGTTGATTCTCCAAAATCAACATGACTTATTTATGGTGTTTAGGTACTAATTTAGATAACAAAATAAAATCCGAATGAAAGGGTTAAACAAATAATTTGAAGAATTTTTTTTATTCCAAAAACTTAAGGTTTGTTTAAAGAGTCCGTTAAATAAGCAGGCTAGAAAATTATTTTAGAAAATTGAGTAAGTTTTTCCAAAAATGTAAGTACTCTTCACACCAATGCCTAAAACACTTTAGGTCTTGGGTTCGATTCTCGGCGATTAATTAATGAATTTTGAATTAGTGTCTTATTTTTCGATTCAAATATCGAACTTCCACTTCATGTGAAAATTATTTTAAGTTTAGGTAATACAGTTTGTCCTCCAACCATCGGTTCTTCAATTCCATATTTCAAAATTATTTCAGGTGTGGAAAGTGCAATTTTTGGTTTAAATGACAACGATCGTGTAAATATTCGGAACAATTTTATAAACATTTTAACAAAATAACAAAAATAGTACAAAATTTCAAAATCTAACGCTACTCGCAAAAAAGAATTTTAACATATGTAAAACAAACAAAGACTTTTCCAAAAGATAATCCAGCGATTATGGTCACGACACATCGAGGCCAATACAGAGACACATCGACACCAATACAGACGAAAATAAATTCAATAATAAAAGAATTGGCGAAATCTGGAAATAGTGATTTGAAAACAAGAAATTTAACGGGTTACACCGCAGTAATTCCAAAATTATACGGTTTACCAAAAATCCACAAACCAAATTTACCGTATAGAGCAATTGTAAGTTTCATAGATGGCCCCACATATTCGTTAGCATCATTTTTAGGCAATATTCTAAAACCTAGTGAAGGAAAGACAAATTCTTACATACAAAATTCCGAAGATTTCAAAAATAAAATAAGTAATGTTACGATCCCACCAAATTTTCTGTTAATCTCTTTAGATGTTACGCCTTTATTTACCAACGTCGATAGTCAAATTGTCAAAAATATCATCAGTCAAAATTGGAGAAATATAAAGAAAAATGCTAAATCAAAATTAACAAAAATTGAATTTTTCAAGCAATGATATACATTTCTGGTGAAAAAATGTACACCACGAAGTTAGCTGTATGAGTTGAATTATTTCAAACTAGATCAAAAAGTTTACCACGGTAACCAATTTTAACTAAAAATTATACTATTTTGCTAACTTCGTGGTGTACATTTTATCACCAGAATTGGAGCATGTACGCACCGCAACTTCAATGCTTTAGGTATCGTTTTGAACCATTATGAATTTTTTTTTAACAACAAAATTTATAAACATATTTTTGGCTCACATATGGGCTCATGAGTGTGAAGTTTATGCTAAAAAAAAAATAACAAAAATTACACTGTTAAATCTATTTTCCAATTGGAATTTAAATTATATGAAAATTTAAATTTTTTGTAATTTTGGATTTTTAGTACCACCAAACAGATTCTTTTCATCCTTTTCAGATAGCTGGACCATCTGTTTATATCGTTAACCAAAAGCATCCAATTGTGTTGAACATTACTATATTTCAGATAATTTAAAAGTTGACTGAATTTTGATGGTTTAAATAATTATTTAGCGCCGATCCTGGAAATGTCCTGAAGGCCCCGCACATTTCTTAGAATAGCTAAGCCATATAGCGGTCAATGTCACCAAGCCGATCCAATTATGATGAACTATAATATATTTCACAGTTTTTGGAATTTTTAATAATTTTTCATTATTTTAAAAGTTTTATATCGCCGACCGCAGAGATGTCCACAAGGTCTTGCCTATATTTTCGGATAACTTGGCCATGTGCCAGTCGACGTGGTCAGTCTTATCCAATTGTGATGAACTATACTATACTTCACAGAATTTAGAATTTTTAATAATTTTAATGGTTTCAAAAATTTTTGTATCTCCGATCACAGAGATGTCCACAAGGTCTGGCCTATATTTTTGGATAACTTGACCATATGCCCAGTCTACGTGGTCAATCTTATTTATTTGTGATGAACTATACTATACTTCACAGAATTTAGAATTTTTAATAATTTTATTGGTTTTAAAAATTGTCGTATTTTCGATCACAGAGATGTCCACAAGGTCTGGCCTATATTTTTGGATAACTTGACCATATGCCAGTCTACTTGGTCAATCTTATTCAATTGTGATGAACTATACTATACTTCCCAGTATTTAGAATTTTTAATAATTTTATTGTTTTAAAAATTGTATCTCCGATCACAGAGATGTCCACAAGGTCTTGTCTATATTTTTGGATAACTTGACCATATGCCAGTCTACGTGGTCAATCTTATTCAATTGTGATGAACTATACTATACTTCACAGAATTTAGAATTTTTAATAATTTTATTGGTTTTAAAAATTGTTGTATCTCCGATTATAGAAAAAAATCTTGGCCATATGCCAGTCTACGTGGTCAACCTTATCCAATTGCGATGAACTATACTATACTTCACAGAATTTACAATTTTTAATAATTTTATTGTTTTAAAAATTGTATCTCCAGTCACAGAGATCTCAACAAGGTCTTGCCTATATTTTCGGATAACTTGGCCATATTCCAGTCAACGTGGTCAATCTTATTCCATTGTGATGAACTATACTATACTTCACAGAATTTACAATTTTTATTAATTTTATTAGTTTTAAAAATTGTTGTATCTCCCACAGAAATGTCCACAATTATGGTTTCCTTGATGCAGAGAAAGAAAAATGTCTCGAGACCATATACTTTTAACCAATAAAATTATTAAAAATTCGAAATTCTGTGAAGTGTAGTGTAGTTCATCACAATTGAATAAGATTGACCACGTAGTCTGGCATATGGTTTAGTTATCCAAAAATATAGGCCAGACCTTGTGGACATCTCTGTGATCGGAGATACAACAATTTTTGAAACTAATTAAATTATTAAAAATTCTAAATTCTGTGAAGTATAGTATAGTTCATCACAATTGAATAAGACTGACCACGTAGACTGGCATATGGTCAAGTTATCCAAAAATATAGGCCAGACCTTGTGAACATCTCTGTGATCGGAGATACGACAATTTTTAAAACTAATAAAATTATTAAAAATTCTAAATTCTGTGAAGTATAGTATAGTTTATCGGAATTGGATAAGACTGACCACGTATACTGGCATATGGTCAAGTTATCCAAAAATATAGGTAAGACCTTGTGGACATCTCTGTGATCGGAGATACAGCAATAACCAATAAAATTATTAAAAATTCTAAATTCTGGGAAGTATAGTATAGTTCATCACAAATGAATAAGATTGACCACGTAGTCTGGCATATGATTAAGTTATCCAAAAATATTGAAAAAGCCTTGGGGACATCTCTGTGATCGGAGATACAATTTTTAAAACAATAAAATTATTAAAAATTCTAAATTCTGGGAAGTATAGTATAGTTCATCACAACTGAATAAGATTAACTACGTAGACTGGCATATGGTCAAGTTATCCAAAAATATAGGCCAGATCTTGTGGACATCTCTGTGATCGGAGATACAACAATTTATAAAACTAATAAAATTATTAAAAATTCTAAATTCTGTGAAGTATAGTATAGTTCATCGCAATTGGATAAGACTGACCACGTAGACTGGCATATGGTCAAGTTATCCTAAAATATAGGCAAGACCTTGTGGACATCTCTGTAATCGGAGATACAACAATTTTAAAACCAATAAAATTATTAAAAATTCCAAATTCTGGGAAGTATAGTATAGTTCATCACAATTGAATAAGATTGACCACGTCGACTGGCATATGGTCAAGTTATCCTAATTTATAGGCCAGACCTTGTGGACATCTCTGTGATCGGAGATACAACAATTTATATAACTAATAAAATTATTAAAAATTCTAAATTCTGTGAAGTATAGTATAGTTCAACACAATAGAATAAGATTGACCACGTAGACTGGCATATGATCAAGTTATCTAAAAATATAGGCCAGACCTTGTGGACATCTCTGTGATCGGAGATACAACAATCATCATAATTGGATCGGCTTGGTGACATTGACCGCTATATGGCTTAGCTATTCTAAGAAATGTGCGGGGCCTTCAGGACATTTCCAGGATCGGCACTAAATAATTATTTAAACCATCAAAATTCAGTCAACTTTTAAATTATCTGAAATATAGTAATGTTCAACACAATTGGATGCTTTTGGTTAACGATATAAACAGATGGTCCAGCTATCTGAAAAGGATGAAACGAACCTTTTTTCTGATGAAAAGAATCTGTTTGGTGGTACGAAAAATCCAAAATTACAAAAAATGTGAATTTTCATATAATTTAAATTCCAATTGGAAAATAGATTTAACAGTGTAATTTTTTATTATTTTTTTTAGCATAAACTTCACACTCATTATGGGCTCACTAATAAGTCCGATAATAGCAAATTTATTAATGGAAAATTCGGTTTATTCTTTAGATTTTCAACCAGCGTTTTACTTTAGATATGTGGACAAAAAAATTCCCATACAAATTTTATTTCTCGATCAAGAAATGAAACCTACGTTAAAAATCTTTACGAAAAAGTCAAAAATCTTTTCAAAAATTATAGGACGTTTAGCTACACATAGACAAGTGCCATTTGTCCGAAAAAATCTAATCCATGGTTTACAGATAGCGGGTCCATCTACAAAAGAAGTTCCCAGAATTTCTACGGGAGAGTGTCCCGGTAATTATAGAAAAGAAGCATCGGCCGTACCCATTTCTAATGCTGAAATTGAAATTGTAGAAAATGAAAGGGCAGATATGACTCCTAGAGAACGCGATTATGAAGACCATGGTCAGGAAGTTGATTGTGATAATCTGGACAATAATGATAATGAAGACGGAGAAAACGACATAAACAATATTCAGATGGAAGAGTATCAACAATCACTGCAAGGTAATGTTTATACATCGTACAATCAACATATTTATCCACATAAAGAGTTTTTAAACAAATTGATCAATAACGCATTCGGTTATCCTTGTGACGTGTGTGATGCCTTTGGTTTAACAAGGATTTAAAAATAGTGCTTAATCAAAATGATACAGAAAATATTACACTCATTTGGAAAATAATTACGGTTCATAAACAAAATTTCAAAATATGTTCTACGTGCTTTAGAACCATTCAAAAGAATCACATTCCACAATTATCCATTTATAATGGCTTCAAATATCCAGAATATCCGGATGATTTACGTAATCATCCATTAGATTTGATAACCGAACGATTAATATCCCCTCGTATTCCGTTTATGCAAAAGAGACGTCTTCGACATATCAATGGCCAGTATGAAATTTATGGACAAGTTATAAACGTCCCAGTAGAGGTTGATAATATGATTAAGAAGTTACCCCGCGATGTGGATGATGATTATTGTATCAATGTACATATTAAAAGAAAGAAAATTCATAAGTCGAGTTTCGTACAAGGATTGGTGAATAAGAGGGTAATAAAAATATGGTTAAAATATTTAATACAAACGCCGTTGTATACTACGTACCAAATTACAATTGATGATAGTTTTTTAAACTGTAACGAAGATAATGACTGTGACAACGAACAATTTCTTCATTTTGACGATGATAATGAATTGCTGGAAAATATCGCTATAGAGGAGAGTTCAGTTGCACAACAACAATCACTGATTTGGAACGAGGATTTCTACCTTAGAATCGCACCGGGAGAACATAATGTGCCAATCAGTCTATTGTTTGATGAGTATGCTGAAGAACTTTCTTTCCCTGGAATATATCTAGGACACTTCAGAGAATTCAGAGAGCCTTTTATGATGGCAACGAGTGAATTAAGACGATCAGATATACGTTGCGTAACTCCATATCACTTATTATATATGGCAATGAAACTAATGAGAATCAGAGTCAAAGACTCTCTCACCATAGCCTTTAAACATGTAGGGAAGAATACTAAGATTACAAAGGAACAGATAGAATGAGAAGATTACATTCAAGGATGTATCGAAAGTAACCTAGCTTATTTAAGATCTATACCAAATTCAGCTTGGTATTGGTCTGAAAAAAAAAGATCTATTTGCTATGATTCGTCAATTAGGGAAACCAACGCTATTCTTTACGATTAGCGCAAATGAGATTGGATGGCCAAATTTATTGCAATTAATTTACAAATTACGCAACAAGAAATTAATTTCAAAAAAAGAAACTGAACAATTAGAATATATGCACAAGAGTACTCTGTTACATGTGCACTGTAATTCAAAAAATTAGTTAATGTTATCATGAGTATATTACAATCCAAAAGATTCAGCCTATTCAAGAAGTATAGAATTCTATATTACTTCAAGAGAATTGAGTTTCAACATCGAGGAAGCCCACATGCTCACATTATAGCTTGGTGTGATAATGCTCCCGATGATCCACTATGGGAAAAGACTATCAACAAGCTATTGATCTGATTGATGCGCTCATTTTCATCTCAGCATCGGAAGCTTCAGGTAATATTAAATTGAATACTCACAAGCACACTTTCACCTGCTACAAGAATATCACATCCAATCGTGCTCAAGAATGCAGATTCGAAGCTCCTTTTATGCCATGCAAGAACACCGCTATATTAATTCCAATGAAAGATACCGAAGCTAAGTTTCTAATTTTGAAAAAAAAAGTTTATGGAAATAAGAAAAAATTTAGAAAACGACGACTATACAGATTTTGATCAATTTTATACACAAAATATTATTGCTTCGGATGAGGAATATTTAAATATGTTACGAGCGGGAATAAAGCGTCCACGAGTGTTTGTGAAACATCAACCTTCAGAAAAATGGCATAACCCTTTTAATCCATTTATATTTAATGTGGTTAAGTCAAATACCGACATTCAATTTATTACGAAAGAGTATTCTTATGCAGCATACGTTGTTGAGTACGTTAATAAAACAAATCGCGGCGTGAGTAATTTACAGAGGAAAATTATAGAAACTATGAATGAAAATCCCGAATTTGATATAGTAGATATAACGAGGAGTTTAAGTATTAAACTTTTAAACAATACGGAAATGACTAGCCAGGAAGCTGCTTGGTACCTGATGAGAGAGCCGATGTGTAAAGCTTCTACTCAAATAGTTTATATACCAACCGTGTGGCCCGTTGAACGCCAAAGGATTAAAAAAACAATGAAAGAGCTCTCTGCATTAGAAGGCGAATCAACGGATTGATGATGAACGCTGATCGAATGAATTGGATGACATTTCATTGGCTCAGTTAATTTCCCAATATTACAAAAATAATAAAGGCGAATATGTTAAGAGAGATGAAAAGAAAATAATAAGATATCGAAATTATGACATTGGGTCGGATTTCAATGAATATAGAAGGGAAACAAGGGGTGACATTACATGTACCATTTAGAAATTAAGAACAAGATATATTAACGGATATGAAATTTTTAACGATCTATGAAGAAAATGAACAAATCATATTACAAAGGAGAAAAGAATTCGAACACAATATAGATATTAAAAAAACTATTCAAATATGCAGGGAACTTTGTCGAGAAGAAACACCTTGCGATGACGATGAAGTTCAAGACGTCAGAGGCAGAGTCCCGGAAGCTAATCCATTTGAACATTTATATAACGATCCGAATGTTGATGGTAATGCTGATTTACGACTAGCTGCCTTGAACAAATTAGGTGCCATAGCTAAAAGAAGAGAAAACGTTTCTGTAAATCTGTACATTTCTGTAAATCCATGCGCATGGCGAATGAAAAACAGCTAAATCTTCTTTTGCAAGTGATTCATCATTTATTGTCTAGTGAAGATAATCCTCTCCAGATATTTTTTACGGGGCCAGCTGGATGTGGTAAAACATTTGTAATAAAATTAATCATGGAAATATATAATAGATTTTCCGATAGCAATGGCTATTGTAATGCCTACATAGCTAGTGCTTCTACTGGGAAAGCTGCTGTTGCTATCGATGGCACCACTGTTCATACGGCGTTAAAAATATCTCTGTCAAAATTGTTACCATTGAGTATAGAGGTAGCTCATCAGTATCGAGCCTTGTTTAAAAATGTCAGAGTTATTATAATTGACGAAGTGAGTATGATATTGGCAGAATTATTAGAACAAATTGATCAACGATTGAAACAAATCACGGGAAAATTTAACAATAATTTTGGAGGGCTCGATATGATATTGATAGGAGATTTGCATCAATTACCCCCAGTAAGAGCAATGTGCATATATAAACAAACTAAAAAAATTACTGGGTAGTCCTTGTGGCATTGTTTACAATTTTATGAATTAACAGAGGTTATGAGGCAAGGTAATGTTCAGTTCTCATCAGCGTTAACTAAAATTGGCAATTGATTGATTGATTGATTGATTGTGAGTGTACGGCCAAGCATTATAGCAAGTCTCCCGGACTCCCGGGCACACACCGTACATCCGTTTACATATAACAAAACCGAAGGATAGGATAGGATTATTAGTTGGGACAGACTCGACCCGGTTACAGACACCAATGCGATCGATAGTTAGTAAATAGACGGCACAAAAGACAGCACAATCTAACTACATTATTAGATGATTATTTCTCTGGAATCCAGGGCCGGATACTCAGGACTCCCTAAATCCTAAATCTAAAACAGGGCTTAAAAAGTATTAATTATTAATGTTGTAATTTCATCCTTGTCCGTCTTTCATTAATTTACCTGATAAAATATTTAATAAAACTTTAAAATAACAGCGCTTATTTCCTTATTAATGGTCCTTTTATATCCAATTAAAAATTATTACTTACTGCAACAAGAATTAACATAAACATTAAACCGTTTAAACATAAAATTTTACTTAAAACTAATCAGAAATTTCCTACCGATTAAGAAAAGAAAATATATAATTATGAATTCAATTATTTTATAAAATTTATATAAAATGATTAACATGATACTATTACAGCACCACAATACATAGATTTATTAATAATTCAATAAATCAATTAGGTACTATAAGTATATTAAGAATCAACAAATAAAATTAACATACAAATTCTCAGACGACTCTGAAAACTAAATTTAATTAATAAACATCATAATAACAAATTTTATTACTTAAATAAATAATTATTATAACAGGATCTTCAGTATTCCCGAGCACACCTCGTACACCCATTTATCCATCCCCAGCCGAAGGATAAGAGTAAATTGTTAGTAATTATATAGTAAAAATAGTTAGCACAGGACAACACAATTTCTAAACTACAACTTATTCACTACTTATTAATCCTGGAGGGTTGATTCAAACTAAAATTTAAATTTGAAATTCGGGATTAATTTTGATCCCTATAATAATGATTAACTCTAGAACTATGTTTATTCTGAAAATTGGATTATTTATTAGTAAATTAAAAAGAGATCCCTTTAAGTATTTTAAAACTAAATTAATTAAAATATATTAATGGACAAAACAGAATATATTACACATTACAAAAAATTAACATTTTATTGATTGAGAGTGTACGGCCAAGCATTATAGCAGGATCTCCCGGACTCCCGGGCACACACAGTACACCCATGTACATATAACAAAACCGAAGGATAGGATAGGATTATTAGTTGGGCCAGACACGACCCGGTTACAGAGACCAAAGTGATCGATAGTTAGTAAATTATTAGTACAATATATAATAAATAGATTAGCACAAGACAGCACAATCTAACTATATTATTAGATTATCATTTCTCTGAAATCCAGGGCCGGATACTCAAGGCTCCCTAAATTTAAATCGGGACATAATTAATGTTGTAATTTCCCCTGTCCGCCGTTCATTAATTTACCTGATAAAATATTTAAGAAAAATTTAAAATTACTAAGCTAAGATTACAAAAACCGCGCTTATTTCATTTTTCATGGTCCTTCTATATCTAATTAATTAATTATTACGTACTGCAACATGAATTAAAATGAACGTTAACAACTATTTTAAACATAAAATTTTACTTAAAACTAATCAGAAATTTCCTACCGATCAAGAAAAAGAGAATAAATAATTAAAAATTCAATTATTTTATAAAATTTATAATAAATAATTTAAAAATGATAATGTTACAGCACCACAACAGCATAAAATCATCAATAATTCAGTTAGTACTATAAGTAGTATATCAAGAATGAACAAATAAAATCAATATATAATTTCCCAGGCAATTCTGAAAACTAATTTTAATTATTACATCAACATAATATTAAAGCTAATTCTGAATTTCAGGATTAATTTAATCTCCATATGAAAGATTGATTCTGGAACTATGTTATATTCTGAAAAGTGAATTATTTATTAGCAAATTAAGGAAGAGAAACCTTTAAATATTTTTTATCTAAATTAATTATTATATATTAATGAGCAAAACACAATATATTACATAGAAGAATTACAAAAATTAACATTTTATGAAATTGCCTATGTAAACTCTCCCACTTCTAAGCTAAAATTCCAAAAGAATGTTTAAAAATTTTAAATTGTTAAGTTATAATTTAAATTCACAGCACTTGTTCCATTAGTTACCATTCTCCTGTAAATAGTTAATTAATTGTTTACCTACTGCAACTAGATTTAAAAATAAAAGTTGAAAATTTATATTTAACCAAACTATTAAATTTAAATTAATCGGCAATTTCCTACAAATCTAGAAAAAGGAAATTAATAATGTAGAAATTAATTATTTATTTATAAAAGTATATAATATAATTTAAACATTGATCATAATACTACGCAAAAAAGTCTAGAATATCAATAATTTAGTTAAGTACTACGATATTTACTAATAAGTAGTATGATATTTACTAATAAAACACAATTAGAGTTTCCCAGGTATCCCTGAAAATTAAATTGCTTTACTACATAATTAATAGAAATTAACTTATATAAATTAGTTAGTGATAAATAAAATAAAATAGATAACAAGTTTGAAGTTTCTGGATGTTGAGCGAGAATTCACCAATATTTCTGTAGCTTGGAGACGATCTAACAATTATATATAATTATATATACTTAATATCAACTGGACCATCAGACAAAAATACCCGAACAAACTATGACACTTTGATATAATTAAATTAAACTAAACTGACAAGAAGTATTGAAATATTTTCATCAATACCTCAAATAATTTTGCAATGCAATGCAGTTTACAATATCATATAAAAGGGAATTTCCCTTATTCTAGATAACGTACGATGCTATTCATTTAATTAGTATAATATTTCAATCTATATACATAAATATTTATCGAAATAGGAACATTAATATAAATTACAATTAAATACCAATAAAGTGATTGATTTTAGCAGAAGATAATTTTTGATAATTGCAACGACAAGAAACTTATCAAAATAAATCCCTACAATATGTAATATCAAACGGTAGCATCAGTTTCAAAAAAAGAAATTTATTGAAAGCAAATCAACACAAATAAGCAACGTTGTAAACGCCCACGAGCAAAATCAGTTACCCCAAAATCAGCTCCAATGATTAATCCCGGATGTCATCCAAATATTTATGTCTGATAGTGTACATATTCAATTGATTTGCTTCAACTTAGTCATTTTCGCAACCCAAAAATAAAACTTATAAAATATTAGACTAGCTACCTAAATAAAAATCCAATTAGCATCATTTACCAATTGAAGAGATCACCGCCACCAAAAACCTGAACCTAATCAATAATTCAGAAATTTATCTCTTTATTAATAAATAAATACAAATATGTATATTCAAAATTTTAACTCAGTTCACGGACCTCATTCCCTGCCAAATCAAGCATGCAAAGTAAATAAAACAATAAATAATAAATAAATAAATAAATGCAATGAAAATTAACCCTTACTTTCTTAAAAATGTATCGATGTGTCATATACGTAATTATGACGATTATGTGTACATCCCACCATCTAAATTTCAATAAATCCATTAAAACAACCATTAAACTCAAAAATCAAATCGTAACTTAATTTAAACCAACATTTCTAAATTCGCATTTCATTTATCTATTTATTTATTTATTTAGACAATTTATAATTTATAATAATAATTAAATTAATTAGAAAACAATTTGATTCATTATGTAATACCCTGTAAAAAAATTTATTAATCCTATCTAAATAAACCGTTCAAATGAATTGTATAAGACAGCTCCCAATTCCAATTCGACTCAAACCAATTCGATTATACAAAGTATAAAAATCCTATTTGAGTCGAATATACAAATTCCACTGCGCTTACACAATACATGATTTCAATAATAGCTGCATTTTGTTGAGAAAAAATTAATTCGAATTATTTTGGAGTTATCTCTTTCTCAACAGAACAAGCCGCGAAATATTTTTTCGATTTAATTTTTATATTCTATGTTGGTATTTCTTCGGTTTTTCATTCAAGCAGTTACGTATTTTATTTGTTCGAGCGCGAATTAAATAATTCAAATTTTTTATTCGAATCATTTAATTCCTATCACGTGCAATTGTTGTTGTAAATTTCTCAACAAAATACAGCTAATATCATAGTTGTTTCGTGTGTACACAAAAACACAAAGAGATTAATACACCTGCATTCAAGTAACAAAATCCTATATACTAAAACCAAAAACATACTAAAACCACCAACACACATTGACGATAAATATTTTCTACCATCTTTCATGTGCGTATTAGTAGGCCTTATAGTATATATAAACACACTTAAACTATGTAACGCAAAAAATTCTCTTTTTGTTGTTGTTTGTGCGTTATAATACACAAACCAACAAAATATATTTACATTTCCTTAACAGAATCCGTGTAAAGAGCGAACAAGCAGCTGTACAACCATATTGTTGATCCTACCATAAATGAATCAAGTTGTATGGATGTATTAGTGCCCATTTCACACAACAGTAAATTACTTGTGACTGCTGTATCAAAACCAACGTAAAGATTCTCTTTCTCGTTGTTGTTTGTACTTTATAATACAAAAACCAACAAAACCACGCACACTTCCTTCACAGAAATCGTGCAAAGAGAAAACGACACAGCTACATAGTACACAAACATATTTATGGCCCTTTTATATACTAAATTATAAGTATGGATTAGTGTCTTAAAAATAAAATCTAATACCAAATTTATTGCGACTTATTTTATATACCATAATTTAAAATTTATTTCAATACTATCTAAATATTAAACTTTAGTAATTAAAAATTGAAATTTGATTGTATTTACAATCCACAAAATATAAAATCATGCACTTTTAATTTTTCTATCTACAAAAATAAAAAAACATTGCCTGACAAATGCATCCCGGTGGATTGCATTTTCCAAAATTACACTTTAGTTTAATTATTTTCACTACACATTACACTAAACTTGAATTTAATTAGAATTAAATTTAAAATTTAAAATTAAAATGTATATACATATGTATATAAAGTATATACATATCAGTACATAAGAAACAAAAAATAAAAAGAAAATTAAATTAAATTAAATTAAATTTTTGAAGAGGATAGAAAAAACACGTCTATCCTCTTTGAATGTTCGCACTCCACCAGCGTTAACTAAAATTGGCAATGGAGAAAAATTGACGGAAGAAGAACTCCAACTTATTGAATCGCATTTTCTTCCACAGGACGAAGCAAATAGACTATGCCCACATGGAGTACGATTATTCCACTGGAATGATTCGAGTGAAAAATGCTATTGAGAAAGTTATTTCAATTGCTATAGATATGTACACTGGATGTCATAATAAAGAACAGGAGACTTTTGTCAAACAAAAATTGCATAAAATGTCGACAATAGATACTGGTGGGCTTTGGGCTACCATATGAACTTACATTTGTTAAAGGAACATATTACATTATAACCACAAACATCGATGTTTCGGATGGTCTGGCTAATGGCACAGTCGGAAAATTATGTCACATAGAATTCAACGATGATGGGGAAGTTTCAAAAGTGTGGCTTATTTTCCCAAATAAAATTGGGCAGAAGCTGCAGAAAAAATGTGCAGGATACATGGCACAATACAATATTGATCGCAATGCCGTACCTATTTTACGAAGGTCATCCGTGATACCGATGAATAATAATAAAACAATTAACATTCGGAGAAATCATTTCCCATTGGTATCATCATGTTCTATTTGGTGGGACTTTCGATGAGATTGTTTATGAATACGACAAAAGCCACTCCATAGAATTAGTGTATGTTGCCTTATCGAGAGTGACGAGTATTAATGGTCTACATATCACTACAAAAGATGACAGCAATATTTTCCACCATGGCAGAAGAAATTCTATAGATACAACAGATAAACTGAGAGAATTTCAAAGATTATCACTCAATATACTACCAACAATTATTGAGTCTTTGGGAAGTTTTATTTCTAACAGGACAGGAATAAGTATTTTTTTAATAAATAGTCAAAGTTTCATTGCACATGCACTCGATCAGAATGACAGCGTATTCAAAAAATGTACAATAGTTATATTATCGGAAACACATTTGAAAGATGGGCAAAACATTGCCATTCCGAATTTTCATTGCATAGCAAAGTATAAACGAGAGAATGTTGCTGCGGGAGGAGTAGCAATTTATCACAATGAAAGTGACCATAATAATATAGTCACTTCTCTCATGGATGTTCATTCAAGGGCATCGGAATCTCTTGTTGCAGCACAGTCTGCTATTGGAGAAATTTGTATTAGTAAATGCGTTCCACAAACTGGTCGACAATTCGTAGTTGTAGCGCTATACATCTCTCCTGGTAAAACTGTGAACCAGGGGTGCTATTCTTGAACCATTACGAAAATTTTCGTAACCGAAAATTTTCGTAATGCTATTTTCGTAATAGTAATGGTGAAATCATAATTTAGTATTCTTGAAACCATTACGAATATAGCGAAGAGAGGAAAAAAGAAATAATAAAATTTCGAGAGAGAAGATGAAAATGTAAGTTACTAAAATGGTATTCTTGAAATCCGGATTACGAAAATTTTCGCAACGGAACGTTACTAAAATTTTCGGATGGTTTTTTTGTTTCTTATTGCATTTCGTAATGAAATCATTTAGATTTTTGTTTTAATTAAATTCATACAAAGACGTTCATAAAACTCAATAATTTCTGTTGATGGTTAAAAATAATATGTATTTACATTTCGCTAAATATTTATTATTTTATTACCACAAAAAAAGGGTACCTATTTGTTTGGGGTATGTTTATTATTTTTTGAAAAATAAGGGTAATAGCTACAATACTAATTGACAATTTGGGATGTATTTTTAAATGTCGCGTGTTGTAATTGGAATTGGATTGATATACCGTCACAGGTGGCTAATACTAATGGTACGTAAAGTCATACAATCATACCATCATACCATAATAGTATCGTACGACAGTACGATCTAAAATCATATCGCCATAGAATCAAAGGACAATGCCACTACATAAACAGCCGTGACATCAGTCTAAACAGTCAAATCCCCAGGCGAATAAAGATTTTTATTTTCCTATGAAACATAAACAAAATCATATTGGAATTATTTTGTGTTGTCTTTATTTTCAATTTAAATGAACATTTTTATTGATAAATATAAACAATTTTAAATTAAATATATCGAATTGCAGCTTGTCCACAATTTTAATTAAAATTAATAAAATTTTAATTCACAATTTTGCGTTTTAGTAAATTGATTTTTATTCTCAAACATCGTTAGCCTCCGTGCTTTTTTTTTAAATTTCATTTCGTAGATTACTAGAACAGTTTTATTACTTTCCCAATGCTACTACATAAACAGCCATGATTTATAATAAAACTAATCTAGTAATCTACGAAAAGAAATTTAAAAAAAAACACGAAGCCTAACGATTTCCCTAAATTTCTCTAAAAATCAATTTACTAAAATGCAAAATTGTTAATTAAAATTTTATTAATTTCAATTAAAATTTTGTACAAGCTGCAAGATATACAATGTGTTTGGTCGTCAAGTGACCGCCCGGAAAATTCTGAATATTTAAGTAAAATTATCGCAAAAAATCCTTTAAGGTGGGTGTCTCATTTTCAAGTTATGGGCTCGATTATAATTCTGTTTGCGGTTTTTGAAAAGATGAAGTTTATGAGTCACTTTATTTGATAGTTTGCGCACTTAGCTAGGTTTTTTTAAAGAATGTAAAAAATTTCGGGAAAATAACATTTTTTTTAGTAAAGAAAACCTCTACTTTTTAAAAAACTGAACTGTAAACCGTGAAAATGTCCCATTAAGTTAATTATTTTAATTATTATTATTAATCTACAGCATAATATCTACAAATTGACAAAACTTTCTCACTAGCTAACTGGTAAAAATACCGCGTAAAAATCACCTAGAGAAAGTAGGGAAATTAAAAAAAAAGTTGTTTAAATTAAAGTCCAAGAAATAAAATAATACTATTTTATTAATAATCAATAACAACAATTTTTATTACAAATTATTAAACATTTTTAATTAAATGACATGTTCGAAATGCTATCCACTCTCTTATAAACAAACAAGGGGTCTCCTGATCACACTAGTTGTTGTCCAACGAAATTGTTAAGGGTTGCCTCTTGTTTCTGCTGCAGCAGCGAAAATTCTTGCTGTCAGAAATAAAAATCTAGGGGCGTAAGATCAGGGGACCTTGGCGGCCAGGCTACAGGACCTCCTCTACCGATCCACCGTGGATTATTTTTATTCAAATTATCACGTATTATCTTTGCAAAATGTGCTGGAGCTCCATCTAATTGCAGCTGCATTCGCCTTCTCCTCAACAATGGCACTTTTTCCATGACAACGTGATTCCTGAAAATTCTAATGATACATGTTGATCAAGCCTGTTTATTACCACGTAAGGTCCGATAAGTTAATCGTGGATCATTCCCGCCCATATATTTATAGCAAATTGGCTCTGGGAAAGCTGTCTCCCTTAAGACGTTTAGGTTTTCGATGGCGCAAACATGGAGGTTTCTATAATTTGTTATACCCACCATGGTGAAAGTAGCTTTATCTGTCTACAATATTCTCCTTATAAAATTGACATCACTTCTTTGCTCTGAAATTATCCAGTTACAAAAAACTGATCTGGCACGATGGTCCACATTTCCTAGATGTTGAGCACGGTGGAAGTGATAAGGATTAAGGCCTTCTTGACCTCGATATGCCTAATCTAATAGACAGGCGGCTGATACTTGTCGTAGGGTCAGCGCGTATTAATCGTACTAAATCCTCTTCCAACGTGTACGTTAATATTCACGCTGGACTCGTGTTGTTGTTGGAATAATCCTTGTTCGGGAAAACGTCGATGTATTGCAATGAATGTCCTATACCCAAGTACTGGCCTGTTGGATATCGACGCCTGAATTTTTCGACAGCAACGCGTGCATTTCCATTACAGAACAGGTTTACTAAATGCATATCGGCTACATGAGAAGGTGGTAGATCACGCAAATGTGTCATTGTAATGATTAAGCGTTTACTTAACACAAACTGTCCTTTTAATTTTCACACAAACTTAAAATTGTTAAAACACCGAACACTGAGAGTACATGTGTGACAGTGTCACACGAACGGTTAGCGAACAACTGAACTATTTATTTCTACTTACCAATTCGAGTTTTCGATCATTTAAAAGATTTGGTTAGATAACATCACTATACCTAAACGGCTACAAACGCCATTTTTTCGACAAATTGGTGTTCGAATATTTTATGAGTTAGGTAGTAACAATGTTTTAATAATTATAAATAAAATAACCATGCCATGGGACATTTTTTCGACTTACAGTTCATTTTTTTTAAAAAGTAGAGGTTTTTTTAAATAAAAAAATCGTTTAAGTAAAAAAATGTGATTTTCCCATAATTTATTACATTCTTTACTAAAACCTGGCTTAGTGTGCAAATTAACCAATAAAGTGACTCAAAAGCTTTAAAAAACCGCAAACAGAATTAAAATCGAGCCCATAACTTGGGAGATATGATGAAAAATGTGAAAAGCTATCACCAACACACAAGGGGTCACTTGCCGACGAAACAGATTGTATTTAATTTAAAATTATTTCTATTTATCAATAAAAATTTTCATTTAAATTGAAAATAAAGGCTACACAAAATCCCATATGATTGTGTTTACGTTCCATTGGAAAATAAAAATCTTTATTGCCTTAACACCACTACAAGTTTTTTTTCCATGGCTTTTTATGTAGTGGCATTGCATAGGATCATATCATCATACTACCATACCATCAAACCATCATGACATCATACACGACATAACATTATATCATCGTTCAATCGTACCATCATACAATCATATGTACCGCCGTACCATAAAAACAGATTTTTGGAAAAAAAAATTCTAAATCGGATGAGCGATTCTCGAGATATCATGGGTACAGACATCCAGACGTCCAGAAAGACGGACAGACATATTTTTTTTTTCTTTTTCGGACTCAAGGACTTTCAAAACGTCGAGATAAGTGATTTTGGATCAAACAAATTTTTGGCCATTTTTGACAAGATTTCAATACATTGGTCTTTTTAGACCGAAGTAATTTTCCCTTTAAACGAAAAAGTAGCATACACAATCATTTTTAATATATTTAATTTAATATTAAATAAATAAGCCATTATTGACAAAAATTCACAACAATTTATAAATTTAAGTAAAGAAAGCGTCCGCTTCGCTTAATATTCTGAGTTATACTAAACTAAACTAACATTTTTAATCATCTCTTTCGAAATCTTCTTAGTTTTTTATTCCTCTCTTCGTAATTTTCGTAATGGCTTCAAGAATACTAATTTATGATTTCACCATTACGATTACGAAAATATTGTGCATTACGAAAATTTTCGTAATGTTTGAAGAAGACAGGGCATTTAAAATGATAAAACAAAATTGTTCCAAATGAACTTAATGAATGATAAAATTCACACTTTAAATTACACATTGCATTAATTAATTTCCAATCATTACAATTTTAACAAATAAATATAAAAGTTAAATAGGCAATATAGCTTTAAATAACATATTTTTGTTGTATTGAATCACATATTCCATTTTTGTCCGTTATAGCCAATTGTCAATTACGAAAAAATCTCATATCCTTACACGTATTGTTTAAAATAAGAAAGTGGTCAAGCATTTAAAAAAATATCCCAAAATTTAGGTATACGACATGTAAATATAAAAATTTAGAAGAAAATATCCTTTTGTTCTAGATAGGTAGTAAACAAAACCGAATGCATATAATTATGTACATCGTTATCTCGAAATAAATAATAGATATTTTTAAGAACACGTGAAACAAAGAAAAAAAGGTACGCTTTTGTTTTCACTTTTTTATAAAATATTGAGAATAGAAAATATTGAGTTTTATGGACATCCTTATCAATATAATTAACACAAAAATCCAAATGGTTTCATTACGAAATGCAATGGAAAACGAAAAAACCATTACGAAAATTTTAGTAACGTTCCGTTGCGAAAATTTTCGTAATTCGATTTCAAGAATACCATTTTAGGGTTTTCGTAATACTTTGACACTAACTCGCAATACGAAAGTTTTCGTAATGGTTCAAGAATCGCACCCCAGATCATAAAGTTTACACACCAAAATTTATTAATTTATACCAGAGAAGGTTCCTCACTGTTCGATCACAATTTTCATGAAATCCCAATGATAATGAGCGGCGATTTCAACATCAATTTTTCCGATGAAAAAACAGAGCCATTGATAAATTTTCTAAAAGAAAAACTAGACTTGCTAATGTCGAATGATAAGAATCAAAGTACGACCAAATACGGAACGACCATCGATGCTGTATTTAATAGATAACTTGAAAAGTTTGAATCTAGAATATTTGTTAGTTACTTTAGTTATCATAAGCCGATTGTGTTTTTCCTGAAATACAGTACGATTTCTAATGACCAACCAGAAAATGACCACGATGAAAGAATGATTATAGAAGAAATTACTGATAATGATAATATATATAGGTGTATAATATAATGCTGAAGTCACTATATTGTATTGAAGAGAAATATATTGAATAACAGGGAAAAATGTGTTATATTTCATTTATGGATCCTGTCTGTCTGGCTGTGTGCCTGTGTGTTAGTGAATGGCCAAAGAAGTATAACTTCCACCGTCTGTCCGACGCAGACCCAATTTTTTGATATATTTTTCATTGGTGCTTTTGAAAATGAACCCGAATAAGGTTTGAAAGCTAAATAGCTTTAATTAGTTCAAATGAAATAAAAAAGAGCCCTAAACCAACAATTGTTTAATTTATGAATTTAGAGTATTTCTTTATCTACGGGCAATATGTCTGCACTAAGCTTATTTTGAATTCATCGACTTTGTGAATTTTTAATGATAATTTAAATTGTTGGACACAAATGCTATATACATATGTGCCACAATAAACTCATTGAAAAATAAAAAATAAACTGCATGCAAATGCAAAAAAATTACATAATTTATAAACGGTTTTTATAAATTGTATCCTAAACCTTACGAAGGCGGAAGCCGGATTGGTGGAAATCCCATAAAAATCGGTTTGGTAGTTTATGTTGTAAAATTATCCCGTACATACATTGCGCTTTATACTAGAGATTATGTGACCAGACGCCACGGGCTGATGAGAAGATTGAGTTTTTCATTAATCATATGCTTATTTTTAAACTTTCTCGTAATTTTTGAATAGTATTAGCTTTAGTTCCGTTACATTTTACTGAAGAGAAGCTAAACTGAACATAAATATTTAGCTTTAATAATTCTCACATTACAACTTTATAATGTGTAAAATAACTTTCGATTTTATCGTTAGTTTTCACAAACATACTATACGAGTATATGTATTAACAACTACAGTGATACAAAAACTGTCGCTTTAAATTTAAATCTCTTAGAGGTAAATCCATCAAGAACATTTTTAGTAAAAACAACACACACAAAATTGATTTATTGGATTATCAGCTGTTATTGTTTTGAAAGTTTTATGTGAAAAAAAAACGTAGAAAGACGAAAAGAACACGCGGCGAACTAAACGTCATAATGAGGGAGGTTCATTACTATTTTCTCATGCTCATAAATAATGAGAACATGATGAATTGAAGAATGAATCCCCCCATCTCGAAACCAAAGCCAATTTACAATTTTTTGATTTACTATACGTATTCCCCGCATTTACCGGTTGAGAAAATTATACTCGGGCACGATTCATGCAATGAATTGGAATGAATAAGAGAACGATGTAAGGAGTTTGCGCCCTTTGTACGCAGAAGGAAAGGAAAATTAAATTTTTCGCTATGAAAATCGAAAAATCAAGGAACAAACGGTAAAATAGATGTGTATATAATTATTGGTGTTCTCGTTCTGTAAGGGTGTGTGCATACTTTACAAATTTGGCATGTCTGTCGCAGCAAATTTATATTTACACGCACGCGAAGTATGTGACGAAAATGTTTAATAAAGCATAAATCTATAAAGCGGTGATTATAAATAAATGTTCACCCTCACTTCGATCGCCTACCTGAATGTTCTGCTCCTTACGAATCTAATCTAATTTTCTATAGTTATTGAATCTACGTACAAACGAGTAAATTGTTTCATGCAGCATAATATTAAAGTATACACGTTTCCCGGATGGGAAACAATAATAAATGATTCAAGTTGAGATAACACTTCAAAATCTGAGCTCATTTTTCATATTTACAATTTATTTTCTGTTTACCTACATATAGTTCTGATGTCTTTCTACATTTGTACATTTATAAGTTTTATTGTGATTATTATTATGACATAAATGTTATTTATTATAATATATAACAACAAAAATGATGTACACAAATCATATTTCATCTTTTTTGCTTGAATTTCTTGAATATTTTCCTATCTTTGTAGTGATTTTCTATATATGTTCAGACGTGAGGAAAACTGCAGCTTCTCAATTTTTTTTTTGTTTAATTAAAGCTCTTGTTTGTAAGAGCTTTTTGTGTCTGGTTATATTTAAATTTGTGGTGAATGGTAATTTTAGCTTTTGAAATGATGTTAATATGAAGTTTATTTAGTATTATGTATTGTGAACCTTAGTGAAAATATGTGGTGCACAGTGGTTTTTATATGATTAATTTGTTTTTGGCAATGTTGCCATTTGTGTAAAAATATTGTACATACACATATAAACACCATGCAGAACTGAAGTTTTTCCATGAAAGCCGCCCTTAGTTAAGCAGATACTTTATTAGAGCGGACACGGACAGCCATTTCTGATTTTTTAAATAACGGATTAAACAATTTTCAAACTTTTAGTGCCACATGTTGAATTACTATGGGTTCTCACCAAAAGTAGATTGCAAATATTTACGATCTATTTGATTTGCGTTCACATGGATAGTACACATTAAAAAAAATTATGTATCGGTACACACAATATACAAATTTACATTGCGATCTACAATCAAAAGTAGTCAGGCACACATCTTTTTACATTGTACCTAAATGAAAAATTTCCTGTAGAAAAAAATTCCCTTTGCCATCGAATTTCACCAAATTCGGTTGAGAACTAACCGAGTTCCTTCTTAATTTGTCATGTTCCAGAGCTTCTTCGAAATATCATTTTAGAATCCCATTTCCATCCTACCGGGTTCCTTCCTAATAGGCCATATTCCATAAATTCTCCTAAATATCATTTTAGAATCCTATTTTCATCGCACATGTCGAATTTCATAATACTGCGTTAAGAAATAACCGAGTTCCTTCCTAATTGGCCATATTCAAGAACTTCATCCAACAGTCATGTTAGAGCCCCATTTCTGTCGCACAAGTCGAATTTCACTACAATAAATAGAGAAATAACCAAATTTGTCACTAATAGGCTATATTCCAGAACCTCTTATAAATATATAGGCAAGTTCCACCCCACTTGGCCGTATTTAAGACCTTCATCTAAAAATAATTTTAGGGTCCAATTTACATCGTACATGTCGAATTTCATCGTCATTGGTTAAGAAATAACCGAGTTCCTTCCTAATTGGCCATATTCCAGAACATCATCTAAAAATCCATTCTAATTGGTCCAAAACTTCACCTAGAATGATTGTAGAGTTACATTTCGACAGAATTTCATCTAAAAATCATTTTAAAATTCCATTACCATCGCACATGTAAAATTCCATTAAAATCCGTTAAAAAATGGACAAAATCTATCCTAACTGGCCATATTCCAGAATTTCATCTAATAATAATTTTAGAATCGCAATACTAGTCTACCTATCGAACTTCATCATAATCGGTTGAGAAATAACCAAGTTTTATTATACTTGACCATATTCCCGAGCTTAATCGTGCTGAGCGTGTCAAATTTCATCAAAATCGGTTGAGAAATAGGCAAGTTCCATCATACTTATCCATATTCCATAACTTCATCCAAAACCCATTTTAGAATTCAATTTCCAACGAACATGGTAATGGCTTTATTGGAACTTTATCCAAAAATCATTTATAATCCCATTTCAAATGCACATGCCGAATCGTTTGAGAAATAGGCAAATTCCATCATATATACTTGGTTATATTCCAGAACTTCATCTAAACATCTGTCAAATTTGACTAAAGTCCGTTAAGAAATAGGTAAGGTACATCCTAATTGGCCATTCATATAATTTGCTAAAGGTTTAATTTGAAATGTAAAAGATTCAATTTGAGGTTTGATGTATTAAAAGTGACCTTTCTTAAATCTTAAACAATATTTGTATACAGTTTGCTTCAAATCGGTCAAGGCATGTGGATTTGTTTAAATATCATACAAATATGCTGTACATACATACAAACACTCACTTATATAGCTACTAAATCATCCCTCAATCCAAATGCAAACTCTCTTTCAATTCAATCCTCAAACCAGCATATATAAAAATTTGGTCAACTGCTCACTATATCTTAATCCAATCCAACCCCAACTCAAATTCAACTCAACTAGCTAATTGACCCCTAACTCAACGTTCAACTCAACCGCTAACTCAATGCCAAACTCAATATTGAAACCAGCATACATAACAAATTGGTAAATATTTCTAAAACCAGGTGTTTGGGCCAATTCGTTTGGCACATAACCGACCCTGTTGATTTACAGGTTCCGAAAGCTTTTCAAATCTCCGCCTTGACCATAGAAACAGATTGGCGAAAAAAATTCTAGCCGTTCTCGAGATACCATGGGTACAGACATCCAGACGGACGGACATTTTTTATTTTGCTTTTTTAGACTCAGTGACTTTCAAAACGTCGGGAAAAGTGGTTTTGGACCCACTAAATTTTTGGCCATTTTGACAGGATTTCAATACTTTGGTCTTTTTAGACCGAAGTAATTTTGTTTTTTAGCGTTCTCGTTTATTATTTTAAATTGGGTTGGTGACAAAATTTCCAATTACAAAATACCGAAAAATCAAGTTTTTTAAATATAACAAATGTTTGAAATATTATTTTAATTCGTTTTACACTTTAGAAGATGTGGGCTGCTGTTGTATTTGCGAGCGCACGGCAATGAAAAATCCAAAATAGAACACAATTTCACTTTTAAATGTTAGTTTATATAAATAAAAAAGAATTGGTTTTGTTCTAATCTTTTTAAATCGTTTATTTTATTTAAATTTTATTTCAATAGTAATTTACATTAATTTTAATAATTCACCATGATGGTTTTTGATCAACTGACTTACGTAAATTTTATTCGGAAGGGAGGGGAGATCACTCCAATCAACCGCTATACATTACGGTGGGCGAGAGTTCGTCGAAGAGGATAGACGTGTTTTTTCTATCCTCTTCAAAATTTTAATTTAATTTAATTTTCTTTTCTTTTTATTTTTGTTTCTTATGTACTGTATATTCATTTTAATTTTAAATTTGGTTCTAATTAAATTCAAGTTTAATGTAATAATAATCAAAGTGTAGTGAAAATAATTAATGTGTAATTTTGGAAAATGCAATCCACCGGGATGCATTTGTCAGGCAATGTTTTTATTTTTGTAGATAGAAAAATGAAAAGTGCAAGAAAAATGAAAAAATGAATTTTGTGGGATTGTATTGTACATAAAATCAAATTTCAATTTTTAATTACTAAAGTCTAATAATTCGATAGTATTGAAATAGATTTTGACTTAAATAGAAATACGGCGTAGTAAATTTTATATTAGATTTTATTTTTACGCACACTTATTTGTATTCTTATGTTTGATTTTGGGTACAATCAAATCGACACTAATACATACTTAAAATATGGTATATAACAGGGCCAACAATATGTTTGTGTACCTGTTTCGTTCGCTCTTTGCACGGATTCTGTGAAGGAAATGTAATATGTTTTGTTGGTTTTTGTATTATAAGGTACAAACAACAACATAAGGAGAATCTTTTTCATTGGTTTTGATATAGTCGTCACAAATAGTTTACTGTACCTTGGTACATAAATCAGGTATGTTTGTATGCATTATTAGGTCTCCTGCAACTGCAACGCATATGAAAAATGGTAGAAAATATTTACCGTCAATGTGTGTTTGTGGTTTTAGTATATAAGATTTTGTTACTTGTATGCGGGGGTTGTTTATCTCATTATGTTTCTCTGTATTCATGAAACAACTATGGTATTCTTGAAATCATGTATTATATGAGCACAATGAGATTTTGTATATTCGACACAAATAGGATTCTTATACCTTGTATAATCGAATGGGTTTGAGTCGAATTGGAATTGGGAGCCGTCTTATACATTTCATTTAGAATGGTTTAGTTAGGTAAGATTAATAATTTTTTTTTACAGGTATAACAAACTGCATCAAATTGATTTTAAATTGATTTTAATTTAATTAATATTATATATCATAAGTTGACTAAATATATAAATAAAATGCGTATTTGGAAATGTGGGTTTAAGTTGAGTTAAGATTTGATTTTTGACACAAAATGATGTGTTCATTTATGTGGTGGATTAGTAGATAGAGAATGTTATTTGTATGTTGGTGTTGTTGTTCCCCGTCAAACAAGGTGTTACGTTTACGTAACACTAGTGAAGAATTTTGTTCATACAACTCTTCGTAAACGCAACAGTTTGGTGCTGCAATAACGAAGCAGTTATGTCCTGTGTGTTCCCGTCCTATGATAATTAGACTTTTGTCGAGGAGTTATCAATGTGGTAGTAGTTCGCAAACTATTCACTTGAGGTGTTGCATTTATGTCACGTGATTAGTGAAGTAATAACGTAACATTTTTAGTGATATGAATTTAATGAAGCATTTTTTTGCAATTTTTTTTTCTAAAAAAATAATAATTATTTACTTTTATTCTAAAAAAAAAATCAAGTAACAAATGATATTTTTCTAAATCAAACTTGGACATTAATTATTTGTTTAGTTATTTATTTATTAAAAAAAATTCTTCAACCCAAAAAATACGTAATGGCGATCGAAAACTCAAAACTAAATAGTTATCGTTTCTTTATATTATTCCAATAATATTCATAAAGGAATTTGGTGTTATGTTTAGGTGTAGCAAAAACGAAACATTTACGTCGTTTCTGCATCATGATAATTAAGTTTGGTTGCGAGGTATTTTTATACTTCATATATTTTATTTAAATTTGAGAATGTATTTGTGACAAGCAAAAAAGTGTTACGTTTATAGTACGCTTATGCGACGTATTTTGCGAATTCGCTTAAATTGTTTAGCGGGTCGCTCTAAGAGTTTTTAAAGGAACAAATATGGTGGGCTAGATAAAATGAATATACATGCTCAATGAAGATTTAATGTATTCGACTCAAATAGGATTGGAAATTGATTTGGAATCCGTCTTGTACAATACATTGAAAATGGTTTATTTAGTTATTTATGATTCATCATTTTTTACAGGGTATTACAAAGTACAAACTACATTAAATTGATTTTTATATTATTTTAATTAATACTCTAAAATTATAAATTAACTAAATATATAAATAAAATGCTAATTTGAAAATGATGATTGGAGTTTAGTTAGGATTTGGTTTCCAATTTATAATGACGTAATCATTTATGGGTGCAAAATTTAGATTAAAGGAAGGTGAACAAAGTAGAATTATGTAAAAACTCTTCGGAAGGCTAAATGTCAATTTTACTGATATGATACATAGATAAAATTTGTAAGAAAATAATGCTTACGGTTCCTTTCACGGTTTATGATTTTACGTACTTTGCATGCTTGACTTTACAGGTAATATATCTATAAACAGAGTTGAAGTTTGGTGAAGTAGATAAGTAATAAATTTAATTTTTTTATTTTCAACAAGAATATAAGGGATTTATTGAAATTTAGATGGCGGGTTTTCTCACACAATCGACAGAATTACGTATATGGCACATCGATAAATTTTTAAGAAAGTAATGTTTAAGTTTCATAACATGGATTTATTATTTTAATTACTTTGCATGCTTGATTTGGCAGGGTTTTATATAGGATAAGCGAAAGTGCCTTTTTATATGATATTGTAAACTTGATTGCATTGCAAAAGTTTTGAGGTATTGATGAAAATGGCTCAGCATTTTTTTGATCTGTTTAATTTAATTATATTAAAGGGGCATAGTTTGTTCAAGTATTTTAGTCTGATGGAGTAGTTGATATAAATTACACTTAATTATATATAGGTAAGTGTTGACCGTCTTCAAAATGCAGAAATACTGGTGAATTCTCGCGCAACATCCAGAGGCTCCAAGCATCCAGCAGTTACGTAGCGTAGAAATTATATTGTCTTGTGATATCTATTTTATTTTATTTAACATTATCTAATTTATATAAGTGATTTTTTATTAATTAAGTAGCAAAAACTAAACTAAACTTTGTTTTAAGAAATACCTGGGAAACCCTATTTGAGTTTTATTAGTAAATATCATACATATATAGGTATATGAATTACTTAACTAAATTATTGATATTCTAGACTGTTTTGCGTAGTATCATGTCTAATGTATATACTTTTATAAATAAATAATTAAGTATATATATATCCTTTTATAAATAAATAATTAATCTCAAAATTATTAATTTCCTTTTTAAGATCTGTAGGAAACTTCAGAGTAGTTTAAACTTATTAGTATGGTTAAATATATATTTTCAACTTTTCTTCTTTTTAATAATTATTCACATACTAAAATAGAGAACTCCCCAAATCCGCTTAGGATTGGTCCTTGGGTGACAGCCGATAGGGCAGTTTACTTTGTATTTTCCGATTTTTTTTTCGGGATTTTTTTATTCGGGAATTTGATAGTATCCCATAATTTGTTTCGTTGTCACTAGTGACGTGAATGTGAGACAAAAACGAATTTGAGCCAACAATAGATCCTACTATGTTATGCCATAGTGTCATGATGCCTTAGTATGTGGATTAAAGTACAAATAAAAAAAACAATTTTAAATTTAAACATTTAATAAGAGAATTTGGATTATCGCAGTCCCATTCCCTGAATAGTTTAGGTTCAGCGAATACATATTTTTAAATGAAATTAATATAACAGTTAGGCGCAAAGCGGGCTTTCTTGCTTTTAACTTGAAATTATTTAGATGGAAACATAGAGTAATTAAATTAAGTTCATATAAATATTAAAATTATTAATCATAAAAAAAAGCAATATATTGTATTTTGTAGTTCCTCTACTCCATAAATCCTGTAACACCATGAAATCTTAATAATAAATGAATATTATAAAACAGGACCGAGAAAATGAAGCTACCAAGATCGTTTTAATTTTTAACAATACCAATAATTTTTGGAATTTTTACATAGAATACGTCGGTAGATTCGGTCGAACGGGTATATTTAGGCTGTACATTAGGCTGTCGTTAATAACTGAAAAAAAAGATTGCGCAAAGGGGTTTTTACTAGACTGTATACTATTAACAATTTCAAGAGAGCGTCCGTTATTTTGAGTGTTTTTGGCCTTATGCAAACTAAAATTAGTACAACAGTTCTTCACAGCAGCGTGGTAGCTCGGACTTTTCGAAGTTGCTAAATTTGCCTAGCCACCTAGTGGTAGGCTCAATTCTGATTGAGCCGCAGTTTTTTGCATAAGGCATCGTAAAGTGTCGAATGATAAATAAAAAAAGATATTTTGTTATGAACAAAAGCGAAATAACAAAAATACAGCTATTTAAAGGCCATATATATATATATATATATATATATATATATATATATATATATATATATATATATAAATATATATATTATATATATGTATATATATATATATATATATATATATATATATATATATATATATATATATATATATATATATATATATATATATATATATATATCCGCCGCTGCCTGCACTGTATCTTAAAATCTGCAGCATTGGTTTTGATTGTATTGTCGACGATCTACCCTCCCTTTCTCTATACATTTGATTTTCGTGAAATTTTGAAAAGTTCACAAATTTTCATCTCTCCTTTTCAAAAGTTTGGATTCCCCTTACAACACGTTTGTTCACATTAATTAAGTTGATCTTTTCTTGAAATTATGTAACTCTCAGGCCTGGGAAGAAGAGGGGTAGATATGCCGGATATTTATTTGCAACGGAATCATACATTTCTTTTTAATATTAAATAAACCGGTAATCTTTCAAGATGCGTGGAAACAAAATGCATGGGATTTTTTGCGCCACATACATGGTTTTGGGCTTCTTTGAATCGTCTTGAGAGGCCTGACGGGATTTCTTGCGAGGCCTGACGGGATTTCTTGCTCTACAATAATATTATATTATCATCATTGTATATCGTCTATTACTTTAAAAGTGATAACGGTTTTCACTATTCAACTGCTCTACGCCCATTCAAAGACATAATCTTATGTCAAAATGAAGATTTTTAAAAAAATTTCGTAATGCTCAATTATTTGATTAAAGAGTGGGATAAGCCTACCGGCACCGCTTATAATTGGAAAGAAGAAGTGATCTCGAATCGAGTGACAATAATATCTTGAATGCAGAACATTAAAGGGGTTACAGGAAACAAAAGAAAGGTGAGGCGGCTTTTCTCGTCAGGTATAAAACCTGTCCTCTATAGACGATTGTAAAAGTAGAAAAACAGTGAATGATTATTCATTCCGTATTGCATAATCAGACAATAATGGTTGAATATACAGTGAAATAATCATTCATCTCATTCTTTTCTGAATAAAGAATATAATCAATGATTAATAAGCGAATAATTCGTGAGCAATGAGTGAGTAAAGAATGAGTGAATAACCATTAAATAGAGTGAATAATGAGGAAATGCGTGAATAATGAGGCACACTATCCAATCATTTATAACTGAATAAAGATTGAACAATAAGAGAATTCCGCGTGAACAACGTCAGTTATTTTTTAACACTTGCCAGTTGTAGTTAGGTTAAAAATAATTTGTCCAAGAAAATTTTTAAGAAAATTTTAATTAAATTTAATAAAAATTTTAAAATAAAAAAAAACTATTTTTATTTAAATATGTATGTAAGTGTTAGTGATGTGCTAAATCGATCTTTTTCGTTCTGTTTTGTTTATTTTCTCATATGTTTTTTAACAAAAAAGATCGATTTAGCCCATCACTAGTAAGTGTGTAACCAAATTTAAAAGTAAAATTTTGCCGCCAAAATTTTGTCGAACCATAACCTAACTTTTTTTGTCATCATTTTCCGAGTTTTTGCGACAACTTTCATAGTAAATCTTATAATAAGTCGGGCATTATTCCTGACAAAAGTCGGTGATTAAATCCGCAAAATGACAGGAAAAAGCAAAAATTTTCGGAAATAAAAATACTTGAGGAGGAAAAGAGAGGAAAAGATCAGAATATTCAATATTTTTGTCATGACGTTGTGCCATTTGAGCATAAATTGTATTTTATGCTCAATTTCATGTCATTTTATGTTGAATATTTTGACAATCAAAATGAAATTTTCATGTTTTTGGCAAAATTTTAGCTTTTTAATAAATTTTAGGTAAAAATATAATAGAATTTGTGTTATGGAATTTTGTTATGTGGGATACAAAAGTAATATGCCAAAAATTGTATTATTCGAAAAACGAACCAAATTCGATTTTTTTTCTTATTCTCAAAGAGAGAAATTAGTTATATTCTTTATGGTAGTAGTTGTACAAAAAATGTCACGAGTCGTTTGTCATTTATTTTTTGTCAAGAGAAAAATACGTAAGTGGATACCAGCCATCATACTACATGCTTTTTGTTGAAAGGCGTCATAATTCTAGACGGTTAATTTCAGGTTTTCTACAAAATTTCGAAGTAAATAAAATTATTATAAATTATTGTAGTAATGTAAAAATGCTTCGAGAATCAATGCTGCATTAATAGGTGTAATATTGGTAAATTCAAGCGACTACATTAAACTCCGCGATCCCACAACCCAATTATTAGTCAAATATTAAGTGATGAAACGCTACACGTAGTCTGGAGTGCGTTTCACATGGCAACCTAACCTGAGTAAGAACTCATGGCTGTATGAGTGATGTGATTACAAATTTCGGCCCCCCTCGCAACATTTTTTTGGGTCCATAATAATGCTTCTTGTACCTATGAACAAGTAATTCAGTGAACAACTTATTTCTTCCTATTGTCTAGTCTCGCATTAATTAAAAGTATCTGATTTTGAGAGTAGATGACACGAAACGCTCTCGATTTAAACAAGTTTAGGTTTTAACTTAACTGCCACTAACCCTTTCAAATATCAAAGCTTTTTTAAAAAAACATTTTACTCAGAAATATGATTTTACAAAGGGTGACAGAATTTGGGCTAAAATTTAGTATATTTATTCTCAAAGTTAATCATCAATCATCAAAAGCTTTTAGTTTTAAGAGGTTTTCAAAAAAAACTATTTAACTCTAAAATTTGAGATTATAAAGGAATCTGGTATTTTAGGATACATTTAGAATATGTGTGTTAAATGAGCTTTAAGCTTGGTAATTAATTTATGGTATACCTTTTCCGGTTTGAACTTAACATTTGTGAGCTTTTTAATAATTTCAGGTTTTAAATCAAAGTTTTGATGAGCATTTATGTATTTGAAAAAATTGTCAAGAGCTTTAGTTTTAAGTGCTTTCACTTATCGAAGCTTTTTAAACAAACCATTTTACTTCGAAATTTGAGATTACAGTTATTGACGGAGTTTTGGGTAGGATTTAGAATATCTGTGTTCAATGTAAATTATTAAGAGCTTTTAGTTTTCCGAGCTTTTCAAACCAAACGAGTTGACTTTAAAATTTAATATTATAAAGGAAGGTGGTATTTTGGGATTAATTTAGAGTGCTTTCAATGAGCTTTAAGCTTGATAATTTATTTAAGCTTTCTCGGTAATTTTTGTGCCTTTCCATAAATTCTGTCTTTCATTAAAATGTTTTATGAGCATAAGAGCTTTATCGAAGCTTTTTATCTCAAATCTTGTTACTCAGAAATTTGATACAAAATGTATTCTTTGGAAAAAATTCAGAATATGTGTTCTCAATGTAAATATCCTGCTTCCAAATTGTGTTTCCATTTTCGAGCGTTCCATGTGTAAGAAAAGCAATTGTTATTAATATATATTAATAGTTGAAAAAGAACGTGATTCATTTAAATAGCCTCAAATAAAACGAAATTCATGGTACTCTATGCTATAACGAGTTCTAAATATATCGATAAAGCATCACAAATTTCGAGTATAATTTGGAAAATATCACGAATTTCGAAATAATCTGAAAAATGTCGAATTTTCAAAGTTTAAATAAAATAATTTTGAATTACCTACAGGAAATCGGTGAAACATCGAAATTTTGGCATAGTCTCAAAAAATCTTTTAAATGTCACCATTTATACGTGTAGATTAGATTTATATGTGTAACTTTCCAAGTTTATACAATTTAAAGCTAAGCGCAGAATATTGCCTTACAAAATTGGAATAAACTCGAAAATCTTTAAAAATGTCGAAAAATTTACGAAATCTAGAATAAACCGCACGGAATAATCTCCATTACCCCAGAAAAATTCGAAAAATAGCTATATTATGTGAATGTCGATTGATCTCGAACAATTTCAATTGAATATAATATCGGAAATACTGCAAAAATCTAGAAAATCCACAAAAATTTGACAAATTCCGAAAATTCGTGTAAATATTTAATTAGCTATTTGTCAAGTAACTTAATGTTACTAATGCTGTTTCTTATTTGAATCCGTAGATCGAACAGATTTTGAAATCTGAAATCAGATTGTATTGGTGGATCTGACTAATTATTTTCCTTCGCCAACATATGAATTAAAATTTCATTCTGTTTTCATTTTAATAACGTTTGCAATAAAAATAAGTGACAAGAATGACAGTTAGCATGCAAGTGCATAGAGAAATTTTGTATGTGGGGTATCGGATAACGATCAGGTGTTGTCACCGTGTTTAATCGTCGATAATCCCCACATGGTCGCCAATCGTGATCTTTCTTTTTCACCATATGGAGCGGACAAGAGACGGGAGATGCAGATGGCCGGCAAATCCCTAGTTCCACCATGTGTTGAAATTCTGCGAATGCGGCTTTGTGGCGGAGTGGATCTAGCCTGCGTGGTCTTGACACGGGCAGGTGGCCTGCCGTGACAATGTGATGGACCACGTTGTGTCTAACTGGCAAATTATAGTTCGGCTCTGCTGTGAGTGTTGGAAATTGCTTAAGCAGAGTGCCGTAACCATTGTTGACCGAAAAATGGATCGGTGTCGGTGTGTCGACGCAAACCATTGTGGCATTGATTGACAGCTTAGTCGCTGAATCAACCAGCCTTTTGTTTCTAAGGTCAACAAGTAAGCCAAATTTTGATAAAAAATCGGCGCCAATGATCGGACGATTCACAGCAGCTAATATAAAAGCGTGCGTGAAGGTTCGCTTGAGTCCGAGATCCACCTGAAGCAATTTTGTGCCATAGGTTTGGATTGTTGTGCCATTGGCGGCCGATAAAACTAGATCTTGGTTTCGTTTGTAGAAAGAAAACGAGTTTTTGTAGTAAGTTGCTGGAATAACCGAAAGGTCAGCGCCAGTGTCGATAAGATAAGTGTAATTGTTAATTTTGTCATATAGGTGTAAGCGAGTTGAGAAAAGTGTGTTCATCGCGGAGGTTGAGGATAGGGTGTTGGACGTTGTGGTCGAGACCCGGTGATTTATGGGTTTTTTTGATGTTGTTGTTGTGTGTCTCCGTCCATGCTGGCCATTGTAGCTGTGTTGCGCCAGTTGCACGGACTGGAGCATTTCTGGGCAGCCTTTCCAAATGTGGAGTGATACCAGCATCTTCCTTGTTGGCGATTGGTTTAGTTATTGCTGTTGTTGCCGTTTGAACGTGAGCGAGATGGAGAGCGTCGCGCTTGTGATCGGTTTCGGCCGTCCCGACATAAGCCGTCTAGTCTGGCCTCGAGACGAGCCAAGCGATCAGCTATCGTGTTGTGGTTCGACGAAGCGCGACTGTATCCACCGCGGTCACGTGACATTTGGACTGGAGATCTCGACTGTCTACTCGTTGATTGATATTGATTTTTACTTTGCATTGCATCAATTTGGTGTTTGGGTTGACCTGTCCTGATGACTTCGAACATCCTGTCAGCCGTTTTAGCTAATTCGTCAATTGGAATGGTTTCCGGTTGTGCTACCAGTGCAATTCTAATAATTTCAGGCATTTTTCTTGACCAAATTGATCGTATAAATCTTTCTGTGACTAATTGTTTGCTGCCGGCGAGTTGGCGTATGTGGCGTAACGCGTCAGAAGGCCGTCGATCCCCAAGGTCTTGTCCGGACAGGAGAGCTTCTAATTGTTGTTCCTCTGACGGTTCTAGGCGTTCTAGTAACTTTTGTTTTAGTGCATCATATTGATTTTCTTGCGGCGGATTTTGTAGTAGATCCGATATCATTTCAAATGTCTGGGGGGAAATAGTTGACAGTACATGTGCATATTTTGATTTTTGCGAAGTTATGTTCCGTAAATCAAATTGAATCTCAATCAATTGGAACCAGTTTCTGGCGTTTTGTGGCCAGAAATTGGGCAGGTTCATTTTCTCGTTCCCTGCAACTTCCATGGGTATGTCATGGGTTTGGTCCGTCATATGGGCGTCGGCTGCGTTTTGTGAGCGAGTTGGTTTTGGCCCATCATTTGTTTCGTTCCCCATTTAATTCTATTTCAAACTAGGTGTGATTAAATTTCGAAAGAAAAAGTAGTAAACGGAATGGTTACTCGTCTTTTACGAAGACCCCAAAATTGAGTAAGTCGCACAGTGAATGTTGTCAACTCTTATTGTGGGAATTGGTGAAATTTCGAAAAAAAACACCTAACCTCTAAGATACGAGACGAAATTTTGTGAAATCCGGGAGAAAATTTTACGGTGTAATATATGAATTATATGTGTAATACATTAAAAACGTCGAAATGTCGACATCCGCGTGGTGAACGAATCGAACAACGCGAATCAGTGGTAAAAACAATAAATGGCGGAAAATTTACATATATAGGTTTTTTTTTTACAAATAATCAAGATGATTTTAATAATTATGTTTTCGTTTCAAAATAAATGTATATGAGAGAGCAATAAAAATTTAGTAATAAAAAAAATAATTTTGATGATAATAATTATAATATAAATGTTTAAATGAAGGTAAAAACTTGCGGTTTATCTCTTGTTTATTTTTATATCTGCTGCTGTTGACGATGAATGATGTACCGTTGGCTGCTGTGTGTGTCCAACAATAGTAACGTTAATGATTTCTTTTATTGTAAATTTTGTTTTGGCTTCATTGCCAAGGTCGAGTTTACAGGCGTGATTGTTTATGTTTTATGTTCGTTGATATCTCGACCCTAAATGATTTATTTTGGTTATCTGACTCCTATGTTTGTTAAGCGTAGTATGTTGATGTTTTACGACTACTCCTTGTTGTTATGTTTTTTTATAACGATTTTTGTCCGTATTGGTATGTGTGTTTTTCTCTCGTCACCGAAAAACAAATAGAATTTTGAAATTCAGTTATTTATTTGTTTAAATTGTATTTATTTACTTAATGTTAAGTTTTTTTTTTGTTGTTATTACGAGGAAAAAAAAATTACTAAATAAAAAAATATGCGACGTACCTTTTGCTTGGTGCGTGTTGTTGCACCAAGCGTCCAATATTATAATTTTTATTTTTTTTTTGTTAAAGTTGTACCGCTATAGTTGTTGTTATAAAAATTCCAGTTGCAAAAAAATGTGTTGTTTTTAAACAAAAAAAAAATGTTGTGTTTTTTTTTTTTTTTTTTTTTTTTTTTTTTGATGATACAATGGCGGTTGGTTTTATGGTACACCGTAATTAATTTGGAAATTACACACGACCTTGTATAAATGTGCTTTTAATATTTTCTTCGTTGTGTAATTTTGTTGATTATCGAATGCTCGATATGTTGCGGTTTATTGCACCGGTTATGAGATACACGTATACACAAAATGGAAAGCAAAAAGAAATATTTTAGCTTGCAAGATAAAAATTTGATGGAAAAAAAAAAATTTTGTTTTTGGTGTATTGAAAAAAAAAATGTTGACTCACCCTGTGGCCGTGCAATTTTGCACACGGCCGATTTATTGTTTTACGCCTAATTATAAACTATCCGATGTAATGATGTAATTTGTGTCCTTATACCCGTAAATACGGACGTTGGTGGTCACCAGTTATCGCGTATATACTTGTATATGCGATCTTTCTTTTAATTAAAACAATGTATTCACGATATAAATGTTTTTTTAATTCACTATCCCTTAAGCTTATATACAATTCACCATTGGGATTTTTCGCCACTTATTATTATTTTTAATTTTCACTGATTAGAGTTACGATCGCGATGAGTTTTGTTTATTTTAATTTTAAATTTAAAACAAAAAGAAAATTTTGATTTCTTAGATTTTTTGTGTGTACTGATTTCGGTTTATGTCCGTGCACCGCAAAAATGTGTGAGTAAGCAAGTAATTTTGTTTTCTTTTGCGCGCGAGGTTTTTTGACAGCAGTCTACATTGAATGAAGTGAAGTGTGTTGCGTTGGTGCGGACAATGTGTTGAGTTCATGTAAATCTGCTTGAGTATGAATGCACGTGATTGGAATATTGTGGCGATGAACGAGTGATGAATATAATTGAATACTTGAATTGAATTAGCGAGTGAGTCGCTACACACTTTTGTGTGGGATAACAGTCTGGTAGCCCTCTGAACAAAACTGTCAACCAAAAGTTGTTGACAATAGTTCAGAGAACAATCTCTCTGTGTCTCAGTGGTGTACTGAGGACCACATCCACTCAGGGACTGGAGACTCCGCTATTTTTGGCTCTTCTATATATCTTAGGAAAACAGTTGGCAGCTTGTACTGCCATTCGACTGAAATCCACCTCAATGTGGACCTGCAACAATACAGGGCACTCATCTATATTGTGTAACAAACAAATTACCAAGATCACCGACTATACTGTCCCGTCACTATCTTTCGATACAAAGTTCCAAACTAGCAGTTGGTCGTGCAGTTTTTGAACCAGGAGATATAAACTTTTTCACTGATGGTTTAAAACGGGATGGGAAAGTCGGGGCTGGGGTGTTCTGCGAGGAACTTTTAATAAATCTTTTCTTCCGTCTCCCCGACTACTGTAGCATTTTTCAAGCTGTATATACGGACAGTCAGGATGTCATTAAAGCGCTTCAATCACACCTCCTTACGTCGAAAGTAGTCCAGAACTGTCTCTCATCTCTTAACAAGATGATAGATCAGTTAAACATCCACATTATAAAGGTGCCAGGATATTTCATAAGTACAGGGAATATAAAAGCCGATGAACTGGCTCAACCTGGTTCAACGGACCACTTCCCAGAAAGCAGAAAGCGTATTGAAATCCCTCTTGCGGTATGCAAACTGCTGCTTCAAGAAGAAACTAGTAAGTTGACGAACAACAGATGGTCAACTAGCACCTCATGCGTAATAACCCGGCAGGTCTGGCCCAACTTGGACTTGACGAGATCCAAACAACTGATCGCACTTACGGGGCACTGATCGTGATTACGGGGCACTGTCTCATAGGCAGGCATGCGAGTAGACTTGGTTTCTTTTCAAATGACTACTGTCGCAGTTGGGAGGACGAAGAGGAGAAAGAGGCAGTACTACATCTTCTTTGCACCTGGCCTCGTCTGGCACGAAACAAACTAAATTTTCTGAACCACCACCTAAACCTAACCTAACCTAACCTATCCCCTCATTTATACAAAAGAAAAATTAGAAAAGCTGTTTCCCCGATCTAAGAGAGTGAGGTTATTTGCGAATTTTATTGGAAGACATGTAAGCATCTAGAAAACGTATGCTCTTCTTCAGTAAACATTAATTATGTTTATCGCTGCGAAGCACACGCGCGGCTAGACCCAAAGGGTACCTAGTTTAACATTGTTTCGCTAACATTGTTTCGCTAAGTACTTATAGAAAAACCGAATCAAACAAGTTTATTTTTTAAAACCTGTAACGCAAGAAAACAATGGAAAGGCGTTACAATCATTTAAAGCTCTCAAGATTCCTGTAGCTGAATAGAATCTCTATTTGGTATGTCATGTGACTCAACTTATTGATGCTCAATCCTGTCAATTACTCGAAACCAAAAGCCCTTTAGGTCGCGGATTCCTACAATTAAATAGGTAATGGATTATCCAGACGTGCTTATGTTCTAGAAGCGATAACTACCGTTTCGAACACTCGGGCAAGTTTCGACACAGCAAATAAATATACAAAGAAGAATAACACAGGTAAAGTTAGTTTTAATCATATGGTCACTGTTTCTAATATATCTTTCCTTCTTGTAAATTAAACCATTCAATTTTCAAATATAAAAAATTTTAGGATTTTTCTTGACCTCAACGAAATGATTGGGTCCTAAAGGAAAATATTCATCGAAACTATTTTTACAAAGGGTTGTAGAACATGTCATCGTAAGCATAATAGTTTAGTTCACTATACTACTAAAAATAGTTTTCATTCGATTAATAATTTCAGAGATACCTCAAACGGAAGCCTTACTTAATCTCAATTAGGTAAGAGTGATTCAATCCCTTCGAATGCCAACATAAATTTTAACAATCAAGATAAATCTAGCAGTAATAATTTTAACGGGCCATCATCAGGTCAAAGAAATTCTGTTGGTGGTTCATCTAGTGTTAATATAACAACGGCTACCACGTAATCAGGTTCTTCTGTTTCTAATATTAGCAGCGTTATGTAGAATATTTGTTTTTATTCCTCGTTAACTCAACTATTGTTGTCTACTGCGGTAACTTGGGTTGAACGCTCCTCCGGTATGCGAATTAATTATTTCATTAATTTGCCGCCATGATAATACTTTGAGTAAACAAGTACAAAAATTCTGGCAAATCGACGATATACATTTGCCCAATAATTTTTCGATAGAAGACAAAGCATGTGAAGAACATTATGTGAACAACATTAAACGTGACGAATCAGGGAGATATACCGTAGCTTTCCCTAGGAAATCTAATTTCGATCAACTTGGTGATTCACAACAAACTGCATTAAAACAATTTTATTATTTGGAAACTAAATTCATGAAAAATCCTGAGCTAAAACAAAAGTATAATCAGTTATGGATGAATATGTAAAATTAAACCACATGCAACTTGTTGATTCCTCTTAGGTTGTTGACTCGAATCATGCGGTTTTTAAGGACACTTGCCTCACTAGGAAAGTGCGGGTCCGGACTATCATTAAACGATACTATTATGACTAGACGGACGATCCAACAGGATCTCTTTACAATTATTATTCGATTCAGAAAGTATCGTATAGCGTTGACTGCGGACAGAAGTCTGAACGGAACCTTCAACAAATATTTTGGCGCAAATCCCTTGAAGACCCTATTTTGACATACCAGTTAAATACAGTAATATGTGTTACTGCGTGGGCACCATTTTTGACCATAAGAACTTTGAAATGATTAGCGATCGACGAATGTTCAAAGTTTCCGTTTACCTCAAAGTTATTAATCGCATTTTATTGCTAATAATCGCTTTATTATTAGCATTTTTCAAGCTGAAGTAACTGCCATAAAGGAAGTCGTAGACTGGTTAAGATATAATATAATATTGGTTTGTGATATTCGCATATATACGGGCAGTAAGGGTGGCATTACAGCGCTTCAATCACATCTCCTTAGGTCAAAAGTAGAACAAAACTGTCTCTCATCTCTTAACGAAGTGGCAGATCAGTTCGACATCCACATTTTATGGGTGCCAGGACATTTCATAAGTACAGTGAATATAAACGCCGATGAATTGGCTCGACGTGGTACAACGGACCACTTCTCAGAAAGCAGAAAGGATATTGAAATGCCTCTTGCGGTATGCAAACTGCTGGCCAAAGTTGGACTTGGCAAGATCCAGACAGCTGATTTCGCTTCAGCGAAGTCAGATTAGTGTCGTTATTGGAGTGATTACGGGGCACTGTCTCATAGGGAGGCACGCGAGTAGACTTGGTGTCTTCTCACATGACTACTGTCGTAGTTGCGAGGACGAAGAGGAGGAAGAGACAGTACTTCATCTTCTTTGCACCTGCCCTCATCTGCCTACCCCTATTCCATGACCTGACAGACCTCTGTAGGATGGTCGTAAGAAGTATCCAGCTCTTTGTTAACAGCTCAAAATGGTTCCAATGAGTTGAAGGAAGCAATTATTGGTGATATGGCTACGGACCATTTTTGTGTCTATGTCTGACCCTAGTGGACCGGCACCTAAACCTAACCTAACCTAACCTATTAATCAAGACATTTTACTTCGATGATTTTTGTCAGGTTTAAATAATCTAGAGGAAGCAAAACCAATTAATGAACAAATTACCACATTGTTAGCTAAAGGTGGTTTCACTCTTTGTAAATGGGCATCAAATAGTTCCGAAGTAAATTCAGATATTAACGATAAAAATTAAAAAATTATTATCGGTAAATTAGGATCGGTCCTATCACAAATAGCGCAACTATTGGACCCAATGGATCGATTTGCTCCTGTAGTCTTTACAGCCAAATTAATTATGGAAAAGCTCTGCGCTACTGATTGTGAATAGGATGAAAAATTTCCTGAGTCTTTAATATCAGAGTGGCTCTCGTTTATAAATCAGCTAGATATATTAAATAAGATTCAAATTCCTATCCCCTACCTAGATGCATGTCGCCAAATGAAAAGCTGAAAGCTATTGAATTGCATGGATTCGGAGATGCATCCGAAAGTGGTTATGGTTGTTGCTTCTATATTAGAGCAATCGATGATAATGATACTTATAATTGTCATTTGCTTTGTCCAAAGTCCAATGAATCGCCATTAAAAAGACAAACTATACCCCGCCTGGGGCTTTGTGCTTCTGTTTTGTTGGCTGAACTATTCCAAACGCTAAAGTATGGAAATTGAGTTTAATAATATCGTGTTATAGTGTGATTCTTTAGTAACTCTATATAGAATAAATTCATTACCGTCAAAGTAGGCAACTTTCGTCGCAGGACATTACTCCACCCACAGTTTAGCCATATATTCCTACAAATTTGACATAGTTCCAAGGTGGATGATGCCTTCACAATTGGATTCTTCATTCTTATGGTGGAGTGGACTCGAGTTTCTCAAACACCTCATAAATTGTCTAATGGTAATGTAGCGGACCGTGAATTTAAAAAATCTGAAAATTTATTAGAGGTTTAAAAAGAGAACTCGGATAAGATAATTGAACGGTTTCTGATTTTAATAAATTATTGCAAGTATCCTTGCTTTGTTTAGGATTTACAAATAATTGTAGAACTATTAAAATGTGAGTTGTGCATTTAAATACGGTGAATTAACAGCAAATGAAGTTGATGATGCTTTAAAGGGGCTAATTAAATTCATTCAAGGTGAAACTTACACAAATGAAATTAAAAAATGTGAGTTTTGTTAATAAACAGGTATTAAAATTCAATTAAAAACTAAAAACTTATATCGATTCGTTTGGTATATTACGCGTCGGTGGTCGGTTGGCAAACTCTGAAAAATAATCATTTTACACGTGTTTTGGTGAAAAATTAGCATCATCGAAACCTGCACGCTGAACCTCAACCGCTGCTTAGCTTTATAAGGCAACGATATTGGGTACCTGGAGGAAAAATGTTCTGCCGTAAAACAGTTTTTGATCGTATTAGATGTTTTAGGACAAAATCTAAACCTGTTGATCATATCATGGGTCAACACCCTAAGGTACGAGTTACAGTATCTAAACCGTTCACGAATATTGACGTAGATTATTGTGGGCCGTTTGAAGTAACCTATAAAATTCGGTAAAATGTGAAATTTAAGTTTATATCTCTCTATTTGTATGTTTTGCGACGAAGACAACTCATCTATAAGTTGCCCGAGATTTGACGTCTGATACATTTCTTGCAGCGTTTCTTACCATCGGGATTATGAAAGGGGGCTGTCATAAATGCAAAGCACCATTTCAAAAGAGTGCTCGGCGATCATTTATGCACAGTGGAAGAATTATCTACATTAGTGGTAAAAATCAAGAGATTCCTCAGACTTCACGCATTGACGCCTGGACATTTTTTGATCATAGATCCAATAAAATCAATTGCGGAACAATCTTTATTTCATCTAACTTTTAGTCGTCTGTCGAGATCTCAAAAAATGCAATATTGTACGGAGAAATTTGGGAATCGATAGTTTAATGAGTACTTGGCGGAATTGCAGCAGTGACAAAATGGTTTAATGGCATTTCTAATATTGAGGTTGAAACTTTGGTTATTTTGAAGGAAGATAGTGTTCCACCTATGTAATATTTAATACTATGTATTAAATCAATTATGGATAGAGTGGTGCAGACACATCTGGGTGCGGATAATTTTGTTAGAGTAATTAGGGTTAAAACACAAAATGTGATTTGTGTCTTGCCTTTGAGAAATCATTGTAAATTTAGTATTAAAGTTGTTTTCGTGCGCATCAGACCCTCTAAAAAATATTTTATATTAAAAATAAAGTGCACTAAACAGACGTGTTAAATTACGAGTTTATTAAAAGAAGAAAAGCCTTATTAGATTGATAGCAAATCCATGTCATTTTTAGATATTTTGCACATTAATCGTTGGAAACTATAACGAGTGAGTTAAACTAGCTTAATGGATTAAATCATAGATCGTGAGTTTATTTCTACACCTCACAATCTAATTTTAAGTACTTTTAAGTGTTTTTCGTGAAAATTTACAATTATTTTTTAGAGTACAACATAAACTCAATATCCAATTAGGTCAAATATTCTCTTTCTCTCCATATAACCGTTTTTCAAAATTGGTTTCTTCTTCTCCAGATCTGATTTAGGAGAATTAATCGATAAAGTATCAAATTTTCGGAATACTTGTTTAGAAAACCTAGTTCGATCGTTTATGTTTGGTGCACTTATCCCCAATGTGTAAATGTGATACCGCAGCACCGCACAAAAATTACCACCGGCAGTCATTTCTTTTGCCGTTAATTCTGCAGAAAGATATAAGCACTAGTAGTTAAATTTGTACGTACTAAGCAAACCATAATTCTCTATTTTTCCAAGAATAACTTTACAGCATTAATTCAAGGAAATGATTTTGTGCTTAAAACCGTAGAAAGTTGAAAAGTAGCAAGAGATTATCTCTTTTGTTCTAATGAAAAATTCATTACTGTTAATCGTCGTAATATTAAAAGTCGATTTTTTTTAATGGTTTTGAATTCGTAATACGAATTTTTTGTGTATATAAAGAATATGCGATGAACACAGCATAACTTTTATACATAAAGAAAGCAGTAGAGATAGACCATTTGATTGATGGTTTAGCTTTTAGCAGATTGTAACCGAGACCAAAACTAAAAGTAGTATAAAATTTTAACATTCTCTCCAAAAAAAAACCGTAATGTGATACGAGAACTTTTTGACTTATTTAGATATTTTTCTTGTCTTTTCTTTAGACGTTTATCATAATTTTGCCGTAAACTTTCTATAATGTATATAGTAAGTCGAACGAACTACGACAAAATAAAATATTAAAAGTTTTAATTCGATTAAACTTTATTCTGTCCACATATTACTTACTTTACTGTATATTGAAAATTCAACAGAATAATATCAAAATACATAACGAAAATAAAACAACGAGAAGAAAAGTCGACGAGAAGCTTAAAAGCTTTTTTCAATAATAATGAAAAGTTAAATTAAAAAGAAATAACAAAAGAAAAACAAAAACTTTTCTAATTAAAATAATTCAATTAGTTTTATTTCGGTGTGCTTTTTGCTCACATAGAGCTTTTCATTTGATTTCGCTTTTTTTAATTTTTTTTTTTTTTTTAAATTTTATTTTTCTCTAATCATTGATGACATTCGATTTTGAAAACGAAAATTACTTGATGATTTTTGGCGTTGTTGTGTTGCTTATTTATTTATTTATTTTGTAATAAAAAACTAAAATTTAATTAAAATTAGAAATACAATAAATTAGAAGTAAACGACCTTGTTAACGTTATAGCGACGACGATCGAGTTTGGTGAAATGATAGTTTCGGTAATTATTAAAGAAGGACGTAATTCAAAATTGGATTCATTTTGGGATGAAAGTTCAACGTTAACTAATGATTAGTTTTTTAATTGAATTTATATAATTTGATTAGTAAATCATGTTGCAACTGTAATCTATATGAGAAAGACGAACAGTAAATAATTCGGAAAGTTTTAATACAAGACGTCCTATGAAACAAATTTACTATTCCAGCTCTAATTCGATAGCCTTTGTTAGCGATACAATTAAACTTACACGATTAATGATTTTATTTATTTATTTATCGGAAATTGAAAATGTATTGCTTTTCTGTCCCACATTCACATTTCACCGTATTACAAAAAATTAAAATAACCTAACGACGTTAGCTTTGGTTCCTTATCACTTATCTCACTATTAGAAAAGTGAAAATCATACTTTTGCTTAACCAAAAAAAAAAAAATAACTGACAATTTATTTTCAGCGGATCGTACCTTTTTAGGGCTTTATTGATTTGTACCTCGCGAGTATGTAGTTCTGTAAGTGATACTAGGTATAGGTGTACAATTCTTCGTGCACTACCGCAGTTGTGAAAATGTACCGAACACAAATAACGACTTGTGGAATATCTTTCCTTCTACTAGAGTAGTGAACCGAATGTGCAACTGTTTTTTGTGATTGTGAATCACTGCAGATAAGGCACTAAACAGATTTTAAAAGTGGCTTTAATTCTCATGTTTCGTTCAATTTAGTGATGACAATTTTTGTATTTTTTTTTTTTTTTTTTAGTTTTTATATTTTATATAAAAAATGCGGCAACTGTCTGGAGTCCTTAGTATTCAATTCACATCTATAGAATTCAATGTATTAAACAAAATTTCCTCTTGTTTCTTTTAAATAAAACCAATAGGAATTATGACTATGATATACCATAATATGAATATGTGGCACACCTACCTTCTTATAAGACAAGACGCTAAGACTACAAAATCTGCACCCTTGAAAATAGATGCGTGCTTCTGGATGTTGCATTTAAAGGAAACTTTCTTCTTGGCCATATTGATTCGCCGAACATCCATGAATCATGGAACCCCAAAAACCATGGACTCAACGAGGGTTTGGCCAAGCTTAGTCTGGTGGAGGTAAGTATGGTTGGGGGAAAAAGAGAAAAAAACCTCGCTGCTTCATCTTACAACAATAAGTGAAGAAAAGAAAATGAAATCAAACACTGTCACTAAATATCACTTGAAATAATTTTGGGACCACATCACAACGCATGCTAACTGAAAAGTGAATCGTTCCTCAAGTATATAGATGCTCATATACATATATTTATATATATATATATATATATATATATATATATATATATATATATATATATAACGCCTATATGTATACACACATGGTATGTAAGCAACAAAACAGAAAAAAAAAATCGTTACCAGAATTTTAAAGTAGAACCTTTGATTCTCAAGCAGGAACAAAATAGCACAACCAGTGAATGATTTTTACAAATTATCAGGAACAACTGCCGCCACGTGTGATTTATCCGAAATTATTAGGAATAACCGCCGCCACTTGTGATTTATACAAATTATCAGGAACAACCGCCGCCACTTTTTTAAAACTTTCTTTTTCGTTATCTTTAATAATCCACATTTGAAAGAAAAAAACTCAGAATAAAAGATTTAAAACCAAATGAGAGTTGATCAAATCATGTGATACTTTGTTAAAATCTTTTGAACAGATTACTAATGGGGAACCCAACTTGAATGAAACGATCGATGCAGATTTGTTAAAGGAATACCAAACTAGGAAGCCTCAACGAATGGCAGTAGTTGTGAAGGACCCTATGGTACCTTTTTCTTCTGGGTTATTTCAAAAGGGTAATGGTGATGACATTCATTTGCCATCTATAGGTGGAGATACAAAAGTTTTGGATACCAAGAATATTTTGCATGATGATCAATCATGAGTGTGAAGTTTATGCTAAAAAAAAAAATAACAAAAAATTACACTGTTAAATTAACTATTTTCCAATTGGAATTTAAATGATATGAAAATTTAAATTTTTTGAAATTTTGGATTTTTATTACCACCAAACAGATTCTTTTCATCAGAAAACAGGTTCTTTTCATCCTTTTCAGATAGCTGGACCATCTGTTTATATCGTTAACCAAAAGCATCCAATTGTGTTGAACATTACTATATTTCAGATAATTTAAAAGTTGACTGAATTTTGATGGTTTAAATAATTATTTAGCGCCGATCCTGGAAATGTCCCGAAGGCCCCGCACATATCTTAGAATAGCTAAGCCATATAGCGGCCAATGTCTCCAAGCCGATCCAATTATGATGAACTATAATATATTTCACAGTTTTTGGAATTTCAAATAATTTTTTCATTATTTTAAAAGTTTTATATCGCCGACCGCAGAAATGTCCACAAGATCTTGCCTATATTTTCGGATAACTTGGTCATATGCCAGCCTACTTGGTCAATCTTATTCAATTCTGATGAACTATACTATACTTCACAGAATTTAGAATTTTTAATAATTTTATTAGTTTTATAATTGTTGTATCTCCGATCTCAGAGATGTCCACAAGGTCTGGCCTATATTTTTGGATAACTTGACCATATGCCAGTCTACGTGGTCAATCTTATTAAATTGTGATGAACTATACTATACTTTACAGAATTTCGAATTTTTAATAATTTTATTGGTTTTAAAAATTGTTGTATCTCTGATCACAGAGATGTCCACAAGGTCTGGCCTATATTTTCAGATAACTTGGCCATATGCCAGTCTACGTGGTCAATATTATTCAATTGTGATGAACTATACTATACTTCACAGACTTTCGAATTTTTAATAATTTTATTAGTTTTATAAATTTTTGTATCTCTGATCACAGAGATGTCCACAAGGTCTGGCCTATATTTTTGGATAACTTGACCATATGCCAGTTTACGTGGTGAATTTTATTTCATTGTGATGAACTATACTATACTTTACAGAATTTCGAATTTTTAATAATTTTATTAGTTTTAAAAATTGTTGTATCTCCAATCACAGAGATGTCCACAAGGTCTTGTCTATATTTTCCGATAACTTAACCATATGCTAGTCTACGTGGTCAATCTTATTCAATTGTGATGAACTATACTATACTTCACAGAATTTCGAATTTTTAATAATTTTATTAGTTTTATAAATTTTTGTATCTCTGATCACAGAGATATCCACAAGGTCTGGCCTATATTTTTGGATAACTTGACCATATGCTAGTCTACGTGGTCAATCTTATTCAATTGTGATGAACTATACTATACTTCACAGAATTTCGAATTTTTAATAATTTTATAAGTTTTATAAATTGTAGTATCTCCGATCACAGAGATGTCCACAAGGTCTGGCCTATATTTTTGGATAATTTGACCATATGCGAGTCTACGTGGTCAATCTTATTAAATTGTGATGAACTATACTATACTTCACAGAATTTCGAATTTTTAATAATTTTATTAGTTTTATAAATTGTTGTATCTCTGATCACAGAGATGTCCACAAGGTCTGGCCTATATTTTTGGATAACTTGACCATATGCCAGTCTACGTGGTGAATTTTATTTAATTGTGATGAACTATACTATACTTTACAGAATTTCGAATTTTTAATAATTTTATTAGTTTTATAAATTTTTGTATCTCTGATCACAGAGATGTCCACAAGGTCTGGCCTATATTTTTGGATAACTTGACCATAAGCCAGTCTACGTAATCAATTTTATTTAATTGTGATGAACTATACTATACTTTACAGAATTTCGAATTTTTAATAATTTTATTAGTTTTAAAAATTGTTGTATCTCCAATCACAGAGATGTCCACAAGGTCTTGTCTATATTTTCCGATAACTTGACCATATGCTAGTCTACGTGGTCAATCTTATTCAATTGTGATGAACTATACTATACTTCACAGAATTTCGAATTTTTAATAATTTTATTAGTTTTATAAATTTTTGTATCTCTGATCACAGAGATGTCCACAAGATCTTGCCTATATTTTCGGATAACTTGGTCATATGCCAGCCTACTTGGCCAATCTTATTCAATTCTGATGAACTATACTATACTTTACAGAATTTCGAATTTTTAATAATTTTATTGGTTTTATAATTGTTGTATCTCCGATCACAGAGATGTCCACAAGGTCTGGCCTATATTTTTGGATAACTTGACCATATGCTAGTCTACGTGGTCAATCTTATTGAATTGTGATGAACTATACTATACTTTACAGAATTTCGAATTTTTAATAATTTTATTGGTTTTAAAAATTGTTGTATCTCCAATCACAGAGATGTCCACAAGGTCTTGTCTATATTTTCCGATAACTTGACCATATGCTAGTCTACGTGGTCAATCTTATTCAATTGTGATGAACTATACTATACTTGTAAAAGTGTGAAGTATAGTATAGTTCATCACAATTGAATAAGATCGACCATGTATACTAACATATGGTCAAGTTATCCAAAAATATAGGCCAGACCTTGTGGACATCTCTGTGATCAGAGATACAAAAATTTATAAAACTAATAAAATTATTAAAAATTCGAAATTCTGTAAAGTATAGTATAGTTCATCACAATTGAATAATATTGACCACGTAGACTGGCATACGGTCAAGTTATCCAAAAATATAGGCCAGACCTTGTGGACATCTCTGTGATCGGAGATACAACAATTTTTAAAACCAATAAAATTATTAAAAATTCTAAATTCTGTGAAGTATAGTATAGTTCATCACAATTGGATAAGGTTGACCACATAGACTGGCACATAGCCAAGTTATCCGAAAATATGGGCAAAACCTTGTGGACATCTCTGCGGTCGGCGATATAAAACTTTTAAAATAATGAAAAATTTTTAAAAATTCCAAAAACTGTGAAATATATTATAGTTCATCATAATTGGATCGGCTTGGTGACATTGGCCGCTATATGGCTTAGCTGTTCTAAGAAATATGCGGGGCCTTTGGGACATTTCCAGGATCGGCGCTAAATAATTCTTTAAACCATCAAAATTCAGTCAACTTTTAAATTATCTGAAATATAGTAATGTTCTACACAATTAGATGCTTTTGGTTAACGTTATAAACAGATGGTCCAGCTATCTGAAAACGATGAAAAGAACCTATTTTCTGATGAAAAGAATCTATTTGGTGGTACGAAATATCCAAAATTACAAAAAATTTAAATTTTCATATAATTTAAGTTCCAATTGGAAAATAGCTAATTTAACAGTGTAATTTTTTGTTATTTTTTTTAGCATAAACTTCACACTCATTGATCAATCAATAACTTTGAGCAATCCAAATGGACGCAATTTTATTTATTCACCATTTTTCCAAAATCCTGGACCTAAAGAAACAAGATCGGTTAGCCATATGTAAATAATCATGTAAATAATAATTCCTTGTATCATTGAAAGGTTAATTTTGACGGTCAACCAAGTGGGTCGTCGGTATCTGTTTTTTTTCAACTCGAATTTTTAGCAAATTTAAATCAGACTAGTCAGACTGAGATTAGAGCAGGTTTTCACTATAAATTAAAGGGGCGGGCTTCAGAATGGTATTAGTGTTATATGTCTCCGAATCGGAATGCCACTTGGGAACAATTGCGTGTGGCACTCGAAAAAGAATTCCAAAATCGAAGAGGTGATTTACTCGTGAGGCGTGTTTTAGAAGATCGTAAGCAGCAGCTGAATGAATTATTTTCCAAATTCATGTCGGACATGAAGTCCTTTGCTAGCCGTTTTAAATTACTTGCATTCAGAAGAATTTTTAAAAATAATAATAGAGAATATTCGTTTTAAGTTACAAATAGCTTTAGCGAGTCAAACCATTGATTATCTAGAGGTATTAATCGATAAATGTCTTGACATAGAGGAAACATTTGAAAGAACCAGATATAATCCCGAAGACATGTGTCACCGAAAATATATCAATGAAATAACTAACAGACTGGAAGGCGATTTGTTTGATAAATTAAATTTAAAAGAATTTGGACATGAGTTTGGAGATAACGGTAATGATTGCCGAGTAAATGCGCTAACTGCATATAATGTAGTTGAGTTCTACTCAACCAAATATAAACGTTAATAACACTATGTCTCAAACATAAAAATTTCCATCTACTACATATGGGAGTAATCCACATTCTTCTAACAGTTCAGATTTATGTTGGAACTGTTATGATGTAGGTCATTTTGCAATTAGATAACCGACCGTACATAAATGTTTTTGTGAATGATGTTCCGTATCATGGGTTACTCGATAGTGGTGCCTCGATTACCATAATGGGACGTGGTAGTGATTGGATTTTGTCCGATCCACAATATAAGGTATTTAATTTACCTGGAACAGTCGAAATTGCAGATAATAGTAACCAGCGATCTTTTGGGTATATTTGGGAAAAGTCCAATACAAAAATATTATTAAATCACTACGCATTTATGTAATCCCCAGTATTCAACAACAATTGACTTGGTGTTGACTTTTGGAGGCAGAAAATTGCACCAAATGTGATATCAGACATCAAGGAGAATTGTGGTTTCCCTGAAGTTGTTTCATTAGATATTCAAAAAAATCAACATTACATTTCAGCAACAGCGCAAGGAACTTGAACAAGTCATAGCGGCATTTCCGTTTAGCTCTACCCTCGCGCTTAGAAAATCGACGTTACTCTAACACCGACGTTTTGCTTTTTCGCTCTTCTTTCGATAGCTCTCTTTCATCAACAGTCAAACTTTGCTTTGGCCATTTTTCTCGAGGTTCGCGTAACCAGTTCGGGCCGTGCCACAACAAATCAAAGCTAACTAAATTTGATGGCATCATTCCGCGTGAGGCGTAATCTGCCGGGTTAGTCTTCGAATCGAGATGATTCCAAAATTCTCTCGATGTGTTTGTTAATACGTTGGCTGTGCGATTAGCGATAAATGTTTTCCATCTTCTTGGAGGAGATGAGAAACATCCTAAGACATTATTGGAATCGGTCCATATTGTTGTTTTGACTTCAGGAACTCTCAAGGCTTCTGTAACAAATTTGATCAATTTGGCTAATAACGCTGCAGCGCACAGTTCAAGTCTTGGAGTGGACACTTGATTTATCGGAGTTACCTTTGTTTTTGAATTTATTGAAGTGACTCTAACATTGCCGTTTTCATCGATGCACCTGCAATAAACAACAGCAGAATAAGCCTTCTGGGAGGCATCGCTAAATCCATGAGGTTCAAAATTGTCTTCGCTTGTTCTGTACCACCTCGGAATTTTTATTTTCTCGAGTGCTGGAAGTTCCTCTTTTATTTTTTGCCATACCTCGGCTTCATTGACAGGTAATGGATCATCCCATTCTATGTTTAATAACCACACGCTTTGGAACAACAATTTTGATGGTTACGATGGCTGGTGCGAGCCATCCCATTGGGTCTAAGATGGGTACTGATTGTGATAAAACCTCTTGCTTTGTTCCGGTTCATTCTTTGTTTACCTTATACTGGAATTCATCTTTGATAGGATTCCATTGAATACCGAGCAGTTTAATATAAGATTGATCACCTTGTATATTTACCGGAATGTTCCCTTTGTTTTCGAGGCTAATTTTGTATAGTAAGGGGCCGTAATTAGATAACCACTTTCGCATGAATTCTTGAATTTTTAATGCTTCTTCGGTTGTATGACACCCCGACATAAAGTCGTCTACATAGAAATCGTGCAAATGCTATCATCGGTTCATTCATCATTACGCTATTCCCGACTATTTGTATAGCCTTTGTAGCGAGGTATGGTGCTGACGCCGTTCCGTATGTGACGGTGGTGAGACGATAATGTGTCGGTGCCTACTTTGTATCAGTTCGCCACAGGATTTGGTGATAATCCCTATCATTTGGATGTAAGACCATTTGCCTGAACATTTTGTTACGGAATCGCATTAGGATTGACGGAAGGGGTTCGTATACGGTTGGTCCTGCCATCAACATATCGTCGAAAACTACTCTTATTTTTGTCGTAGAGCTGGATTCTCTTAACACACCATGATGGGAAAGATAATAAACTATGTTGGTTTGGTTTATTTCGTAAATTGGTACCTCTTCCTTATGCTTAAGAGCCAAGTAATCTTCCATGAAATTGTGATAGTCCGTTTCAAATTTATGTGTGTATTTTTGCAAATGTTCTCTCCATTGCCTCCAGTGTTTTTAATCCGCCGCGAGTAGTATTCCCCAGCTTTACCGGTAACGATTTAAATGGAAGTTTCACCATAAACTTGCAATCCTCCATTCGTATTGTGTTCTTCGCAAAATGTATTTCACAGCATTTCTCTTCATCTGAATTCTGAATAATTGGTCGATTGAACTGGCGGTGTGATTTCTTCTATCTCCCAGAATCTCTGCAACGATTTATCAATACACCATACAATGTAAGCTGTTGAGATTGAGTGATTGCTTATTGATTGCATGCGATGGACCAGCAATAACCCACCCGAACACTTTATTTTGCTCGATGAGTCTGCCACTACTGCGCGGAATTGACCCAAAGCATCTGTTATAGATATACATATTTACCAATTTGTTATGTATGCTGGTTTCAATATTGAGTTGGGCATTGAGTTTAGGGTTGAGTTGAAGGTTAAGTTAGGGGCCAATTTGTGGGTTGAGTTGAAGTTGAGTTGGAGTTGAGTTGGGGTTGGATTAAGATTTAGTGAGCATTTTTTCAATTTTTTATATATGCTGGTTTGAAGACTGAATTGTAAGAGTGTTTGCGTTTGGGTTTAGGGTTGGATTGGGGGGCGTTTGATGGTTGAATTGGGTTTGAGATGGGGTTGGATTAGTATTTAGTGAGCAGTTGAGTAATCTATATAAGTGAGTGTTTGTATTTATGAACAGCATATGTGTATGATATTTAAAAAAATCCACACTCCTTGACCGATTTGAAGCAAACTGTACACAAATATTGTTCAAGATCTAAGACAGGTCGTTAATATCTCAAATCTCAAATTGAACCTTTTATATTTCAAATTGAACCGTTGACGGACAATTACGAATGGACAACATATTATCTAAACGGATATATACATATTTCTAAACGGATTTTAGTTAAATTTGACATCCGTTTGGAAATGAGATTCTAAAATGATTTTTGGATGAAGTTCTGGAATATGGCCAAATATGAGGGAACTTGTATATTTCTCAATCAATTATGATGAAATTCGGCTTGTACATTGGAAATGTGATTCTGAATATGGCCGAAACTTTGCACTACCGTTAGTAGTTTCAATACTGAGGCGCGTGTCCGCCAAGGATTGGCAAGAAAAATTTCTAATGGAACTTGAATATTGTTACGGAATAATCTTGACCGTTTAGCAATTGAAATAGTAAGTGTAGCCTGTCTTAAAGAAACTTCTACAGCTGCATGATTCACAGAAACCTAAATAGACAACATTATAGAAGCCATATTGACATATTTCTTACAACATCGTCTAAAAATAATTTTTGTTACATTTCCTTCTGTTCGTTGGAAACGTCGAAATGAATCATAATCGGTTAATAGCTAATAAGTTATTTTCTTATTGACTATATTATGGAACTTTATCCAAAAATCATTTTAGAATCCCACTTCCAACGCACATTTCAATTTTCATCATAATCTGTTAAGGAATAGCCAAGCTCCACAAATATAAAAGGTTCAATTTGAAATGTAAAAGGTCTAATTTGAAATGTAAAATGGTATGATGGTATGATGTTACGATGGTATGATAGCATGGATATCACTATGGTATAATGGTACGTTTTTATGATGGTTTAATGGTATAGTCTCATGATGGTATGATGGTGTAATGGAATAATGGTATGATGGAATGGATGTTTAAGGTTTTGATGGTAGGACGGTACATATGCCGGTATGATGATGAGTAGGGTTTGAGTTGAAATTGAGTTGGGTTTCAAAGAAAAGTTCGGTTAGGGATTAATTTGAGGTCGAGTCTAGGGTTTAGTGGGAGGTTAGATTGATTTGTGTTCTTACACGCCAGTATCAATCGAGTTAATTTTGGGAATGGGTTGGAAAATAAGTGGAGAGTTGAGCAGAGGGTTGAGGATTTGAGTCGAGCTAAGCTGAGTTGACGTAGAATCAGGATTTAGTTGGCTTGCATTTGGGCGTGAGTTGTTCGTTTGGTGAATTATTTAAGGTTTGATTTGGAGTTAGGTTAAGGGTTGATTTGGTTATTTATTTGATGGCTGGGTTGGCCGTTAATTTGGTGATTGCGTTTAGGATTGTGTTGCGATTCTGATAGAGGTTGAGTTGTAAATTGAGTTGGAGGTTAAGCTGAAGATTGACTTAAGAGGTTCATTTCGGGATTGATTTCGTAGTTGAATTAATCTAGACCGAAGTTCTGACCACATTACGAGGTTTCAGCCGTTTATATTTTAATGTTGTAGTTACTGTATTGTAATTTATTTTGTTAAAATTATAAGTTTTATTATAGTTAATTAAGTTTAACCGGAACATCCGGTAGGAACGAAATTGCAAATTATATACATACGACAAAAACAAATAAAAAATTCACCGAACTGGCATACTATACAATGAGTTTCGGCGGCAAGTGACCGGTTGGAAAATTCGGAATAATTATGGAAAATTATCGCAAAAAATCCTTTAAAGTGGGGGTCTAACTGTATGACTTCGCAAGTTATTACGTTTTCAATTTTTTGGGACTTGTTAGTGATCCCTTTTTACATTTTGCATCTTATCTCCCATGTTATGGCTTCGATTTTAATTCTGTTTGCGGTTTTTGAAAGCTTATGAGTCACTTTATTGGTTAATGCTAAGTGTGCAAAGTCAGGTTTTTTTTGAAGAATGTAACAAATTAAAAAAAACTCTTCTTTTAAAAAAATGAACTGTAAGTCGAGAAAATGTCCCATTTAGTGTGACTGGTCGTCGTAGTGTGCCTGCGTCCAGTCTCCACAACAAATTCGAATAGCGTTAATATATTTTGATTTAATCCAATCAGTAAAAACATATTCATTTCCTCGCAATCCAAAATGAACAATTTCATAACAACATTTCCCCAGCTGTACTCAATAAATCATATACTCATTGGTTTTTCATCTATGGATCAATCAATTGAACTAGTCCGTTCAATGGGGGTTGTAAATTGCCGAAAAACATATATAAAAATTACCGAATTTCAATCCAAAAGAAAACCATCCAGTTGAATGTATTTATTTACATAATTTTAATTACTAATCCACATTATATTTTATAAAATCTGCTGTCGCTTGTTATAATCTGAAAATAAATTTAAATATGTATTAATATTTTATAAATATTTATAAATTTAATTATACTTAGCTCAAGCTAAATCCTAGCAAATAATTGATTGTGCTTCACACAACAATCATAAATTTAAATTTTACTTGCTGTCATATCAAAAATGTTTGGCCTTTCTGTCGTTCTTTTAAACAATTAGCGGTGACATCTATGAATAAACATGCTATCTAACTTCTATTATTTGTACTATGTAATTAATACCACCACATTCAGTACAAAATATAATGTACTAAAATCCAAAGTACTATAAACTGTACTAAATTTATAATATGTCAAACTTTTGTGTAAAATGAAAAAATTAATTGCCAAGAGTATAATTGAGCTTAATGCATCAGTCTTTTTATATTTAAATAAAAAAATATTAACAAGCCAAGCAGCAATTGATCAAAATAAAACCCGAGCGTTTCATTCCTTCAACTACTCGTACAACTTGGGAAAATTGTGCAGCTTTAAGAAAATCATTTTTGAGGCCAATATAAAATTTTCGGCTGCATCCCAACAATAAAAGTGGTTTCAATAAGGTGCTGTAATCTTTAATTAAGAATTTTTCTTAATCAACTTACAATGGAAACCACGGCGGCTCAAGTATATAATAATTTTTAATTATTTTAAGGTTCGAAATTTCTTGTGTGAGGCTATTTATAAACATTTAACTCTTCACATTACTTAATTATTTACAACTCTGCTTCATTTGTTTTTATTTGTTGTTGCTTCATTACCTATTGACAATTTGGATGGTATCTAAGGCTTGTTGAAATAAAAATGAATGGGCGAGAATTGTTGAAGATTTCAGCTTGACTTTCAATGCTAAATCTATTTTTATTGACTTATAATGTTAAGAAAGGCAGAATAAGCGATGAATAGAGTGCTACAACAGCTGTCGAATTTTAATTATACAATATGTTCCAACATGAAATGATGAAAAAATAAGTACCAAAACAAGTGCTAAGCAGAACATGCTGTGAGCAAATTGAGTCTGCAAATAAAATTTTAAATATTTCTAATACCACACAATTTGCGTGAAAACAATGTCGAGAAAAATATTTGGAAGCAATTAGGAATTCTTGCTTTGGTATACCGAAACAATTTTCTTAAGAATACGAAATGCCGATAAAATGTTGCTTTAACTCATTTATAAGCTTTCCTGAGGAATTAAAAAGAACAACTTGTAGGAAAAGTCAAGGCTACAAAAAAGTTTGTGGCACACATTCTACATCCAAGTCAAATGCATAAACCATTAATAAAACAAAAGTTAAAATTAGAATTTTATTGACGTCTTCTTGAATGGAATAACATTATAATTTCATTTCCCATCGCACAATAAACAAGTAGCAAATCGTCTAAAAATATTTAAACGTACATGTATCTTCAAAATATCATAAAAACCAAAAATAAAACGAAAAAAAGACATAATTTGTATGAAGTTGAATCCTGAGGAGCTTATTTTTTTTTTTACGAGCATAATAATTTTTGGGAGAACGCAAAAAACTTCGTGTTTTGTTTTTATTTTTTATTATTATTATTTACAAACGAATTGTTGTGCGCGCCCTATTGTTTTCATTTTTCGCACATAAAATTTAAATCCGAAATGTAATTTCCGTTTTAATAACACATAGAAAAAAAAAAAAAAATCGAATAATGAACACAAAGCAACATAGAGTTTATAATATATTCGAAAAGCTTTATATTCGTATCAAAGCATAAAATTGAAGTGTGTTTTATATTACATGTGATTTCCCACCAAATAAAGGACCTTGCTATCATCCGCGCCTTTATGAAAATAATCAAACGAAATATTCGTTTATTTTCCTTTGACCAACCAACAACATGGATAAATTATACTGTATCCAATCACGGTTCCAATCCAAATTAATGTTTTCAATTTCAAAGTGAACGATACAAACTCGTTAAATAAAAAATAAAAACACTAATACTATTGTTGAACTAAATCTAAAACTATAATACAGTAAAAGTACAACGGATTTCAAATAAAGCGGACATGTGAATTATTTAATATGTAAGTAATTGAGTTGTTGATTCATGATTGGACTAGATATGTAAAAACATATTAGTATTCTCCGCGGCAAAATTGGTGTATGTAATATAGAGGGGATAGATTCTTGGTCTTTATTCATCGTTCCTGTACATGTAGAGACTTTCCCATGCATCGTTGACCGATTTTAATAAAGATAAATTCTCGATTTGTTTTTTGAATTGCTCATTGTCTAGTATGTGTGCTGCTAGGTGGTTTAGCGTCTATTGGAGAGGGGGATTAAAGTTGAGTAGATTAATCTACCAGCTCCGTAACCTTCCAGTAGGGTGCGCATCACATGAGCTGTTCTGGTCATGTATTTGGCAGCTGCATGTTGGGTACAATTGTGTAAGGGATAACCTGTTCACAATTCGAAAGGGTACGTGCTGCCTCCTCGTGGCAACCACTGGTAATTAAGGCCATCTGGCACATTTTTAGCCATTTGGCAGTGAATTCATCACATTCATATGGGATTTACACTCGTTATGTCTTTTTAACAGAGAAAAGTTGTTTGGCAATGATTGCTGACAAAACTTAAAATAAGCTCTTCCTTTCTGATCGATTAACCACGAAAAAGTACTAAGCCATTTTGAAAAAAATTTTCGGTCTGAGGTTGATTTAGAAACTCCTTTAGAGCTAGAATAAAATAAGAAAATGCAACACTATTGACAAATGTAAAACATATAAGCGATGCTTGCGTAAATAATGAAATGTTCAAGCTATACAAAAGAACGTGCCATTTTAAATGATCACAAAATTTTATCCAAAATGTTAATTGTTTATCTTAACGACATTAAGATGCATACATATACGAGTACTATAATTAAGAAACATATACTATAATTTTATAATATATATCAAATAAAGTTAAATTCGTACAACTTGCTCATTACCTATTTTACCACTAATTGGGAATTTGAAATCTTTGATTCGAAAAAATAAGGTTATTACATACGTTTTTGTCTTTGTAGCGGGTGATAATTGATCCTGATAATTTATTTCCATTAATTCTTCGTCCGAAATATTAATTCTATTAAGATGCGAAATATCGAATTGTACTTCTGTTAAAACTGTCGTTAATTTGATAGATTCCGACTGTTTCGTTTGATTAGCATCAGAGATGTCTGCTGCAGCTTCTCTTGATTCTAAAGATGAAGCTACAATTGATTTTGAAGGTATTTGTGAATCACCCATTCTACAAACGTAAACTGCTTTATTGAAACTGGAAATAAATTTTTTAAAATAATAATTTAATCCTATTTCCAATTCCGTTGATATATATAGTACAATATATTTACTTCAAAAGCGTTTGTTTAATTTTTTTATTGGCCTGTGTAGGCTCAGTTTGTGCCTGGTCATATATTTCCACTAATGTATTATCCGAAATGTTGTTTGTTCTTGACGTAATTGACCTGAACGGAGTAGCAATGTATAGAGAACGCGAACTAAAAGCAACACAAAATAACTAAAAATTTGTTTCCCAAAAAAATGTTAATTTACATTACCCTTGCTTGTCTTTAGTGGTATTTTTATCATTTATGTCAATTTCCATTGATTAAGAGAAAACTGTCCGAGCCTCAGCCGAAAGAGTAGTTAAATTTGGTAGTCGTGCATCATTCATCCGTTCCTCATGAGAAATATCCATTAGAGCTCCAGTTGCATTTGGATGTGAGTTTATTTGTAACGGTAATTGTATACCAACGGTTTGATCAACGCATGGTCGAGGAGTAACTTTATCGAATCTAAAAATGTATTTTGTATTTTTTAATGCATAAAAGAATAATATCCCGCTTTCAATTTCTTTACTACTTACTTTAATAACGTTTGTTTAACCTTCTTATTCATTATTATGTATATGTATTGCCTATCAAATTTTCAAGAATAAAAGTACATACATATAATTTATATATGTACATACGTACAAACATTTATTCACACTTTAAGTACTATTTATTGTACACACACTTTCAATTTCTTAAGAAAATGAGAACAGTTGAGCTTGAGTTGAGGTTAAACACGGAAAAATTAATGATGAAATGAATTATTTTCGTTGACATTCGGTTGATTGATTCGTTCGAACATTACCCTATTAGCCTTTTATCGAAACAAACAGCGACATTGCGCTTAATAGCATAACTATAATATTCAGCAGAATATTGAGTGCGAAATCGTGCTTTGTAGCAGAAACCAAATAAATTATGTTATAAATTATGAAATTTGGAACAAAATTTAAAAAAAAAATTCGGTGCCTCTAAGTGCCTCTAATTTTTTGGGTGCCTCACTTTCTCTATAAGTGCCCGGGAGGCACCAAAGTGCCTCTTTCGGCAGCGCTGTGAACGATGTGCACAAATACAACGAATGGGACGAACAGCGATGCGAAGTGCAAAATAGAGGGGGAAAAATTGACTGATTTCTATTTTTGAATAAAAGAAAATATGTAGTCTAGTTTTGAATTTTAAATAATTAAGTCGAGTTTGGAAAAGAGGACAGTCAAGTGTTATTGTTGCTTGTCTTACTATTTTATTTTATTTTTCTGTCATGATGGACCTGATTACCGCGTGAAAAAAAATTATAAATTTATGATAGAGTTGATATTTTTCTTTGAATTTTGTTCAGTTAGTATTAGTTTTTTTTTTGTAAAAACCAATGTTATAAAAAATTTGGTGATATTGTTTGAAGAACGATAATAGTTATTTGTGTATCAAGAGCGCAAAGTGCCAGTTTGTCACGCGAGAAAGGAAATTGCTGGCCGACGGGACGGAGGCCAGCAACCTTTCGAGCGTGACAAACAACTTTGCGGACGTGTTTCACACTTTATTTTTCCTACAATCATTTTAAAAAATATAATAAAAAGATAATTTTGTAGTAAAATTTACTATACTGACAATACGATTTTATTTTAGGACCGACATATTGTTCAATCGAGTAGTCAAAGATTTTTTTTATTTTTCATAAAGAAAAACAAAAATTTGGTTTGATGTTTTATACAAACATTAGTCTTTCTTAAAAATTGACAATTTATTTTTTGCAACAAAAAACTAAATAAAAATTTTTGTCACACGTTTCTAAGAGAAACGTGTGACAAAGTAATTTGTTTATTAACTGTCAAAAAAACAGACACTTTGGGCTTTGAAAACAGAGAAAAAAAGCCTGCTTTTCACGGCGATTGTAGGAAAAGTAATTTGTTTATTAACTGTCAAAAAAACAGACACTTTGGGCTTTGAAAACAGAGAAAAAAAGCCTGCTTTTCACGGCGATTGTAGGAAAATTGTATTTTGTACACAAAAAAATAAAAAAAAACGGTACAAATAAAAATTCAGCTGTGTATGAGTGTACATTTATTATTTTTTTTGTGTATATTAATGTGAACATTTATTTCTAATTTTTTTTTATAAATCATTGTGACTAAAATAAATAAATAAAAAATAAAAATAAAAAACAATCTAGCTAAGTACATTTTTTTAATTTCCTTATTGGTTTCGTGATATCATAAATTAAGTATAATAATAAAATCAATGAACGTGAAATACTTTGTGCATGAATCCAAAATATATAAAAGTTAAATGACGGCTTTCTTAAAGTTGAGAATTAGCTCGTTTCATACTCTCACAACTTGCTGTTAATACCAAGTAAATCAGTGATAAATAAACTAAAAAAAAAAAAAAAAAAAAAATATTTGAATACCAAAATTCTACTCGTATTTACGTTGCTGTAGTACGTAATATTTTCTTCAGTGTGAAAAGCCTAAAAGTCGGACCATTGGTGGCGTTAATCAAGATTGGTTGTCAAGAAAATTTGTTACATTTTAAAAACAATATAAAATCCTAAAGCTTAAAGTATATTGTGACATTGTGGAGCAGTATTCCCGCCCGTGGGGGCAGGGCAGCCATTTGTTGAGGGGGATCCTGCGTCGGCGCTGGTTGCGGTTGGTCGAACGGGCCTTTAAAAATAAAAGGTAAAACAATCAAGGGACAAACAATCTGGCTAACTGTAAATTGTAGTTATACAAGTTATGTAACAGTTTGTTTCTCCCTCGCTATTTTCATTATATTGTACATATATTATTATTTTACCGTTCGTTTTCGGCGTTTCGTGGTGGTGCACCGATTTGGTGAAAACCCCACTCAGAGCAAAGTATTGTCAGGTTATATTTTTTTTCCGTCATTTTGATTAATTGCGTTTGGAATTTCCGTTTTTTTTCCTCTCTTCGCTTCGGCTCGGTTGTCCGTTTTTGGGTGTGGTTCGACCCCATAACGGTTCATTTCTTTCAGGTATTTTTGTGTTTTTCCTGGTTTTCTTAAAACAGCGATAGTGAAAGTGAAATTTACATTAACGTAGAATCAGTTTTAACGTAATTTATTTTGCTTAATTTTAAATTTTTTCTCTTTTACCGTAACCTAAAAATTTTTCTTTGAATTTCTTACTGTAGTGTGCTACGCCGCACCATGTGCGTGTAAACAAATAATTGATCGGATGATGTGAGGTGTGGTCATGTGAAGGGTCGGCCTTTTTCCACCCTTTTCCGTGCGTGCCGTTCGTTCCTCCAGGACAGGCTGTGCTGGAGGGCGGCACGCTATATGAGTTGATCGCGTCGGGGTCACGGTCTCCGTTCCGGGGGATTGTCGCTGGGATTGTCATGCGGGCGTCCTTCCCTCATAGTGGCATCGGTGGCCGTCGCGACTGGGAAACAGCATCCCAGTAGGCGGGTCGATGAGGGGAGGCCCGTGTGGCAGTCACGGCGGTAGTCGCCTGGGATTGAGACGGTCACTACGGATCGATCACTCCCTACTTATCATTTTCTTTTTGCCGCTGAGGCCGTGGCAATATAATTTTAATTTCCATTTGCCCCTCTAATTTTGTTCTTCATGCGGTTATTCAAGCATGAGAAATATGTCTGAAAACCCCCACGCCGCACCGTAAGCTCTAGCCAGCTACTATACCGCATCAGACCGCTATTCTCATGTCTGCTAACGTAATCCCTTGGGGGATTGCGTTACACAACCCCGCAACTGATGTGTAAAAAAATTGGTCAAGCAATTAGTTTATTTTACGCCTACCGTTCATGGCCGTAATTAGGCAGACGTTTTATTGCCTGCAAGTATTTTATTGAGTAAGATTAAGTTATTCTGTAGGTGATCCTTATAAGATTAAGTTATTTTGTAGGTGATCCTAGTCAAATAAATAATAAAGTACAATTTTAGTTTAAAAAAATGGGAAAAGTTAGTGAGCAGTGTAAAAGCAATATGTTGATTTTGGCGCGAGAAAATTTAACCACGCGTGAAATAGCAGAATGATTAAACATTCCTAAAAGTACTGTCGCGTGGAATATTTTTAAAATGCGAGAGATGGGCAGTATACAAAGAAAGAAAGGCTCTGGAAGGCCCAGAAATGCAAAGCCAGTGGAAGATCATTTTTTAATATTACAATGTCGTCGGAACCGTTTTAAAACTACATCAGACATAAGAGGGGATCTCAAGCGAGCAACGGGGAAACCAATTTCAGCCGGCTTAGTGAGAAAAATACTTGTTAAAACTGGTTTGAGAGCACGTAAACCAGTCCAGCAGCCTGAGCTCACATTACGAGTGAAAAAAACGTTTGCTATGGGTCCAGGAGGATGTTTCTTGTAATCAAGAGATGTGGAATGATTTGATTTTCTCCGATGAATCAAAATTCAAGCTGCATGTTGGAGATGGAAGAATTCTCGTAAGGAGAGAATCTCGCGAGATGCTTATTAACGAATGTCTTTTAAGACATCCACCGAAAAATGAAGGAGTTATGGTCTGGGGATGGTTTCCTGGAAATGAAACCGATCGATTGTGTTTCCTTAGTTTCAAAATTATCTGCAGGTCCTACATAACGAATTTGAGCCTTCTGTGTTAAAGCTTTTTGGCGAGACTTGCAAATTTATTTTTCAACAGGACCACGCTCTGTGCCATACCGCCAAAGTTGTGAGTTATTAATTTTGAATTGTAGATAGAAAAATTGGCTTTCAGATAAACATAAATAATTTGTTAACAACTTGTTTTTTTTCTTATCTCTTAAAGTTAAACACGTACATACTTCGCAGAAAAAAATATCGATGTGTTGAGCTGGACCCCCCCCCCTCCCCCGCCCGTATAGTCCAGACTTACATCCCATAGAAAATATTTGGTCTATAATGAAGCTAGAAGTAGCAGGAAAGCGCCCAGAATCAATTCAAACTTTAAAAAGTTTATTGATGATAATGATTTGGGAATCCATACCTTCTACGACTTTGAAAAATTTATAAAATTCAATGAATCAGAGCTGTATCGCCGTAATAAAAGCAAATGGCTCGGCTGTAATAAAAGCAAAAACAAAATATTAATGTTAAAGATAGAATTTCTATAAATCAGTAGATTAGGTTAGGTTAGGTTGGAGTGGCTGCTTACGCACACTTAGACTGGTGACGGTCCATTGTGATACCACAGGATGTATCCCCTTTTACCCCTATTGGAACCATTTCGATCTACTTATGTAGCGTAAGACGTCCCGCACTTTAATGTTTTCGAGATCCGAGAGGCAGTCCATCCTGAACTTACCTAAGTGTTTGTGCCTTCTGAGAGCCAATGCTGGACACGAGCAAAGGAAGTGGAACAACGTCTCTTCCTCCTCTTCGTCCAAGCAGCTTCTGCAGAAGTCATTTACCTCCAGACCCAGTCTTCTTGCATGTTCTCCAAAAAGGCAGTGTCCCGTGAGAATTCCTACGACCGTTCTTAATTCACGTCTGCGTATTGATATTAATGCCCTAGTGCGCCCCAAGTCCAGCTTTGGCCAAACTTGTCTTGCAACTCTACAGGTGAGGGTGTTAGACCACCTTTCCCCCGCTGAGGATAGCGCCTGCTTCCCAAGTGCTTGTCTCAGCGCTGTGATAGGCCTCCCCAGACTTGCCCTTTCCGGTTGCAGCTGGAGAGTCGTACCATGCCTAGCAAGTTCATCTGCCCTGCAGTTCCCCATGACGCCCGAGTGACCTGGGACCCAGACTACCTGGATGTTGAATTGCTCACCCATCTCATTTAGAGATGAGTGACAACTCAACGCCACCCGTGACGCCAAAGACACCGATTCTAACGACCGGATCGCCGCTTGACTGTCCACATAGATTGTGATATCGTCTGAGGATAACACATTATGCTTCAACCACGTCATGACCTCCTCAATCGCTACGACTTCAGCTTGGTACACGCTGCAGTAATCAGGGAGACGAATAGAAATATTTACATTTAATTTGTCACAGAATACTCCAGCTCCTACTTTGCCATCTAGCTTGGAGCCATCTGTGAAGAATTGCAACGCTTCGGTTTCCGATAACGGTCTATTCCTCCAGGATTCCCTTGAGGGGAAGGAGGTCCGAAATCGCTTCTCGAAGCGTAGAGTAGGTTTAATGTAGTCAAGATTCGCCAGCTCATCCTTCAACGATCTGACAATAGTAGAGTATCCTATACTGAGACACCTCCACTGAGAGACGGCTGCAAGTCGTACAGCCGTATTTGCCGCCATCTGTTTGCCAAAAATGTCGACCGGAAGAAGGTGCAACATAACCTCTAAGGCACTTGTCGGTGTCGACCTCAATGCCCCGCTAACAAGCATGCAGGCCGTTCTTTGCACTCTCTCAATCTTACTTTTATAAGTTACCTTGTCCAGAGCTGGCCACCAAACACCCACCCCGTACATGAGTACAGGTCTCACTACGGCGGTGTAGAGCCAGTGTACCAGCTGCGGCTTCAGATCCCATCTATGACCAATGGCGTTCCTACAGGAGTACAAAGCAATAGTGGCTTTGTTTATTCTCTCCAACATGTTGGGCTTCCAACTAAGCTTACTGTTCAAGATAATGCCCAGATATCTAGCTCTATCAGTAAAAGCAAGTCTCGTGCCATTTAAGGTAGGAGAGACAACTACCGGGATTTTGTATTTCTTAGTAAAGAGTACCAGCTGTGTCTTGGACGGGTTAATACCAAGTCCACATTTGCCAGCACATTTCGTAACGATGGTAAGCGCATTCTGCATAACGTCTACAATCGTGCCCAGGAATTTCCCGGTAACAGCTAAAGCTACGTCATCTGCGTACGCGATAACTTCAATACCCTCTCTCTCCAATTCAAGTAGTAACCCGTTTACCACTATGTTCCAGAGAAGAGGGGACAGACCCCCCCCCCTGCGGAGTTCCCCTAGTTACTCGCCTCTTGAAGGTGGAGTCCCCCAACTTCGAGCTAACAATCCTGCTTCCCAGCATATAATTGATTAACCCTATCAGAGGAACGTCCACCTCCAAAAATGACAATCCCTCCTTGATTGCCTCCGCTTTCACATTATTAAAGGCGCCTTCTATATCCAGGAAGGCCACCAAACAGAATTCCTTCGAATTAATCGATTTCTCAATCGTAGACACCAAGGCGTGCAGAGCAGTGTCCACAGATCTACCTTTTGTGTACGCATGCTGAGACGATGCCCACTTCCTGGCACCTATTTTATCTCTGATGTATACATCCAGCAGCCTTTCCAAGGTTTTCAAAAGAAAGGATGATAGAGTTATTGGTCTTAGGTCCTTAGGATAGACATGCGAGCTTTTCCCCGCTTTCGGTATGAACACCACATTGACCTCCGTCCAGTACCTAGGAATATAGCCCAGCTTCAAACACCCTTTGAATATAGCTTCCAGGTAGGGAAGAATAAATTCTGAGTTGTTTTGAAGTTCCGCTGGTATAATTTGATCCGGACCAGCCGATTTAAATGGTTTAAAACCCCTCAGTGCCCATAGGATCCGTTTTCTGGTTACGATATCCTCTGTGGTTACTGACAGTGATTCCTGATGATTGCTACGCACCAACAGGTCTTCAAAGCTCCCTGGGAAATGTGTCTCGAAGAGAAGCTCCAGAGATTCTCCACTAGAAGCTGTCCAAGATCCGTCCGGTTTTATCAAAAAACTAGGACTAGATGTACTTTTGGAAAGAATCTTCCTAAGGCGGGAGATTTCGGATACCTCTTCCATATTATCACAGAAGATTCTCCAAGACCTCCTTTGTGCCTTTCTTAATTCTTTCTTATAAATTCCGAGTTTCTCCTTATAGGAGTCCCAATCCTGAGCCTCCCTTGTATTTTTGGCTCTATTAAAGGCTATCCTACAAGTCTTACGATAGGTTCCCAGTTCCCTGGACCACCATACCGGTTTTTGCCTACCCCTAGGCCTAGCCAGTGGGCAGGCAGCGCGAAAGGATTGGTTGCATGCGCTAGTAACGCTAGCCACCATGTCCTCCAGCTCCCCAACGGCCGTCGGGGGCTCCATAGCCCTCGTCGGTAACATTTCCTCCAATAATTCCCCATATTTGCTCCAATTGGTCCTTCTAGGGTTCCTGAAGGCTTCCCGGGTAGCAGGGTGAATATCGAGGCTATAGGTTAAATATCGATGATCAGAAAAGGAGTGTTCCTTATCCACCCTCCAATTTTTAACCATATGAAGAATATTATTTGAGGGTCACGTCTAGAACCTCCTGCCTGTTACTAGTAATAAATGTGGGTTCCCGCCCAATATTACACACTGAAAGGTTAGTACTCATCAAATAATCAAAAAGCGACTCACCTCTTTCATTAATGTCTGTGCTTCCCCAGATAGTGTGATGCGCATTAGCATCAACTCCCAGTACCACACCTACCTTTGATTGTTCCGCTTTACGGATCAGCTCCTCCAGGTTATCCGAAGGAACCTCCTTCTCCCTGTCCATGTAGGCTGAAACTAGCCAGAATCTACAAGTGCCTACTTCCAGGCTAACTGCAGTAGTGTCACCATTGCTGTATTGAGAGAGAAGGAAAAGATTAATATTATTTTTCCCAAGAATACAAGATCTGATCTTCCCAGACTTACTAGAGGATATAATTTTATACCCCTTGGTTCTGAGGCCACAGATCCTGTTGTTGTTAATCCAAGGTTCTTGGATTAATATCACATCCTCACCCGAACTAGTCAGCCTGAGGAGTAGAGCTGCCGAAGCAGCCTTAGAATGGTGAAGGTTAATATGTGTTATCTTAATCATAACCATTTAACCTCTACCTATCTCTATGGTATATTCCTGCTAACGCAGGAATATTATTTCTCGGTATTTTGGGGTGCGCCGGATCCGCCCGTCTCGCCACCCCTCATACCCTCTGTAGAGGACTTGTCAGTGCCGACCCATCTGGCCTGGCTGCCGACAGCCTCCTACATCGGTACACCAGCTCCTTCGCTTATGTGCCTCTCCTTATGCTTCAAGGGAGGCCTTGTCCGACCGAGGTCGCCGGCTTCACTCTCCCCCATACCCTCAGCTTCTCCCCCCATGCTGCTGGTACCCCTTCAGGCCTGGGCGGGTTGCCACCATCCTCCGGTTGGCCTCCCGTACGCGCTTCCACCCCATTCTTTTTATAAACGTTGAGAGTAATTGACCCGAAACCGAAGTCAATTACTCCCTTCGTTTTGTGCAGGAGTGCAAGGGACTCCTTATTTATTACCATAATTGATAATTTTGAGCCCCCCTTCGCCTCCTCCTGCTTGACGATCTTCCAATTTCCGGTCGGTAGACTCGGGTTACTGGCCTGAATGATTTCCAAAGCCTCGTCAGGGCTAGCCGGTTCGGATGGCAGTCAGAGAAAGCCAGATAAATCAGTAAAAAACAAAAAAAAAATTAAAAAATAAGTGTTTCCACTGCTTTAACTCCAATCAACGTATTTTGAATATTTTGGCATTTTTCGGGTTTTCCCCCTAAACTACAGGTACATTTTTTTCTTCAAAAAATTAGGTCATACGTGTATTTAAAATGAAACAATAAGCCAATTGCTTTCAAAAGTATTTTGTAATTTTAGCAAAAAAAGACTCCAATTTGTAATAAAATATATTTGCCCAATTTTATTGGGGATGGATTATTATCAAATTATTTGATAAAATCGGTTGGTGTTATAGCCCTCGATGGATTAAGTTTTCCCAACCGGGTCTCGAAAAGAATTTCATTTATAGCTTTCTCGGCGTAAATTCTTTGAAGAGGATCAAATGTGTTGAGAGTTTCACCCCAAGCAATGGCTATTGTTGGAACATTTTGTTCTTTTTTTTTGTGTTGGACTGCTCCAAATAGTTACAGGCCATCTGTAAAAGTTCATCCTGGATTGATCCTACATTGGGGCGTTTATTTCGCTTTGGTGGTGGTGGTAAACAAATACTTGAGTGTGATGAAGTCTGCCTTCATCGTGCAGAATATCGCTTTTTGTAGTCTGAAAAAATTAAATAAATTAACATCACTCAATTGTTTAGTTGTTTAACTTGCGGGTTTTTCGTATTTGCTTAAAAACTGTAATGCATAGAAAAGCCATGAAGTTGGCTGATTCACCATGTTCGGACTAATTCCCGATCCTTTTGAATCAAGTATTTTTTTCAATTAGTTTCTATAATTGATCCTAAGCGTATTTATTTTGCGTCGTACATCGTCCCGGGTAGCACCGCTCTTAATTTTTGTATATGTTGGTAATAGCTTGTCCAATGCACTATTCCGACTATCTTTTTTCATAAACCCCGGATGTGTGGGGTTCCATAGTTGTGGTAGACGCTCATAAATATCTACAAAATTTTCGAGATCTTTGTACTCGTTAATTGTTTCACTCAATTTGGGTGAATGTGATTTGCCAGGGTCGGATATCGGGCTTTACTCCACATCATTCAACATGTACAAATATTCATCATCATTCATTCTGATGTTTATTAGTAATTATTACACTTATTGCACAAAAATATTTTTTTAACATATATTATTAATAACACACTTATTCCACTTTGCCAATTCCGCAATAATTTCCGATTTTTAATTTGACCAATACTAAATTCTCCAATAAGCCAAAGGAGTAGAAAGCGTAATTTTTTTCCCCTTTATTTAATATTACAACTGATTTACAAATCATTTAGTAATTTATCTTTCTTAAATGAAGATTCACATTTGACGGGCAGTAGCCCAATGGCTACTCCCGTTTGAATTTACATAGTAATTAATTTTCTCTATCCTAATTAAATAAAACTGCCCAATTCCAAAGGTTTCTGCCTTTGAAGTCTTCTTACTGCATTGGTGGTATCCAACAAACTTCGTATGTCTGCATTTTGGTGCCGAGATATCCGCTGAATGTGTTTCTTCGCATGATTTTGTATTCCTTCACTTACATATTCCATGTTTAAGTCCCTATGGAGGTTATCATTTCTAATGTACCATGGTGCGTTTACAATGCCACGCAGCACTTTGTTTTGAAAACATTAAATCATTTGTACATTTGTCTTCTTGGTACAACCCCAAAGTTGAATACCGTAGGTCCATACTGATTTAAGTATTTGCTGATATAATAGCAATTTGTTATGTATTGTAAGCTCAGAGTTTCTACCTATTAGCCAATACATTTTCCTATATTTAATGTTCAATTCTTGTTTTGTCTTTTTAACATGCTCTTTCCATCTAAGCTTGCAATCGAGAGTCATGCCGAGGTATTTGGCTGTATTTGCATTTGGAACCGGCCTTGAATTAAGTTTCACTGGAATCCAGTTAACTTTCTGGTTTGTGAAGTTTACGTGAACCGACTTTGCTTCGTTTAGGCTAATGCGCCATTTCTTTGTCCAACTACTCACTGTGTCGGTTTCTTTTTGAAGTTTGGTCGTTGATTCTGATATACACTTTCCAGTCGCCAGAATAGCTGTATCGTCTGCAAATGTTGCTATGGTGGCACCTTCTGTATTTGGCATATCTCTGGTGTACAGGATGTACAATATAGGACCCAGTACGCTACCCTGTGGTATGCCTGCTGATATTCTCTTTAGTTCAGAGTATTCTCTGTTATATTTTACACGGAAATGTCGGTCTGCGATATAAGATTTAAGAATTTGATAGAATTGCTTAGGTAGATAGAAAGCGTAATGACGTAAAAAGAGTAATGACACGAACCCTACATGGTCAATAATAATAACATTATCTCCGCCATATACCAGTACTGATGTCTCTATATCAGAAAATCCGGATTTTCGTCATTACCGACCATCATTTGTGATTACTTTAAGCTACACGATCAGTATTAATGTCAGTATTAGAAAGTAGATACTGACATTATTACTGACCGTGTAATGGGTGCATTTAAAGACAATTAGAAACAAGAAAAAAAAAACTTTTCATAGTAAAATCAGAGCCTACTGTATAAATAAGAACCTGCAGGACCGACTGTATTTTTTTACCTCTTTCATTGCCTCTATTCAAATTTGAGTTCGAATATCTTTCTATTGTTATTTTGGATTTGCGAAGCACCAGCCACTTACATTTCTTAAAAAATCCACTCTAGCTGATTTACCAAATCGAAGATATTGGGATTGCCATGAACAATTAGTATATTTGTCTATAAAAAATGCCGAAAAATCAACTGATTACAGACAGACAAATTAAAATTCTTAATATTTATTATTATGTATTATAAATATATTATTTACTTAGTACTATTAAAAATCTTTTAGAATTTAATTATCCTAATTTTTTAGCTATATTTATTTATTATAACTACATTTATGGGCTTATCTTAAGGGCGAAGGTTAAGGGAAAATAATCATTGTCCCAAGTGCTGATTAATTTAATTCTATTGTTAAACATTTATTTGTAATTATTTTGTCTTATTTTGGTTTTTAATTTGATATTCGTGCAACATGCATTATCAAAACGCTTTTAATTAAAGAAAAATCATTTTAATTTTAGATAAACAAAGCATTTATAAATCTAATATTACTACCCTGTTTGAAGCTGTCATATTTCGCCGTAATTTTCGCTTTTTATATGATTGATAATTCTTTCATGTGTGTGATAATTTACCCCATCAGTAGAAAACCAAATTTTCTCAAATTAGATTAAAAAATAATTTTATTTTGTACGATATACGATAATTTCAAAATAATATTTTTAAAGTTAAAAAATTCCTTCCACAAGTTATATTTTGGGAATATTTTATAGTGTGAAAATTTGTGAAGCTTTCTTTCTTCGAATCGAATAAATTTATTGTGTTATTTAATGATGATTGCCTTCCTAGAAATATCAAATAACTGATTAATTTGTTTTAGATTTAATTTTCAGATTAACATCTTTATTTGTGTTATATTTTTGAATTTTATTTTGTTTTGTATTAATTAGGTTTTACAAATCTTATTTCAGTGCAGGAAGTTTTAATTTTATTTCATTACATTAATAAACTTAATTAATATTCAGGAACGTATCGGTTGCATTAAGATTTCCAGAATAAGAAACCTGGCGCGGCGGTGTATTGGTTTTGTCATCATTATTTATTTAGTTAATAAATTACTACTTAAATATTAATTTGCAGTTTGTTTCAGGAATTGGATTGAATTCTAGTTTACCTGGAATATTTTATCTAGTAGAACGGTGGTGCTTCATTATTAATTCTAAATTTTAACTTGTAATTCAATTTGTTTCGTTATAGTGAAATGACAATAATAATAATTATTTTAGTCCTGATTTATTTAGAGATACTTGAGTAACCGGCCAAGGATTCCAGAGAAACGAAGATCTAATCATATAGTGAGATTATGTTACCTTGTACTAATTTATTTACCATATATGCTACTAACCTTTCTGTAGCCGGGTCGAGTCTGTCACAACTAACAATCGTATCCTCTCCTTCGGTTTCTGTTTTTGTTATACGTAAAACAAATAAAATCAATCAATCTGAAAACTTGTTGAAGAGGGCTTCTATTATTCGCCGTTTTTATTAAAATAAAACACCCTATCTTCAAAATGACTTTATAAAATTTTTATTAATTAAATACAAAATATTCGCTGGTTTTATTTTTGATACTATCTACTTCGATCGCTGTATATATAATGCTGTAAATTTATTACAAAACTTGTAAAGAAAACTTTCAAAAGGCTTAAAACACTGCTTAAACAAATTAGCTTCTATTATTGATAATTTTTATAGCGCAGTACGTGCAATGGACAAATAATAAACAATTTGTGAATTTGCCTTTGATAAAAAAAATAAAAACATCGAAAAACATAATAATAAGTATTGTGAATAAATTAGATTTTGACAAATAAATATGGAAGCTGTGTTTTGTTTACAAAATAATTCTAATAAGAAATTAATTTATAATAAAAGTTTAAACAAATAAATCTGGGTAAGTTAATTAATTAAATTGATCAAAAAAAAATATGCAACAAATTACTTAACCTAAATTATTATTTTTCAGATGTACAAATTGCGTTGATAATGTGATGAGTGAACGTATCAGCTGCTGCATTTCGTCATCAGATAAGCTCCATTTAGACGTTTTAAATGTTTGATAATTTCTTTGTTTTGTTTTATTTTTTAGGGCGATCAACATACTTCCGCCCGTTAACGATCCTATCGTTAACCATCAGCTTGTTCGGGCAGCTTGCAGAGTTTAACTATCGGTCGTTTTAAGGTTGATGTTGCGGTCTTTAAGGTTACAACCCTAACGAGCCCACGGTCATCGGGATGCAGTTCAATGATTCGGCCAAAAGCCCATTTGTAGCTCGGCAAATTATCTTCTTTGATTAAGACGATATCCCCAATTTTAAAGTTTTGTTCCGGTTTACGCCATTTAGCCCTTTGCTGAAGGTTATGAAGATATTCTGCGCTGAATTTTTTCCAAAATGATTGGGCACGCTGTTGTATAAATTGCCATCTAGTGAGCCTGCCAGCAGGAATGTCCTTATTTATTTCTTCTTCAGGTACATAAAAATTTGCTGTGCCAATTAAAAAATGGGCCGGTGTTAACAGGTGAAACGATGCGTCATCATCAGCTGTTGCATAAAGCGGCCGCAAATTTAAAATAGCTTCAATCTGACTTAATAACGTCGCCATCTCTTCAAAAGTTAAATGCGTATTTGATGAGCATTTTGAAAGATGCGTTTTTACGGACTTGACAGCCGCGTCCCATAAACCGCCAAAATGAGGAGAAACAGGCGGAATGAAGTTCCACTGTATTTCAAATTTTGATAAATGCTCTGCAATGATAGAATTATGATTATTTTTTTGAAATATTTTTGTATACCTCATTTAGTTTTCGCTTAGCTCCGATGAAATTTGAACCATTATCACTGTACATATAGGCTGGTGATCCTCTTCTCGATACAAATCGCTTTAAAGCAGCTATAAAGGCGTCAGTTGATAAGTCGCTGACCACCTCTAAGTGGATAGCCTTTGTTGCCATACAAATAAATAAAGCAATATAGCCCTTGGTGAATCTAGCGCCTCTTCCTTTTTTTGAAGCAATCTGCATTGGCCTCGCATAATCAACTCCACGTGAACTGAACGGTCTTGCTGCGTTCAACCTTGATATTGGCAAATCACCCATCAACTGCTTGGATGTCTTCGCATTATTTTTGTAACATATGACGCACTATCCCACAATTTTTCTTATGCTGCTTCTTCCTCCAACTATCCAAAATTGTTGTCTTATCAGATGAAAAGTTAGTGATAGACCAGGATGCAGATTAAGTACATGTATGTGCGATATGATCATTCTGCTGAATATGTGACCTCTTGGCAGAATCACCGGATGCTTGTAGTCATATTGACAATCTGAATGCCTCAGTCTACCGCCAACCCTCAAAATACCATTCGCATCTACAAACGGCGCCAATGACAGAATATCGCTAGTTTTTTTTATTTCTGCCCCTTTCAGCAAACAATCGATCTCCTGGCCAAATGACTCTCTCTGCACATACCGTATGATGGAGTTTCTGGCGTTACGTATTTCGTATACATCGAGATAACATAAAACTCTTACAGTCTTTGGTAAACGCACGTTTCTAATAAACCGTAAGACATAGGCGACGACACGAACCAGCTTGGCATATGATGAAATCATTTGCAGCAATCGATCAAAGATATCTTCTTGGTTTTCGGCGTTAAAAACGAGCAGTTTACTTCTCTTTCGTTCTTCGCTTACGAGTTCTGCACGACGATCTTCTTTAATTTGAGACTGGTAAACCAAATTAGTCTTTTGCAGCCATTCTGGGCCCTGCCACCATTGTCGTAAATTTACCAATTTTGATGGGAGTACTCCTCGGGATGCGTGGTCAGCTGGATTTTGCTCAGATCGTACATGATTCCATAATTTTCGCGGCATTTGATTTAAAATTTCTGATGTGCGATTTGCCACAAAGGTTTTCCATCTTACCGGATGGCTAGATAACCACATCAGCACAATAGTGGAATCCGTCCACGCATAACATTCTACTGGTTGCCTCATAGTTTCCTTTACCAAAGCCATTAGTCTTGTCAACAAGTGCGCGCCACACAACTCCAGTCTTGGCAACGATACCTGTTTAATGGGTGCCACTTTTGTTTTGGATGCCATTAAATTAACTTTCACTGCGCCATTTTCGTCTACCGTTCTGCAATACACTACAGCAGCATATGCCTTTTCGCTCGCATCTGAGAAACCGTGCAACTCAACCTTGCCGTCCTTTGGAATGTATCGATTTATCCGTATGTTTTCTAGAAGATTTAGCTCACTTCGGATTTTGTTGTGGATGTTAGAGATGTCATCGGGTAGCGCATCGTCCCAGCCAAGCTTCATCAACCAAAGATTTTGGAAAACTATTTTCATTAAGATTATTGCTGGAGATAGCCATCCGAGAGGATCAAATACTCTGGAGTATTCAGAAATAATTCGCCGCTTGGTTGGTTGTGAACATTCCTCCAGGTTTAACTTAAATGAAAAAATGTCATCATTAACATTCCATTGGAGGCCTAATATTCTCGCTTCTAGTGAATTTTGGAACATCGAAATTTGATCTACATTCTCTGTCGCCATAATATTAGATGAGTTCGACTTCCATTTTCGCAGCTTAAATCCACCAGTTTGCAGTACTTGATTTATATCACTTTTCAGTTTTTTCGCTTCTTCAAGAGAATCCGCTCCGGAAACGAAATCATCAACGTAAAAGTCATTTAAAATGTGTTGGACGACATTTGGATGGTCGAGCTGATTATCGTAGGCTACTTGGTGCAAGGTTCTTATAGCCAAAAATGAAGAACTGGACAATCCGAATGTGACAGTGTTGAGTCTATAATGCCTGATTTCGTCTGCTGCCTCGCTTCTCCACAGTATCCGTTGAAATTGAGCGTCCTTTTCAGAGACCAAAACTTGGTTGTACATCTTCTCAATGTTGCCCGTCAGTGCTATTTTGTGATTGCGAAACCTCATCAAAATCGACCATAAAGTAGGCTGAATTACTGGGCCCACTAGCATTGTCTCGTTGAGAGAAACTCCAGACGTAGATTTCGCCGAACCATCAAACACGACTCTTAACTTGGTTGTTTCACTCGACTCCTTTAACACGCAGTGATGTGGTAGATAAAATGATTTGAACTCCTCCAATTTACGCTCAGTGTCAGTGATAGGCTGTAAGTATCCCAAATTGATATATTCATTAATAAACTTACAATAATCGTCCTTTAGCAAAGTGTTCCCCTGCAGCTTTCTTTCCAGTGCAAGAAATCTTCTTTTAGCGGCATTCTCGGAGTTTCCTAGTTGAGCGGCCATTTTCTTAAACGGAATTTCAACCACGTATCTGCCAGCTTCATTTCGCTTGTGCGTGGACTTATAATGTTCTTCACACTCTATTTCTTCTGGACGTAAAATATGCTCGCTAGGGATTTCTTCTTGCTCAAAGAAACGCTTTAAAGTAGTATCAATATCGATTCCCAAATTAAGATTTAAGGTGCAGTTATTCAATTGTACTGCTTCACTTCTCTCCACGCTATCTTTATTTGTAGTCCCTGCTATAATCCAACCAAAGAGTGTTCGCTGAGCCACTACGGTGTTGCTGGCATTTGTGAGTCGCCCATCTAGAAATATATGGAAAAATCGATCCGCTCCGATCAGTATATCAATTGGCGCAACTTGGTTATATTGCGGATCAGCCAACTTTAAATCACTCAGAAAACTGCAATCATGGAAAGTGAACTCGAAACTTGGCAGCTTACTCGGAACTTGCCCGATTACAAGAGCATCGATTCGTATTTCATCTTTACTAGAGTATAAGGATTTTACTGTGATAGAAGCCGCGCCCCTTGTTGCTACTTTTCCAGATCCCAAACCAGTTATTGTAATGTTTCCCTTTGTTCTAGGCATACATGCCTCCGTGATGAATGAGGCTTGCGAACCAGAGTCCAGCAACACTCTGCATTTTTGTAGATTTCCCGATCGGTCGATAACTTGCACCATCGCTGTTGGCAGTAATGATTGGTAGCTTGGTATAGTGGCTGCTTGTAATAAAACATCAGATGAAGCTTCTGGGACGTCTACTGCACTACTACTTGTAGCCACGTTGGTAGTTGGTGTCGTTACATTTTCCGTGTGCAGGGTTAAATGATGTTTCCTATGACATTTGCCGCATCTATATCTCGATCTGCAAACGACTGATTGATGGTTTGGCGACAAACAGTTGAAACATAGTTTTCTATCAGACACAAATCCTCGCCTTTCAGAAACACTTAAAAGGAGGAACTGCTCGCATTTGCTGAGGTAATGCCCTTGAGAGCATTTGAGGCAGACTGGCACAGCAGACGATGAATGAAGGGATTTAGTGCGGTTATTCAAGATTGGTTGTGCTACTCTATTTACGTCTATGGTATCTAACGAATCACTCCTTTTATTTAAAAATTTGAAAAACCGTTCCGTCGTAGGAAAATCCTCATCAGCCGTATCATTTGCCCATTCTTGCTTGGTCACGCTATCCAATTTGTTAACTAAAATGTGAATTAGCCATGGGTCTCTTCTTTCTGCTTCGCTGCCTAACACTTTTAAACCTCTGATGACTTCATCCGATACGTCGGCCATTTGATGCAACGCTTTTGCTGAAACCTTTGTAATTGCTGGTTGATCAACGAACTGCTTAATAAGGTTTGCAACTACCAGTCGTTTTTTGTCGTACCTCTCTTTAATTTTGTCCCAAGCCTCTTTATAATTTGCCTCAGTTACGGCGATGTGACGAACCAATGCGGCAGCTTCACCTGTTAACAGTCCTTTTATGTATTGAAATTTGATTACCTTTGATATTTTAGGATTGCTGTCGATCGATGCTTCAAATAGGTCCTTGAATGATGGAAACTCAGAATAATGACCGGAAAAAGTGGGAATATTAATTCTTGGAAGTCTCACCTCACTATCTCTTTTATTCATAATCGCGACTTCTTGCAAGAAAGATTGCTGATTTATCATTAGTTCGTCGATTGAAGTATTATGGGAACGCTTAACTGCTTCGGTTTCACGCTCCTTTTGGGCTTGCACTAACACTTGTTTCACTTTAAAATAAGATGCTTCTATTGCATTTTGAAGAACTTCATAATCGTTCGAATCACCAATTAACTTCTCTAACTCGCGGTAGTCTTTCCATTCATCTTCGAGTAGCTGAATATTGGTTTGAACCTCTTCCAAACTGGTATTTTCATTGAATTTGGCTACAGAAGCTCCAATATTAGCAAAACGCGTAGAAATTCGTTTAAGCGCACGGTTGGTAGACATTTTGTGGTAAGAAAATAAAAAGCCGCATTAACAAAGCAAAACAAAAAAAAATGGCGATGTACAAGTAAGTTTTTAACACCAATAAGATAACAAAACTGCAGATAACTGGATAGGCCTATTATAGTTTTTATTTTACAATAAATGTATTTAAAAATATGGCGGAAACACTAGTTCACACAGAATTACTCAAAAAAAAAAAAAATTCGCAAACTTTAAATAAGTTCTCCCGATCGGCTAAACACAAGATTTTTTTATTTTTATTTTTTTGTCTTTTATTTTATTCTTTTGCACTACAATAATTCACTGAATGTGGTAGTTACTTACAAAAATTTTGTTTTAGCGCCAAAACTGCAAAAGCGACGCTATCACCGATGGCTCGAAAAAATTCCAAAATAATTTGCTGGATATCCAAATCGCCGTATATTTATTATAGTTGGAGAATCCGGCTCGAAGGACCATGAAAACTTGTTGAAGAGGGCTTCTATTATTCGCCGTTTTTATTAAAATAAAACACCCTATCTTCAAAATGACTTTATAAAATTTTTATTAATTAAATACAAAATATTCGCTGGTTTTATTTTTGATACTATCTACTTCGATCGCTGTATATATAATGCTGTAAATTTATTACAAAACTTGTAAAGAAAACTTTCAAAAGGCTTAAAACACTGCTTAAACAAATTAGCTTCTATTATTGATAATTTTTATAGCGCAGTACGTGCAATGGACAAATAATAAACAATTTGTGAATTTGCCTTTGATAAAAAAAAATAAAAACATCGAAAAACATAATAATAAGTATTGTGAATAAATTAGATTTTGACAAATAAATATGGAAGCTGTGTTTTGTTTACAAAATAATTCTAATAAGAAATTAATTTATAATAAAAGTTTAAACAAATAAATCTGGGTAAGTTAATTAATTAAATTGATCAAAAAAAAATATGCAACAAATTACTTAACCTAAATTATTATTTTTCAGATGTACAAATTGCGTTGATAATGTGATGAGTGAACGTATCAGCTGCTGCATTTCGTCATCAGATAAGCTCCATTTAGACGTTTTAAATGTTTGATAATTTCTTTGTTTTGTTTTATTTTTTAGGGCGATCAACACAATCAATCAATCAATTTGCATTAATAAACTTAGTTCTCAATTATATAGCTACATATTATCTTAAATGATAATTCAATAATTTAATTTAAATAAAATCAGGAACGTATTGGTTGCATTGGGATTTTCAGAATAGGAAACCCATTTATTTATTAAATAAATTACTACTTAATTACTAGCAATAATTTATTTCAGGAATTAAATTCTAATTTAACTAAAATGTTTTGTCAGATTAATAGAAGGAAGGTGATGCTTCACTATTAATTCTAAATTTCAAGATATAATTCAAATTGTTTCGTTATAGTGAAATGACAATAACAATAATTATTTAAGTCCTAATTTAGATTTAGAGATACCTGACCAACCAGCCAAGGATTCCAGAGAAATAAGCATCAATTCATGTAGTTAGATTGTGCTGTACTGTGCTAACCTATTTGTCATATATTGTGCTAATAATTTACTAACTGTCGACCGCTTAGGTGTCTGCAACAGGGTCGAGTATTTCGAGTATTTCGAAGATGTTGATTTTTGTTTAACTTAATTATGTCAACAGGGGTTAGTGAAATTACAACATTTATAATAATTTTTTGAAGTCCTGATTTAGATTTAAAGAATCCTGAGTTCTGGCATTGGATTCCAGAGGAACGAAAATTTAATCATGTAGTTAAATTGTGCTGTCTTGTGCTAACTTGTTTATAATTTATCATTTATTGTACTAATAGTTTACTAACTATTAATCGCTTAGGAGACTGCAAACGGGTTGAGTCTGTCCAATCCTATCCTATCCATCGGTTTTTATGTGTAAATTGGTGTACGGTGTGTGCCCGAGAATACGGAAAATCCTGTTATAATAATTATTCATTTAAGTAATAAAATTTGGTATTATGGTGATTTATTAATTAAATTTAGTTTTCAGAGTTGCCTGGGAATTTTTATATTAATTTTATTTGTTAATTCTTGATATACATATAGTACCTAAATGAATTATTGATTAGTCTAGACTGTTGTGGTACTGTAGCATTATCATCTTTAAATTATTTTATATCAATTTTATAAAATAATTGAACTTATAATTATTAATATCCTTTTTCTTGATCGGTAGGAAATTGATGATTAGTTTTAAGTTAAATTTTATGTTTAAATGGTTTTTAACGTTTATTTTAATTCTTGTTGCAGTATGTAAAAATTAATTAATTAGATATAGAAGGACCATAAATAATGAAATAAGTGTTGATATTTTAATCTTAACTTAGTAATTTTAAATTTAGGTAAATAAATGAAAGGCGAACAGGGAAAGGAGTGAAATTACAACATTAATAATTTTTTAGGTCTTGATTTAGATTTTTAGCGATTTCAGAAAAAATTATTTAACTGGGTTTAAATTTTTATTCATGTTTTATTGTCAATCGAAATCGCGTTTTTTCATACAAACTCTATGAAAATAATTTTTCTTCATACATGAAGATGGTTCTGGTAAAACACACAAAATATATGGGAAATCACTATTTTCCCTAAGATAAATTTTGAAATGAAAACTTTACAAATTCTTAATTATGATTTCTGAAATACCTTCATAATTGTTTGAATTTCAACGTACATGAATGCCGTTTAAGTAAATCGTTTTCATTTTCTTGTAATAATTGATTTATTTAAACCAAAATATAAAAAAAAATTCATAACAATAGCATTCTGGTCAAATTGAAATAAAAGCTTACTACAATTCGTTTGGTCATTAAGTCAATATACATTCCATAGATGGCAGTGATGGCCGTACAAATTTGGTAAAATCCTACAAAAAATTACCACTTGGGGAAATTTGAAGTTCAAAAAGTGTAGGAAAAGCAAAACAAATTCACAAAATATAGCAACGTGTGGTAATTTTGAGATTAAATAATTTTTTTTCGTATTTTGCTGTAAACATTTTAGACGTCTTACGTATAAACTAGTAAAATTAAAGATAAATTTAGCAAGTATTATTTTAATTGATCAGAGCCAACTTTGATCTAATTTTTTTATTATTTCTGCAATTAATATTTATTTAATACCACTATAGCCTTCTTTTACATTGTTGTTAAAGATATGTAGAAAACTTTTATATAAACATTTTATAAGATTTTTGCTCTTTCCATTGAAAAATTTGAAGCTAAAAAACCACATTTTTACAAATCAGTGAAAAGTTATACCACTAAAAAGGCTTCTAAAAAATACGTCATGATGATTATGGCTCTATACTTTAGAAGGCTCTGATACTACACATACAACAACATACAAGTTTCAAAAGGAAAATAATATCGCACGAATTGATTAAAAATTTTAAAGTTCTCGAACAATAAAAAGCGATCATCTCGAAATACCATTAAAGAAGTTTTCATTTTCTTCATTTTTCTTATTTGTAACAAAAATGCTTTTTACCATAGTCATGTGGAAACTAAAAAAAAATCCTGCTAGAAAACAATTGAAAATAAAAATAACATAAACACAACTATACGAAAATAAAATAATACAAATGTGAAGGAACACACCAACACATATGTATAGCGTTTGAATGGAATCAAAACCGATAAAATATCCATTCAAGTCATACAGTACAAACACAGCCATACAGTACAAAAAGTACACTATACTTGTATATATACACAATCCGAACAAATCTGTTTTTATTGTTGTTTAAATATTATATGACAAATATTATATTTCTTGATAGGATCTGTGTAAAGAGCGAACGAGACGGCTTGTAAAGCGTGATCCAATAGGAGGTACTTTTTCCAATTGGGATTCTCATTGGGATTCATGCGTGGCAACTGTTATGTTCATATGACATGTGTTCAGTATTCATTGACATTTCATTGTGGAAATTTATTTCAAAAATCAGTGTTCAGTGAAAAATGGTTTTCATGCTATTCGACCATTTTATGATGTTCATAATCGTGAACGCAATATTCGCGAAACAATCAATAAATTTCGATTCCCTTCTTCATTATTGGATATTCATCACCCGACTAGAGTGCGTACAAGTCGATCTGATGTGAATATTGCTGCTGTAGCTGAAAGTGTACGTGAAGACCGCAATCAATCAATTCGTCGCCATTCTCAAGCTCTGGGTCTCTCATATGGCACATTGTGGCGTATTTTGAAGGGAGATCTTGGTTTGAAGGCATACAAAATACAGCTTGTTCATCAATTGAAGTCGGTTGACCTTCCTTTGCGTCATCAATTTGGTTTATGGGCGTTCGAACAGCTCCAAATTGATCCGTTTTTTTATCGAAAAATTGTGTTCAGCGACGAAGCTCATTTTTGGCGGAATCGATACGTCAACAAACAAAATTGTCGTATTTGGGCTGATGAACAGACAAAAGAGATTCAAGAGCTTCCAATGTATCCTGAAAAATGCACTGTTTGGTGCGGTTTATGGCAGGTAGCATCATCGGACCGTATTTCTTTAAAAATGCGAAAGGACAGCGTGTAAACATCAATGGCGCAAACTACAGAACAATTCAACAGCATGGTGCAAAGTGCCACACAGCAGGCCAAACCATCGATTTATTGTAAGAAAATTTTAATGAGAACATCATATCAAGAAAGGGATCCGTGAATTGGCCTCCAAGATCTTGTGATCTGATGCCGTTACATTACTTTTTATGGATGTATCTGAAATCACTTGTTTATAACGATAAACCACAATCGATTCCTGCTTTAGAAGCGAACATAACACGCATAATTAACAGAATATCGGCCGAAATTCTCAATACAGTGCTCGAAAATTGGAGCCCTATAATGGATCATCTAAAAGCCAGTCGCGGACAACATTTAAAAGAAATTATTTTCAAACATTAAATGTCATAAATAGAACTTACGTCACGAAATACAATTTTTGATTATTAAATTGATTTTAATGCGTTTTATTCAAAAAATAACTTTCGGAAGCTCTTATTGGAGCACCCTTTATAAACATTTTTGTTGGTTTTGATGGAATCAGAAAAAAAACAATGATCGAGAAGTCAGTTGTTCCATTAGATTGTCTAAATTAATCTTTTAACGTATTGAAATGCTGTCAAATAGGTACATATGAACGATGAAATGTACCAACAAAGAACCAATATTCTCTTCGATTCGATCGTAAATTTCATTCGTTGTTGATTATTTTCACTTTTTATCCCCACCATATTGTTTGAAATGAGGAATAATATTTTGTTTACAGTAAAAAATAAAAAAACATTCATCAGTCAATAAATTTATTTTTATATAGAAACATTTTGCATTTCATTACAACATTTTATTCGGTACTGTATGGTATAACTATTTTGGAACCAACATTAATGCTCTACAAATAAATTTTTTTCTGTTTTGTAAAGAACTTTGCATGCACGCATTCAGAAAATGAAAATAAAATTGCTGTACCTATATTATAATTTAATTCGTACAATATAATGTCATTGAAGCAATAAACTTTCGTCGGGGGATTACAATAATTACGTTTTTTAATAGCATTGTTGCTTCTTAGATATAAGTTTGAAAAGTATAATAAAATACAAATTAATTGAATTAAAGACGAAGGAAATTAAATTGTGTTTCGGTCGCATAGTAATTAATTTAATTAGGTAATGCATTTGTAGATCGCAAGTTCATCTTGTTAATTTTAGTGCTCTCGACTAAAAAGGTTTCATTCATTATCCTTATATTTATAGTAAAACCAATAATATCAAAATTCACGAACAACCAATATGTATTATTTGCTATATCATTTTTCGAATTTTGAAAGCTGAAAAATCGTTTTGCACCATCTAAGTAGATAAAACTGCTTAGTATACATTTGTATACACTTTGAAAAAGAAACCAAACAGAATCATCATCACGTAACAATTTTCTTTAGTGGTTTTTGCACTCTAACAATCATGTTCACAATCTTTCGCAAATTAATGTTATACATATATAACACAACAAACTTACATTTGTAGCTATAAAGCATAATACATAGATAGTGTAAAATGTACATATGAAACAAATCTTTGTTATCCAAATAAATCTAAAACAGCAACAAATCTTTTAGTTTTAAAGGAATACACTATAATCCAAAATTGTGAGACGTGATGATTAAAAGATTTAACATTGATTCTTGGCTAAGAGTGGTTTGCGTAAGATTAATTTCAAATTTCGACTTGAAAATGGATTAGAAGATTTGTACATACTAAAGATACATTTTTACTGTTTGCTTGTAACTTTTATTTATTTTTTATAAAGGCTTAATTACAATAAAAAAATGCTAATAAGTAATAATATTAATTCAGATGGGACAGCAATATATCTTCTAATTATTTTCTCATAAAAAATTCCCTTAATTATAATTAGTATGAAGCAGAAAAAAAAATCAAACTTGTAATTCATGTACAATTCTAAAGGGATACAGCTCTGTGTATTATACAAAAAGAACTTTTCTTTTATTACTCGTAATTGAGATTAAAAGAAGTCAGCAGTTTTTTTAAATCTCATTCCATCTCCAATTTGGGTGAATCCGAGAACCATAAATTCCCAAACAAGGGATTAACAAATTTAATTTTTTTTTTTTTTTTGTAGTTTTTGTGCCGATTTGTAAAGGGATTTGGAATGGAATTTTATAATTTGAGTTTAATTAATTTTCTGTAGCTAAATGTAGATTTTACAAAGGTAATTTAGGTAAAAATTTGACTTCATTTCAATCAGCATCCCTAAATTTTGGTATAAAAATAAGAACAAAAGCAATCTCTTAAACACACATATTTGTAAAAGTACGAGTATTCAACAACTAACAAATTCGAAATGTCAAATGAATTACAGAGTAATTAAAACTTGTAATTTATAGTGCCTTCATTGATGATATTTGCTCGTTACTATGAAAAACTAGTACGAGTATCTCATAGGCGGGAAATGCTGGAGTTTCTCATATTCGGCGATAAATTCTTTGAACATTGGTTTAGCTGCCGGATTCTTGTCGAGTTTCTTCCCAAGATTAGAGGAACGCAAAACGTAAGTCGTACGACGTAACGATAATTTGATCACGGCTAGTGAGTAGATTGTAATGTTTTTCACATTCTTGATCATGCAGATTTAGCTTGAGATAGCTAACTGGATATGAGTCGATTCTCCAAATTTTTTTCACCATGTCATCCAAATCATCTTTTTGGCCGATTTTCGGACAAAGCAGATGTCAATCTGTTGATGCCTAAAGAATAGGGACTTCAATAATATCAAATCAGGCTGGATCTTCAATTCATCAAATGAATCGGTTATTTTCGGCCATATGGCAGCATTTATGACAAACCGCAAGTGTATTTTGATATGGCACTAGTATTATCTGTTCTCAACATCCGACATTTGTGTGAATCGCTCAATTACAAAAATTTCACAAGTCGAAAGAAGAATGGGAACTTTTGTCACGCTGATATCCTAGAAGCAGTTCCAATCAGTCTTCCCATTCAGAAAAAACATTGGCCGGAGAATCCTTTCATTTAATGAAGGTGTTAGTATTGAGCTTTGACAACATCGACCATATCAAAACGTTGACAGTGAGTTCATTTTTACTACCAAAGCACATCAAGGCACTTGGTAGCCTCCACCTTACGTACAAGTCTGCCTGGTATTATCAATGAGGCAATATTTAAGAAATCGGAAACGCTCAACATCAGTGAGTGCACCCTCTTCAATTGCCATTGATGGGAAGTGATTTTTAAAATTTAGCCAGTCGTGGTCATTTCCAGAAAATTTTGGGTGTTGCAGCTTTAGAAGTTGGCGTGGATTACGTTTTTTTCCTCGATGAACCTAATCAGTATTGCCTCGATGGGTATGTATTGAGACTCCAACTTCCATGAATTATCTTGATCAGCCTCCTCGCTTCCACTGCCTGTTTGGTAGTTGTCCTTTTCATACAATTGACTTTGATAGTCTATGCATTTTTTGTAAGACATCGCGTTGATGCTCGATGATTTGCCATGCACCGGTAACCATGCTTCAATGTTATTCACACTCCTCCTGCTAAATTCTTGCATTTTGACGTGGTATTGTCAGAAAATGACTAATAGGAGATTTTGCCCTTGGTCGTGGACAATTACTCATCAACTATAAGCATTACCTTAAGCCTCATGCATAATATTATCGTAATAACATCATCTGGTGGCGAGGAAAACTGCGCCGCGAACCTCTGATTTCGAGCGATTTAAATACTTAAACCACTCTAGCGAGATAATGGCTCATCCGATTGGAGATCTGATGGTGTCAATTTTTGCGTAAAGGGGGGTGGTTATGGAATCTGTGGCAGATAAATGCATCACCTGATCGGATTGTCATTTTTCGGGAAGTTTCATATTTCCATAGTAGAACTTCTGTGGTTTATCGGCGAAAAAATTGGCCAAGTGATTTACACAGTCCTTTTTTTAAGCGCGCTCTAGCGAGATATTGGCTCATCCGATTGGAGATCTGATGGTGTCAATTTTTGCGTAAAGGGGGGTGGTTAGGGAATCTGTGGCAGATAAATGCATCACCTGATCGGATTGTCATTTTTCGGGAAGTTTCATATTTCCATAGTAGAACTTCTGTGGTTTATCGGCGAAAAAATTGGCCAAGTAATTTTCACAGTCCTTATTTTAGAACATCAAGAGAGTTTTGCAGATATCGAAACAAATGGTAGTCAGAATGTGCAAGGTCCGGGCTATACGGTGGATGCATTAAAATTTCCCAGCCAAGCTTTTCCAATTTTACCCGGCTCATCAAAGATGTGTGTGGTCTAGTATGATGCAATCTGATTAGTGTTACCCGATATATCACACCGCAGCATCTAGTGACAAAAATATTTCAATACTTTTTCCCCAACCCAATATTGGGGTCACTAAACATTTTTGCAATTATGTATATAATATTAGGCCATATCTATAACGTTTTAACTAAAATTTAAGCTAAAATTAATATTTTTGAAACATTTCGGGTTTTAGTAGCAATAAATTATTATGAAATTTCTGCAATTTTTAAGTAATAATTTTTAGAATTTAAAATGATAAAACATTAAACTACACGAATGGATTATTCGATTTTTCAATCACTATAATTTTAGTAAATAAAAATTCAAATTTAATACACGAAATTTCGAATTACATATCTTCATATAGCAAAGTTTTGTGATAGCGTTGTCATTTGTCAATTTAGTCAAATAAATCGACCTGAGGCGCACGGCTTTTGGAAAAAATATTCTATAGCGACATTATATGTCGTTATATGTATACCTTTATAAGAGACTTAAATATAAAATTTATAGTAAAACCCTATCAAACCATATAACCGTAAATGAAACAATTTCGTTCCACCGCCCCAAACATTATTTAAATTTATATACTCGTATGTACCTACATACCATAATCTAATCGATAAATACGTCAAATATAATGCATTGGCATTTTTTTATAAGTCCGTAACAAAGTCCAAGACTTTATTATTGGAAAATTTGGGAGGTTAATTTTAATAAACTTCCATAACCTTGTTCCATCTTCAAAGGATGTGTACAGCATCGAACATAATATATATAAACATATACAACAACAACAAACAGAAAACAGAAAATTAAATTATTCCATCATATCTTGTTATCAATCTTTGAACTCGAATAACATTTTCTCAGAATTGATTTGTGTCTATAGAGTTTTCGGTAATTAATATATTTCTGCTACAGGCTAGGGTATCAATAGACAATTGGATTAAATTTTCTTGGAATTAACCGGATTCTATTTAGTATCTACCTCTCCATATCTATTAAAATTGATGAGGAAATTTAATTTACGATTTAGGGATAGATAGAACAACTTAAAGCGTATTGAACGAATAAATTATAAAAACATGATTTGTAATTTTGCAATATATACACGTACCGCATAACCAAAACCGGAGCAAACAACACCAACAAATATTTAATTTCAACAGATGCTCAGAGATGTTGGTTTATCCCATTATATAAAGTGATTATGTATACTGTTATTGTGTTACAATATCAATAGAAATAATTTTTTATTTTACTTCTCTTGTTGTTGTTGGAAAATCTGGAAAATCATTATAAAATATTAAAGGTCTAAATCTAAACCTTTTTCATGTTATCCCTTTCGATTATCCTTTTGTATATTAATATGTACTACGGTTTAAACAAAAACCAAAATGTTGCCCGTGGTTGTTTATTGAAATATTCATATTTATAGTTTTATAATAGTCATTGGTAAAGTTATTAGTAAAAGGTTTGACAATAAAGAAAACCGAATAGAGAATTGGTTTCTTTTCGTGGACATGATGTTTTATAACTACAAATAAATCTAAAGGTTATTTTTGCGCACTATTAAGACTTCTAGAGAAAATATGCCTAGCCTAGCAAAGTATTCGCGCGCAACGAGATTTAGAGGAAGTTTAACAGAATTTAGTAACTGGAGTGTTTCGCGACGACCAAGAGAACAGGCTAATAGACAGGGTCCGCTAAAAGGGACTATAATTTTCCTATAATTTGATTGATTGATTGATTGATTTTGAATGTACGACCTAGCATTTAGCAAGAGTATACTCTTTTTTATATTTACTGGGAAGGATTGGATAGGATTGTTAGTATAAGATTGAGATCGACCCGGTTACAAACACCTTGACGGTCAATTGTTAGTAGTTACATTTTTCTAAGGATTACTTTACTAAATTTTTTCTTAGAACTGCTTTCGATCCTTGGTATACCCCTTATATTTTCCCAACACCTTACTTCCTCCGGCCGTTTTTGATTGGTTGATTGATTTTTAAATAACTAGTCCTACTTTTAATCATTTAAGTTTAAATTTAAGTTTAATTTAATTTCTATAAACCTGTTACAAATTAATCTTTAAGTACTACACAACCTTAATGTTAATATTAGTGTTAGTTTCCCTTGGCTGCTTCAGTCTACTACAGTTAAATTGATATTAATATTCTGCACCGCCTGTCCAATAAATATTTAGATAAAAACTAAATAAGTTTCAATTTTATCAAAACAAATTATTTTGCCGCTACAGCTTTCATCATTCATCCCTTTCCCTTTTTTTGAGCTATTTAAAAACTTCCGACATCGATATATCATATGATTTGGCCGTAAACAGTACAGACATTTAAACTTTGATGTTTATTTTTTTTTTATTTATTTATTGTTGACTTATAAATTTTTAACTTTCGGTACACTTTATTTTGAGCAAAAGCTCATTCGTAACAGAGTGTAACGTTCCCAATCAAGATCATCATCATTCACCAATCATTCACCGCTTCGATAGATTTGCGTCAAACGTTCCAATTTCAATTCCCTATTTTCTGATTTGGACATCCAAATAAGTTGTCACCCGTGTTGAGAATCTAATTTCCAGACAATGGCCTGACTTTTCGAGGTTCGAGACTCGCACAATTTGCCGATGAATAATATTTAAAAAAAAAAAAAAAAAAATAAAACAAATATTTAGAAAAAAATAATTTAATAGAAATATAAAACGTCCAACCGACGTGAAACTCAAAGCTACTACATCTTTGATGATGTTACAAAGGAAGATTGAGATCGAGTAGTTGGCCGACGAATCGATTGGACTGAATTATTTTACAGTACATGCGTTATTGCGTCCAAAGTATTACTACAATCTAAATTCTCGCATCGATGATTTAGAAATTTGAACCGCTACTCCAATCTACATAAACGGTCAGCGGGGGATTAAATCGTCCCATTATGTATTGGGTCAGCCTAATGTAGTTAATTTTTTTGATTGATTGATCAGGATGTACGAACAAGCCTAAGCAAGATTCCCGGATGATGCCGGACCCTCTCTACTCCCTTTACACATAACAAAATCAAAGGTAAGGTATGTTAGCAACAAAGAATCAACCCGGTTCCAGACACCTAAGTAGTTGATAGTTAGTAAATTTGTTAGTAATATATTTTTGGTAAATTATTTAGCCCAAGACAATACAATTTAAAATTCATCTACTGTTCATATTCCTGTAAAGTTGTTTCAGGTTCTTCAAGAATTTTCTAAATTTAAAATATGCAATAACCCTTTATTTTATTTATTTATTTATTAACTTCTAAATTTTTTCGGACACCCATTTTTGAGCCTGAGCTCATTTACAATAGGATGCCAATTCACAATGTAATAATGTGGAGGTGAACAATGTAATAATATGTACAATGTCTATTGTATAATCCAGCTTAGATCACATCAGAGCGGCATAATTTCCCGGACAACAGTCAACTTCCATTCGAAAGAGATTTCCCTATGGCATCATATTTTCGTTATTAATATAGGCATACACTCATACGGCACAATTCGCGCACAAATTTTAGATTATACATGTTTAAACTCGTTAAAAAACCCAATTAATTATTTTTCATGAAAAATTAGGAAAAAAAAAACATCCGCCTGACTCGAAAGTCGGAGGCTACCCTTTATATTAACTATTCTAAAATTAGTTAATTATACTCTCATTTCTCTGAAAAAAATTATAGATTAATCTTCGTGTTTTCTAAACTAAAACCATTTTAACTAACCAATATCAATACTGATACCAAAACTATCATTAATATAATTACTAGTGTGAACATTAATACCAATACCATCCATCATCCACATGAATACCAATACCAAAATCAACACTAATATTATGACATATGATTCGATTACACCAAAAATTAATTTCACTAAATTTAATTCAATTTAATTTTAAAAAAAATTAATTTATTTCCATTAAATTCAGTTAAACCCAAAACCTAATTTATTTCACCATTAATTGTTTATTTAAAATCAGTCCTTAACAACCTTAATTAAATAAATTCAATTCAGCATCTAAATTGTAGGACATCAAATTAATCACTAACTAAATCTGAAATTCAAAATGCATAAAAATTTTAAATCTAAATTATGAATTTCAAACACTAAATATCTTTATTTTAAACTAAAATTCTAAAATCAAAAACCAAAAATCTGAAACCCTATAAAATTTAATTTTCAATTCTTTAGCTTAATAAGCTATTGACTCAAGAAATTAAAGAAATTAATTAACTAATTCCAGGAATACCACTAATCTGAACATATTACATACTTATAGTTCAACGTTTCCATACTAAATTTAATTTAATAAATCTACACTAAAAATAATAAAATAAAATAAACAAATAAATAATGAATAATAATTAAATAAAAAACCGCGCCCGGTTTCGCCGCTCTAAAAGTTCAATAATAAATAATAGAATTAATGAACAATAATAGGTAAAAATGAAGCCCGGTTTGTCATCTGCAAATTTCAATGCATTCAAGACGGCATCCATTAGGCTTAGGATTCTTAGGTAAAAAAATATTTTTTTTTGGGAAATCCAAACCAAAAATTTGTTGGATAGTTATGAAATTAGGTTCATTTCTAAATTAGACGTCATGTGAATGAAATTTTAAGTATAGAATAATTAGGCAAAATTTTAAATTTAGTTTAGAAATGAAATTAATTCAGAATTCAAACATGAATTTTAGTAAAATATTGAGTGCCATTTATGTAAGACATAAAATCAGAATTTCGAACAAAAATCTGAATGAGAGTTTGAATTCCCAAACGTAATTGAATAAATTCTTGAGTAGGAATTCAAATTGGATTTAAAAATTTAAAAATTGAATTAGAATTACAAACTAGATTTGAATAACATCTTTGTTTAATATGAATCAAAAGCTAATTGTAGTTTTCAGCAGAACTTTGCTCTAAATAGAGTTTGAATTCCAATCTTTGAATAAAAATTCCAACCAGGGACTAAATATTGAGTGGATTCAAAAAAAAAAAAAAACCTCCGGTCCTAAATCCATAAATTTTCAATTTGAAATTAAATAGATACAATTTTAATTGAGTTATAATTCGAACCACGAAACCTTTCAATATTTTGAGTTAAATTTAAAACAGAAATTAAGAAAATGTTTCTGGATTAAACTAGCTACATTTTGCATGGAATTTAAATAGTACAAATTGTTGTTCAGTGTTACTTGGGCTAAAAATTGATTTGGAAATTTAGATTAGAAATTGATTAGGACATTTTACTTGGTTTTGAGTAAAAATTTGAGTGTAAATTTGGTTTTCTTAACTAGATTCAAACATAATTTTAATTGCAATTAGGTAAGAATTGAGTTGCAATACGAGATTTGGTCTCGAGCAATAAACCAAATTTCGTTAGAATTTAATTAACAGAGAAATTTTAATTAGGGATTTAAATTTAAAAAAATAGTTTTGGCATTCCAAACCAAATAAAATCTTTTTTAAAATTGTATATGAGAATTGACTTACAACTCTCTTAAGTTTACATTGCACAATAGATTCGCTGAGTGGATTTTCAATTAGAAAACAAAAAATTGAGAGCAAATTAGGTGGAGCAAAGAATAGATTTGTCAAGGGAAAACCTCTTTTTTACATATTTTGAAACCAATTTGAATTGGATCAAAAAACTAGACTGGAAAAGAAAATAGTTTTTATGGATTCGAATAAAACATTGGATGCATCCAGAATAAAATTAGATTACAATTCCAATTAGATTTGAATCAACTGTGAGGGACATTTTAATCCGAAATAGAGTTAAACTTCCAAACTGTACTTGAATTAAAGTTTGTTAATTGTAATTTTGATCACACTCATTGAATTAAATTGAAATGAAAATTTGAGGGAAATTTATAGTTTTAACAAAGTTTTAACCAATATTTATTGTAATTTTCGTTTCAATAAATGGAATTTTAAACATAAATCTAGTGTAAATTGGTTAACTGCATTCGACAGAGAGGAAATTGGTTAAGAGTACGAAGAGACAAAATTAGCGTGAATTCTATATAATGAACTTGAGTGAAATTTTAAGTAGAAATTGTCTTCTTTATTTTGCATTTGGGAAAAACATTTTCAACAACAATTTTAACAAAATATTTAGTGCCCTTTATGTGACTGAGCTTAAATTATAAACATGATTTTAACAAATTTTTTAGTTCAACTAGTAAATCAGGAATCCAGCAAAAATCTGAAAAATTTTTAAACCGTAATTGAATAAAATCTTAAGTATAGGAACTTACATTAGAAATAGAGTTTAACTGACTGCCTTTAATAACAGTTTGAGTGAATTTTAAAAATTTAGTTAATTATTGAGCAAAATTTTTATTTAGAACAGGGTAAAACAAGATTTGAACAAAGTTTGGACTAAAAATTCAATTTCAATGCAATCGAGAGTTTGAGCAAAAATTTGGATGCAATTTAATTAAAAAAATATTTAAAAAACGAGCTTGATTTTCAAATTTAAATAACGCAAAATTATGGGTGCAATTAAGCTAGAAAATTTGTGATATTTTTTTACAAAATTAAGTAAAAATTCCAACCAAGATTTGTCTAAATGTGCTTGATTAGAAATTTGGAATACAACTTCATCAGTGATGCCAGATAAAAAAATAAAAATTCCCTACAAACTTCTCAAAAATTCCCTGCTTTTCCCTACAAGCAACTTATAACGCGATATTAAAAAACGTACTAAAAAAGCGGCACTCTTGGTGGTTTACGGATTGAAACGTCAAAAATGTAATTGTTTAAAAATCAATAATCTACCAAAAAGTAAGTAATTCATATTAATTAAATAATAAGCAATTAGTTTCCGTTAAAAGCGCATTAAATACTATATGTATGTTATTCTTTTTAAAAACCAGGTCCAAAATCTTATACAATTTTGGCACTCGAAGAAGAACTGAAAGCTATGGGTGCTAAAACTTGCGGGAATAAAGCGGTTCTTATAGAAAGGTAGTGTTCACCTAAATCACTGATTAATACAAATTATTTAATTAAAATAAATGCCAAATATTTTATATTTTAGATTAAATACATGGAAAACCTAAAAATTTGAATCGAACATTATACGACATTGACATCAACAGGACAATCACAAATGGGGGAATGGAAGTAGATCAACCGAGCCGGCGAATCATACGCCTAATGGATAACACCAACTCAGACATCATTTATTCTGTGAAATTGGTTAAATACCGAATTTTGGTATATATTTGGTAATTATATCGCATTTTTAATTTAATAGAAAATTTTTTGTACTGTTTTAGTTTAAATTTCAATAAAATGTGACTCGCGAACAAAAATCCCTACTTTTTACCTTTTCAAAAAAATCTGTCCTTTTACAGTCACGTTTTTTATCAATTCGCTTTTAAAGTGCCGTTAGAGGCGTTACATTCTCCATACCAATGGTGATAAATATTTATTTTTAAGCCAAACTGCACAGGAACTTGGTTTAACTACTGTATTGTAAATATTATTCATAAATAAACCTATTTCATTATAATTTAATGGCGAAAACGTAGAATTAAAACGTTTTTATGCGAAAGGTGATTTCGGTCAATTTATCACAATAACTAACGGAATCTGGCATGGGTTTGGGGGTGGTATGTGTGTGGGTAGCTTTGCCGCGATATCAGATATTATTCCTGATTGTGTAATCTGACTCCATAGAATATTGGTATTTTTTTGTTCACAACACTATTCGCTTTATATATTAAAGACTTGTTAATTTATTTAGTTCATATTTATTTATTTACATTTATTATTTATTTATTGTTGAATAATACACAGCGAAATTTTTCGCAACGAATCAATTAAAAAACACGTTAAATTATTTTAGTGATAATTAATTTTTTAGATTTTTGATAAAAGCAAAATATTTTTTCCTGCAAACCTCTTAATAGTTTTTTACGAACTTATTTTTTTGTTTTTTCTTTTTTCAAAAAACAAAAAGAAGTAGCCTACTTTATATAATGCTAAACTAATCTTCGTGTCTTTATTTAATCATTTTTAGGTTCAGTGTTTTCACAAGAGAGTGAAGACATGACGTGTCAACACAATGCTAGCTATGCCATGTCATCACAATACTCCCCTTCCAGTAAATTGAAAGAATTGACGAAGATAATTTTAAAGAAATTTCGAATATTCACGAGAAACAACGATCAACGATGACGCAACCTTCTCATTCTTCAATTCAATCTAACAATTTTTTCGGAATTTTAACTTAACGACCAGTTCTTGTGACCACTGGGTCATGATGAAATTTAGGTAAAGTATCAAATGTGACTTTAATTTTAGATGGAGCAGTAGAAACATTTAATTTAGAATTGGCCAAAGGTAATTTATCGACAATATTGTCATCAAGAGTATCCGGTTGTATCAAGGGAATTGATTCAATGCTATCATTGCTTTCCGAATAACATGGTTTGAGTCGGTCGATAGAAACTACGATGTTTTGCCATTACTAATTATGGTAAAGAATTTCTTATTTCGATTTGCTATAAAATATGGTCCAGAATATGGTGCTTGAAGTGCCTTCTTTAACGCGTCGGTTCGTAAAAATACGTGTGAACAGATTTCTAAATTTTTACTAATAAAAATGTTTATATTAGCAGTTTATATTAGATGTTGGAATCGGTCTAAATTCATCAAAGTGTTTTTTAAATTTTGAACAAATTCAGACTGAGGAATTTTGATATCTAAAGACGAGTCTACCAGTTGTCCTGGTACGCGCAAAGGACTTCCGAAAACGATTTCAGCAGGAGTGGTTTCTAATTCCACGCTTAATGCTGAACGTAACCCAAGCAGTACAGTTGGCAGAATTGAAGTCCAATCTGGTCGGTCGTGACACATTATGGCAGCTTTTAAAGTACGGTGACATCTTTCTATCATACCGTTGGCTTTTGGGTTGTAACTGGTTGTCCTGCTTCGATGAAAACCAAGTAACGCAGATAATTCGGAAAATAAATTTGATTCGAATTGGGACCCCTGATCAGTAAAAATAGTATTTGGCACGCCGAAACGAGAAATCCACGTGGAGAATACGGCAAATGCGACAGTGGCCGCAGTTATGTCTGGGACAGGAACCGCTTCAGCCAATCTCGTGTATCGATCTATTAATGTCACGCAGTATCGATTATTATCAGAAATCGGTAATGGACCAATGATGTCTAAGTGAATTTCTGCAAAGCGTTGCGAAGTTAATTTATGAGACCCGAGAGGTGAGATGGTATGCCTTGAAACTTTTGATTTTTGACATGCTAAACAACTACGAGCCATAGTTGTTGAATCTTTAGCGATGGAAGGCCAAATGACATTTTTAGTCACTAACTTGGAAGAAGCCTTTATCCCTGGATGAGATAAATTATGAAAGGTTTCAAAAACTTTTTTCCGAAATTCAATTGGAATAAAAGGTCTTGGTGAAGCTGTTGTAGTGTCGCAATAAATCATTTTATTAGAATTGAATTTAATTGGGAATTGCTTGAATTTGTGTGACGTATCGTCACGTAATATTTCTCGGAATTCTGGATCATTGGATTGAGCATCTGCTATTTGAGCATAATCTATACTTTCGGGGATAGAAATTAGATTAATGCGAAATAAAGTGTCGGCCACGACAATATTAATGCCTGAAATATGTTGGATATCGGTAGTGAATTGTCCGATAAAATCCAGATGACGAAATTGACGTGGAGATGCTTTTTCCGGTTTCTGATAAAATGCGTAGATGAGTGGTTCAATAGGAGTAAGATTCAATAGGAGTTTTACTATTCTTCTTGTAACCTTTCAAGAAGTCGTTATGTAAAATTTGATCCGATGCAGCATTTGGAATGAAACGTCTATAAAAGTTAATCATACCCAAAAATCGTTTGAAATGATTGACTGTTAAGGGACGTTCAAAATTTTTAATAACGTCGACTCTGCTTTGAACGGGTAAAATGCCATGTGCATTAACTGTATATCGAAGAAATTTGATTTCGTGTGAGGCGAATACACTTTTACTAGGATAGATAATTAAACCGTTATCTAATAGTTTTCTAAGTACTATTTCTAGATGTTCTAGATGTTCCTTATAAGATTTAGACGCAATTAGAATATCGTCTAAGTAAACGAAAGCAAAATTTAATCCCAATAAAACGGAATGCATTAATCTTTGGAAAGTTTGGGCCGCATTCCTGAGACCGAAGGTCATTTTAGTAAACTCGAATAAACCAAAGGGAGTTGAAATAGCGGTTTTAGGAATATCAGATGGTTCAATTGAAATTTGATGATAAGCTTGGACTAAATCTAAAGTAGTGAAAATGTAGCAATCTTCAAGTTGATACGAAAAATCTTGAAGATGCGGAATTGGGTAACGATCAGGAATAGTAATTCGGTTTAAACTTCGGTAATCCCCACATGGTCTCCAATCACCATTCTTCTTTAAAACCAAGTGCAAAGGGCTCGACCATGGGCTGTTACTTGGTCGGCAAGTACCTTGAGACATGAGATGTTCGAATTCTAGCTTTGCGATTTTAAATTTATCCGGCGCCAAACGTCTTGTCTTACATGAAACAGGAGGTCCATTGGTTTCTAAACGATGTGTAGTTTGATGTTTAATAACTTTATCACTCAGCGCACTATTTAAAATGTTCGGAAATTTAGAAAATAAATTTTGAATTTGGGGATCCATTTGCGACTTATCCAACTGTGATAATACGAAATTTTCTGAAACTGAAATAGCACCGACTGAATATAACGAGGTTACAGTATCGCAAATTCTATGCTTTCGTAAATCCAACACAAGACCAGTACTTTTCAAAAAATCTGCACCAATAATTGGTAATGATACATCCGCAACAATGAATTCCCACTTAAAATTTCGACGTAATCCAATATCTAAAATTAAAATTTTGGTACCATAAGCCTGAATTAGTGTTCCGTTCGCCGCAAATAGCTTATAATTTGAAACAGCTTTAGAAATATTTGCTAATTTTAAAGGTATAACCGAAACATTAGCTCCCGTGTCTATCAAAAATTTAGTTGCCATATTTAAATCCAAAATTAAAAGACGACTATTAGTGTGCTCGTCAACAACTGCCATCGAATTTTGATGACCATTTAAAAATTTAACTTATCATTTTTTTTGGAAAATTCCTCAAAAAAGTTACATCCGGGAAAACATTGTCGAGCTTTATTTAGAAATTTATAATGATAAAAACACTGATCATATTTTGGGTTGAAACGAATTCTCGATCGAGATCGACATGATTCTCTTGGTGCATTACGTGAGCTTGAAAATGATCTTGCTCCCGGTCGACAAACTGCTGAGACTTCAGCTAAAATTTGGGTCCTAAATTGATCAAATCTAGTTTCCAGCTTGGAATAAGAATTTGGAATAGTTGATCCTTGCGAATTTGAATACGCAGAATTTGACTTGATAGCATTGAAAACAGAATTGGTAGAAGATGTTTGTTTATTTTCACTAATTTGCTTATTTTCCATAACCTCCAACATTTTATCGGCTCGTTCTGCTAAAACGGTCAATGAAACATCGTTAGCAAAAGTGGATAAAATAATTTGGACTTGAATTTCAGTCAAAAATTAAAAGGCAATTCAGTCAAAATACTTTTGTGCCGGGAGGGTTGCGGTGGTCTATTGGAAAGCAATTAATAATTCCCTACTATTTAGTAGGGAATTTTCCCTACGTCTGGCATCACTGTTCAGCTATAGTTGCAAGTGCATTTAAGAAATTTCTTGAGAATTTATTTGAGTGCTATTAGAAATGCCGAATTACATAAAGTCGAATTTAAAACACTAGTTTGAATTAAGAGGTCTGTTAAATTTGTATAAACGTTTTTAACAGAAATCTGAGTAAGTATCGAAATATTTGAATTTTAAGCCGTAATTTAAAAAATTGTTGGACTTAGCAAAAATATAATTGTAATTTTGTTTTTAGTTTAAAGTTGAGTTTGTATTTCGAATTGAACTGGCAAGAGAAAAATTAAAAATTAAGTTAGAATTATAAAATCGATTTGAGCAAAATTTTATGTTTAGTGAGGGAAAAATTCTGAGAAAAAATTGTTTTTGAATTTCAAAATTTTGGTTGCAATTAGATAGACATTTTGTGATATTTTGAATACAAGTAGACTAAGTTCCAAACTTGATTTGAAAAAACTTGAAGGAAGAATTGATTTATAATTTTGAGTGAAATTTAAAATATAAAATTTACAATTTCAGTTTTCATTTTAAAATGATTCGAGAAGTGTAAGTTTGATATTCCAAACTAAATTTTCATTGTAATTAGTTTTAGTAATTTAGTTTTTCTTCGTTTAAAACTTGCTTTAATAGCGTGAATCTTTTAGCCTCAACCATCACGGTGTTCTTTTCAAGTAAGTATCGCTTACCAGTTCAAATTTTTAAGTGTATGGACGTGGAACCATGTTTGGACTAATTTTCCAGCACTTTGCAGTCCAGTGGCACTATTCTGGTTTCACCGGGGAATGCGAATTGGGAATTGATTTATTGTTAGTTTTTAGTGTATTTTGGTTTTCTTTTCTCCAAAACATACTGAGCGATTGGTATATTGTTTATGTTTTAGGAAAAAATAATTGCCAGCTAAATTTTTAGGGGGAAAAAAACTACAACATTGCTATGAAATGGAATTAGTTTTCCCCAAAATTTAATATGCTTTGGAAAAACGAAAACCAAAATACTCTAAAAACTAAAAATAAATCAATTCCCAATTCGCAATTCTCCGGGAAAAACCGAAAAACTTGATAATTTTTTTTGTTAATGAGTGAATTGAAATCCTCTTAAGATAAGATCTAGTTTTGGTTTCCTTTCCAAAATATGACCACGTATTTTGCAATTTTAGTTAAATGTTTTAGGAACATATTTTTGATTTTTTAGAACCTAAAAATCCTAAGCCTACTAATTATCAATTAAATTCCAACATAAAAATTTATTTTAATTACTTAATTTTAAAAAAATCCTAAAATTCAAATTTAAAATCTTCTAATACCTGAAACCATATAAGTTTAATTCTAGATTTACAACATAATTAGCTAATTCTAGATATACCTCTAAAACCAAATCAAATTGATAGTGTTAATTAATTGCTTTTTATTCTATTCCTTTAAAATCCCAATGCACAATAATTAAAAATAATCAAAAACACATAAAATACTAACAGCGTAATGTTCCCAAACTAAAATATATTAAATGACTCAAATATAAATCAAAAACTATTATTTTCCTATTTGTACCAAATGAAAAAACAATTTCCATAAAATCTGATGATTTGACTGGTAATCCAAATTAAAATTCAAACCCATAATTTGGAGGAAAAGAATAAAAAACTTTACCAACCTTATCCCAAAGAAAATCGTTTGAACAAACTACTATATTTGAACTTACGAAAAATTCCTGTATTTTTGACAATTAAATAAATAAATAAAAAATATAAAATTTGTATTCTATTTTTGCACAAATACATGCAGTGGGTACCAATAATTTTACACTATGGTGCTTTGCATCTTAGTATCGTTCGTTTATGCTACAAGCCAAGTTCCAATCAGGGATGTCAACAAAGATATTAATTAGTTCGGAGGCAGCACGATCAAAGTTGATAATGTTGCAATCGGGAAAATGGATTGAAGCAGCGGACCAATCTCCTTTTTGGCGAAAATTACCCCTCCGTTAGGAAGACGAAGTTTTTAGCGAAGGTTCTGTTAAGCCGGGGTCCGAAAGGCTATTATTTCTTCACAGAAGTTGATCCGAGAGGTTTTAGAGTCGATCTTAAATTTCTTTTATAATCTTTTTGAGCTACTTTGAACCAAGACCTATGAACTACAAGGTTAGTTATTTTGGATCTTTTCTTTAGTCTCCTAGCCGCCTTCCTTAATTTTCGCAGATCAGAGCATAACGGCAAAAACGGTTTGTTCCGTGATTTTGTTTCATTATCAAGCTTGTAGTTGAATATTCTAGGCGGACCAAGTTACCCTAACGAGGGAGATTAACAAAACGAGTTCGAGAGAAAATGTCTCTCAAACAATTAATTTTCTATTGTGATATGGTTTAAAAAGTGGTATTTTAAGGTTAATGTTAAAAGCAATGCACCTATGATCTGAGGAGGGAATGTAAGAAGGCACTCTCCAGTTTACAATCAGATCAATTACAGCCATAGAGCACAAAATAATGTCAATAACCTCTAATCCCAATAACCAAATTTTGGTCATACCCTACATTGATAGTTTGAAGCTCAGAACAGCTTAGGTAAGAAAGCAGAGAACTACCAGTATGAACGATGATCATAAGTATCTCAACCAATCACATCCCCACATAAATAACTTGGTAAGATCCTCCGAAGGTGAACTTAAAGCACATTCGTACGGCAGATATATTGAAGCTAAAATCAATTTATTCCAGAAATTAGAAGGTTCGAACAACATCACCAGTAGATAAGGTTCCTAAATTGATTTACGTTTACGTTTTACGTTTCGTCAATGGACAAAAAAACCAAATCCTCAATGGTTATACGGCCCTTTCAAAATTGGTCGTTTTTCCCTAAAAATGGACATTAAGTCCCTTTAGAGGAGACACAACTGCCACAAAAAACAAATGGGGATACTCTTCTATGGACTTTAACCATACTTTCGTGTTTTTTATCATTTTGTTTCCAAAATTAAATTTTGCCTTTTACAGAATTTACACAAACACCAGCGAGATAATTTAAGTCAGCAGCGCCCACTGGTGGCCCATTGATTTTTTTATTGTTTTAAAAAATAAGGCTTAAGGACTTTTTTTTTTTGTGATTTGAAAGTGAGGCGTACAGTAGAAAAGCAATAAGCTCAGTGGCTGTTAAATGGAAATTTTCACGTTGGTGTGTAAAGCCTGGGTTTGGCTTCTGCTAAAAAAGCGAACTGCGAAAGAGTTGGGCGTGCCTTCAGCCCCAGAGAAGATTGCAAAGATAGAAACAAATAAATAAAAATGTATCTACACTAAACCTGTCCCTCGATTAACACGGTAATTACGTTCCGCCAAATTACCGTGTAACTCACAACCATGTTAATCGCGACTAATACACCTGTCGCTCGAGTGCTTGATTAACGCGGCGAAACTTCTGTGCGTGTTAATCAAGACTTTGTCTCAATTCGTTAATGGTGTTAAATCAAATCCGTGTTAATCAAGTACCGTGTTAATCGAGGAACATGTGTACTGTATATTATTCAGGTACACCAATACTTTAATTATGAAATCGATTATAATTATTATACGTATCGTAAAAAAATTATATTTTGTGTATTGTATCGAGTTAACAAAACATTTTCAGGCAATTTACAAATTAATTTTCGATTTCTTTAATTAATTTTCATGTCATGTGAAATTGAATAATAATAAATAATTACTATTTTTATTACTATTAAAACAACAACAACTATTAATTTTGAATGCATACAGTAATTATTACATGATGTGGTTTTAAAATATTTTTTGTTGCTTTAGGTGAAAACTGTAGATTAAATTAACATATGCATAAATTATTCCTGTTTATAAAATTAACACTCAGATGCGCTTTGAATGACATAAGAAACCAATGTCATAAACTTATAAACCCAAGAAAATCACAAAAGGTCGTATTAACTAATTTAGTTTTGCCATGTGCAAATTATGAATACCGAAAATAGAACAAAAAAAAAAAGTTTGAAATTAAACAAAAGTTCATTGACTTGACACACAAGACTCGATAGAACAATAGGTCTTAGTATTTTGTATGAGAATAATTTCAATTGTGATGATTTTTTTGTTGTTGTTGCTGGAATGAAAATGAAGATTACAACAAATCTGGAGAAGTCACGTTCCATGTACAGAAAATGAATGTGATGATAGCAATTTTGAATAGGAAATTGAAATGGAATAATGGAATTTTTAAATTAATTTTATTTGTATACATAAATATGATCTATTGTTATGTGATTTAATTGGAATATGGTTACATTATGGTAACTAATTATTACAGATATTTAATTATTTATTAAAAGGCGATTAACTTTTATAAAAAATTCTTTTGTATTTATAATTACACCTTAATTATTAATACAGAAGTAAAGTAAATTTCAAATCCTTCAGGTATCTCATTAAAATAAATGTTCGTGATTTGAGATATTTCCCAAATTATCATGTCCATATGCTACTAATGTAATCCACTAACAATCTCAATTGTGTTGGTTGAAGTTATTTGAACAATAAACTCCAAACTGTCTAAAACTGTTGCTGTTTTATTTCACTGGAATACCTAAATTATGAAAAACAATTTTCAGGTCTACTTTAGACTTGACACCTAAGTTGGGAAAAATTTATTTTAGTACCCATGGGCGTAATAAAACAGATTTTTTCCTTAGTTAGGTGTCACGAAACGTCTATAAGTTTAATTGAGAAGGTTATTTTGAAACTTAATGAAGTTTAATTCATCATTAAAATATCGTTCCGCGTATAAAATAAAATATTAATCTATTGATGGTCTAAAAAATTTCCATTGTCTTTTACTCATTCGTCTTTACTTACGTTATACAATATATGTATAAAGCCACTGTTTTTATTGGATGAAAATTCGTCTGAACACAGGCACAAAGGTTAGGTTAGGTTAGGCTTAGGTGGCGGTCCCCTAGGATCAGGCATAGTCAGAAAAGTGGTCCGTAGCCATACCGCAAATTGTTGTTTATCCTCCAACTCATTTGAACCATTTTGAGCTGTTAACGAAGCGCTTGATACTCCTGACGTCCATCCTACTGTGGTCCGTCAGGTCACTGAAGAAGGGTGCCCGTAGAAACTTTAGTATGTTTCGTGCCAGACGAGGGCAAGGGCAAAGAAGATGAAGTACTGTCTCTTCCTCCTCTTCGTCCTCGCAACTACGACAATAGTTATGTGAGAAGATACCAAGTATAATCGCGTGCCTGCCTATGAACCACTCCAACAACCAACTGAGATCAGCTGTTTGGCTCGCGGCAAATCCAACTTTAGCAAAACCTGCCGAGTTATTATGCATGAGGTTGTAACGAAACCCTACACAAGGGTTTCGTTAACATACATGAGAATAGAGGTCTGGTGCGGTATTGTAGCTGGCTAGAGCGCACGGTGCGGCGTGGGGTTTTCCAGACATATTCTCATGCTTGAATATTCGCATGAAGAATAAAATGATAAGGGAAAAGAAAAATTTGAAACTACAGGCGATCCTCGCCATGACTGCTACCCGGGCCTCTCCTCATCGGCCCGCCTACTGGGATGCTGTCTCCCACTCGCGGCGGTCACCGATGTCAATTAGGCGTGGAAGGATGCCCGTATGCCAGTCTTAGCGAGGACCCCCTGAAAAGAAACCGTCGCCCCAGTACGACCAACACATATCGCTACCTTAGAATGACATGGTTCTAGCTAACAAAATTTTTTAAAAATGAGTTATTGACAACGTTTCACTCATGATCGTTTTGACTACCAAATCGGAACTTCATTGAGCGATTTGAGAGCATTTACAACGGTTTTTTTAAAATAACAAAGTTCTTTCTGGAACAATTTTTCACCCAAAGACTGCACAAGGTTCTATATTTTTTACTTAGAACCTTGTAACACAAATTAATTGTGATGGAACGAAAAGTTTTTGAATAGAACCTCATTATCAGAAATAACTTTGCACATTTTTCTATTCCCTTTACACATTTTGCAATGAAACATACATTTATAGTTCTATTTGTCTCTTTTAGTTTCATTTAGTTTTGAATGTTGAAGGGAGTAGTACGTAGATACTAGGTACTCGTGGTGTTGTGATCGTATCTTCAATGTAATCAAGTGATTATGATAATGGAAACTCGAGGACAATTAATGTTTAAACTTGCCCAACAACAAATTCAAGCAAAGAATATTCTTCCAGTAAGATTCTGCGACACTTAAAAACTCTCCTATAATTGTATGAACTGGAAAAATGTATTCTTTAAATTAACAGAAAACGAAATAGTTAACAATAATGTAAGTTCACATGACAGTGAGCCATCTACCACTAAACAAACTGGATCAAAATAATACGGACGGGCAATTTCAGATCAGTAAATGCATCTCGATGGTCAGCAAAAATGAAAGAAGTGTTTTATTTGGATCATTTCAACAGACCGAGAGAGCCTTGTGTGCCAGAAAAACACTAAAAAATAAATCGGGTTCATCCAGAAGAAATTTTTCATTTAAATACTTCCTTAGAATCAAAAATGAAAAACACGGAGTTTTTTTTTTAAAATGTTACATATTTCGCAAAAGATGGTTTACCATGCGCAACTTTACAAGACAAAAGCATATACTGCTGAACCAGATGAGCGAGGTAAATCTAGTGGAAGTAGCCGTTTATTAGATATTGCTATTAAACAGAAGATTGTAGAACATATAAACTCATTTCCGGTCGTGAAGTCCCACTATTGCATTTAGAATCTTGTTTAAATATTTCTAAAATGTATGGATTGTACGAGACATTATGCAAAGAAGAAAATATACAACCATCTAAAGAATCAGCATATCGTCGAGTGTTTAATACGGAGTTTAACATTGGATTTCATGTTCCCAAAAGTAATCGATGCGATTTATGTGAAGCGTTTAATAATTGTGTTAAACATAACTTGTCGATTACCGAAAGCCGAAAAAATGAATACGATATGCATATCTCAAACAAGGAAATCATGCGAAAAGAAAGAGAAGCGGACAAAAATGGTGTTATTCCTGTATTGAGCTTCGATCTACAAAATGTGATAACGTGTCCTAGAGCTGAAATAAGTTCATTTTTCAACGGGCGTAAGCTAAATGTATATAATCTCATAGCATGGGATGAATCGTTGTCTGGTAGAGCTGGAAATGATATTGCCAGTACGTTGAACAAAATATTGGAATGTGGGTTAGTGAAAATGTGTTGACGAATATAATATTATCAAAACCGGAATTCTCACATGTCTTATTTTATTATGGAATTCTTAACGGATAATCCGAAAATGGAACATTTTTTTATGAAATTCTCGATACCGGGGCATTCTTGTTTCCAAGAAATTGATCATGTCCATTTAATTATCGAAAAAGATATGAGAAAACTGAAATATACTCTCCAATAGGGCTAATTTGTTCCTTAAAGTTAGTTAATCGTTAGCAACCCTACAACATCATCCAAATGAAAAGGGCGGATTTTAAAGATTACCAAGCAACTTCCAAATTATTTAATTACAAAGTATTGTCATTTACTAAAGTTATGATAAACGCTAAAATTTATGCCTCCACAAGATGCAGAATTTTATAAAGTTGCTTTTCAGTTATAATGGAATATATAGCTGGAAAAAAGTTTGATTGAATTTTTGTTTTTTATCGATAGTGACTGCTAAACCCGAAGTGCAAATATGAACCTGGATGATAACCCCGAAGGCTAATTTTGTAATAAAGAATTATATATTTTTTTTTGTAAAACATTTTGATTTTATTGATAATTGCAATGGACCTTAGAACCGCTTTCATAAAAACATATCGGCTTTTTTTGTGCCAAAGTTCTAACTGAAAAATATCAACAGCTGTAACTCTTCTGAAACTAATTGCTCTACTTGATTTTTTCAACCACATTGAATATATCTTAATTATAAGATAATTAAGAAAAATGGTGAATTTTGAATTATAAATGAAAAAGTTATAGCGTTTTCAAACTTAAAGGTCGATTTGCTAGAAACTATGCAATGTTTACTTAGAACCTTGTCATTCTAAGGTAGCGATATGGCGTGCCGCCCTCCAGCACAGCCTGTCCTGGAGGAACGAACGGCACGCCCGGAACAAATATGGAAAAGGCCGACCCTCCACAAGATCATGCCTCACATCATCCGATCAAACGAAAAATGTATTCACACATGAGGTAAATGTTATTCATACGAGAAAGAAAAGAAAAAAATAAGAAAATCACACTGTCATTCAGGGAACAACGGTATACAAAAAAAATATCACAACTGAATCTACTGTATAAACTTAATAATCACTGATGACTGTATCAAAGAAAGCAAAAAAAAATTGAAGTTGAAACCGTTAAATAAAAAAATCGAACCATCTCAAACCAAATAAAAGAAAATAGCGGAATATACTATAGAAAAAAAAACCGAATAAAAAATATTTAAAAAAAAAAAATCTGATAGAAAAGCAAGTTGGAAAATTGCTTTGAATGGAGTTGCAAAAAGAAAACCGTGCACACACCACAAACCAACCCCAAAGTAAAAGGAAATATGTATAATGTTATACAAAGAAAATAAAAGAGACAAAACAAACTGTAACAAATATAAATAAGGCTCAAGAATAAAAAAAAAACTCGTTACGTTAAAAAAAACTACCAAAAAATTCAAGAATCAAAAATCAGCAAAAAAAAATGTACGGTAATTTAATTGATTGATTGATTGATTTCAATGTACGATCAAGCATTAAGCAAGTCTCCCGTATTATAAATGCGAATACCACACCACTATACCCATGTTACAACACGACACCATAACTCTCCCTCACCAAGGAAATATGTACCATCATATTCAGCTTTTCATGAAGCCAAACATAACAATATTCACCCAGTAAAGAAAGGCACCACATCGATAACCACATAAGTCTAATAGTGTGATATCTGCCCCTGGCCAGGCAGCCATCGTACACCTTTTTTACATATAAGAAAACCGAAGGATTGGATAGGATTATTAGTAGGGACAGACTCGACCCGATTACAGACACTGTAACAGATTTCGAAAACATTCCACTTACATTTCCGCCGAAATCTGCCACAGACTTTCCGGTGGTTGCTCCAGTACAGCATTTTGCAGCCGGCTAGGTGGCAGCGGATGGAGGGGTTCTTTCTGGACAACCGAAAAGCTTGAATTTGCTGTAAAAAAAAAATTCGGCATTCGGGTAACTTCGAAACAGTCAGCTCATCACCAAGAGAATTTACAAAAAAATTAGGGACTCCTCATCATCCCTATAATTTCACTGAATTAAATTAAAATAAACAAAAAAATAATAATTTTAACAAAACAAAGAAAATTTACTGGCAAGTAGAAATAATAAATTGTATTTCACCGACACCAAAAAAAAAACTTTAATTATTTACAAAGTTAATCTTAAAACTAATTAATATTAAAACTAAAAATATGGCCATTAATAAAAATAATTTTACCGGTAAACTAATAATTATGTCAATTAGCTGTCTAACTCAAAACAACTATAATTGCGGATTATGTGGCGCGATCTCGCTGATGGTTCAATCCTCCCACGCTGATCATAACATTTGCCGTTTTAAATTATTTTTAGCTTTTAATTGGAGATTATTATTACTATTCTTATTATTATTTCCTGATTATTACTTTTTCAGAAACTTGTTCCGTCAATCTCCCACTTATGTTTTTATTTTATTCAATTTTAACCCAGTGGTTGGTTATTAATTTGTTTAAATAATTAATTTTTAATTGCCCATTTATGGATAACAGTTTTATAATTATTTTAATATATTATTATTATATTAATTAAATATAGGTTTTAGTTAGTTAATTTAATTAATATTTAATTTAAAAGTTTTCACCGCACATCACGTCCATTTTGGGTTATTTCACAATCACTTCTCAATTGTCTTTTTTTTTTTAAACTGCCACCATTAATTCTAATTATTAATTTTACTAATTATCTATATTAAATATATTAAATATAATTTATTATCCAGATTTATTAATATTCTTGCACGGCCTATTATTATTAATATCAGCTCCTTAGTTTTTTTTTTTTTTTTACTCATTCGCTTAATTTTTAATTTTACATTTTAATTTAATTTACATTTTATATTTAATATTCTACTTCATCTACAAACAAAAATTATCCGACCTCCTTCTCGTTTCAGTTTCTAAAACACACTCCCCTCTTTTTTTTTCTTTCACCCACTCGTCATTATCAGATAGGTACAGTACAAATCAAAATTACATTTTTTTTAAATTTTTTTTATGTTGTTAATTTAAATCCATATTGCATTAACTTCAATTACATTCATGCATACAGTCTGTTATATGAAATACTTTTAATTAAAATTTTATTTTTTTTTTCTCGTGTGACTATTAAGCGCGACTTTATTATTCCCAGTACGCAGTATCCATTCAGTAAATTCTCTATTTACTTGTGCCCCTTGTCACAACACCAAAGCGATCGATAGTTAGTAAATTATTAGTACATATTATATATAATAAATAGGTTAGCATAAGACAGCACAATCTAACTACATTATTAGATGGGGAGACTAAGGACTTAAAAAGGTATTAATGTTGTAATGTCCCCCTATCCGCCTTTCATTAATTTACCTGATAAAATATTTAAGAAAATTTAAAATTACTAAGCTAAAATTACAAAAACAGCGCTTATTTTATTTATCATGGTCCTTCTATATCTAATTAATTAATTATTACATACTGCAACCAGAATAAAATAAACGTTAAAAACCATTTTAAACATAAAATTTTACTTAAAACTAAACATAAATTCTCTACCGATCAAGAAAAAGAGAATAAATAATTAAAAATTCAATTATTTTATAAAATTTATAATAAATAATTTAAAAATGATAATGTTACAGCACCACAACAGCCTAAAATTATCAATAATTCAGTTAGTACTATAAGTATATCAAGAATCAACAAATAAAATCAATATATATTTTCCCAGGCACTCTGAAAACTAATTTTAATTAATAAATCACCATAATATCAAAGTTAAACCTAATTCTGAAATTCAGGATTAATTTAATCCCCATATTAAAGATTGATTCTGGAACTATGTTATAATCTGAAAATTGAATTATTTATTAGCAAATTAAGGAAGAGAAACCTTTAAATATTTTAAACTAATTTAATTAATATATACTAATGAGCAAAACACAATACTATATATTACATACAAGTATTACAAAAATTAACATTTTGTGAAATTACCTGTGTAAACTCTCCTACTTCTAAGCTAAAATTCTAAAAGAATGTTTAAAAATTTTAAATTATTAAGTTATAATTTAAATTCACAGCACTTGTTCCATTAGTTACCATTCTCCTGTAAATAGTTAATTAATTGTTTACCTACTGCAACTAGATTTAAAAATAAAAAGTTGAAAATATATATTTAACCATACTATTAAATTTAAACTAATCGGCAATTTCCTACAAATCTAGAAAAAAGGAAATTAATAATGTAGAAATTAATTATTTATTTATAAAAGTATATAATATAATTTAAACATTGATAATACGCAAAAAGTCTAGAATATCAATAATTTAGTTAAGTACTACATGTACCTACAATATGATACTATTTACTAATAAAACTCAAATAGTGTTTCCCTGGTATCACTGAAAACTAAATTGCTTTACTACACCCATCCCTCGATTTACGAAATCTCCCTTTATAAATTTTCGGAAAATTTGCGAAAAATTCGATTAACGAAATTTCGATATAAGACGCTTAACGAATTAATTCTTTCCAAAAAATTGTACATAAATCGAAATTTCGTTAACCCAATTTTTCGTAAATTTTCCGAAAATTTATAAAGAGAGATTTCGTAAATCGAGGGATCGGCTTAATTAATAGAAATTTATTTATATAAATTAGATGCTTGGAGTTTCTAGATGTTGAGCGAGAATTCACCAATATTTCTGTAGCTTGGAGACGATCTAACAATTATAAATAATTAAATATACTTTATATCGACTACACCATCAGACAAAAATACCCGAACAAACTAGGACACTTTGATATAATTAAATTAAACTGACAAAAGTGTTGAAACATTTGCATTAATACCTCAAATATTTTTGCAATGCAATGTAGTTTACAATATCATATTAAAGGGAATTTCCCTTATCCTAGATAACGTACGATGCTATTCATTTAATTAGTATAATATATCAATCTATATACATAAATATTTAATCGAAACAGCAACATTAATATAAATTACAATTTAATACCAATAAAGTGATTGATTTTAGCAGAAGATATTTTTGATATTTTAGAACAAAAATTTTTTAACTATGTATTTTAAAAATTTAATTTAGGGATTGAAAATGAGCCTCTCCAAAGAAATAAATGAAAGCGTAAAAAAATTGATAATAAAAGCATTGCAACGACAAGAAACTTATCAAAATAAATCCCTACAATATGTAATATCAAACGGTAGCATCAGTCATAAAAAGAAATTTATTGGAACCGGATCAACGAAGATAAGCATCGTTGTGGACGCCCACGACTTTTAACTAAGCCGACTGAGCGGAAATTTGCACGAGTAGCAAAATCAGGTACCCCAAAATTAGCTCCAGTGATTAATCCCGGACGTCGTTCAAATATTTATGTCTGATAGTGTACATATTCAAATGGTTTCCTTCACCTTAGTCATTTTCGCAACTCAAAAATACTCAAAAATTAGACTACCTAAATAAAAATCCAATTAGCATCATTCACCTATTGAAGAGATCTCCGCCACCAAAATCCTGCACCTAATCAACAATTCAGAAATTTAATCTCTTAATTAATAAATAAATATAAATATATCCAAAATTTTAACTCAGTTCACGGACTTCATTCCCTGCCAAATCAAGCATGCAAAGTAAATAAAACAATAAATAAATGCAATGAAAATGAACCCTTACTTTCTTAAAAATGTATCGATGTGTCATATACGTAATTATGACGATTGTGTGTACATCCCACCATCTAAATTTCAATAAATCCATTAAGACAACCATTAAACTCAAAAACATTTAGCCTTCGAAAATGATTTAACATAATACCACTTTGTTCACATAAATGAACTCATCATTTTGTGTTAAAAACATAAAATTTTACTTAAAATTAATCATCAATTTCCTACCGATCCAGAAAAGAAAATATATAATTATCAATTTATGGTATGTTTATCACCTGTACCGTTTATTCATCCAAGGGCAAATGATAACATCCCATATTTTATGCTTAAATTGTAGATTTATTTTTGTTCCCGTACACCGGGTTTATATACAATTTTCACACTTAAAACTAAAGTTATAATTCACTGAATTTAATTAAATAATTAACTTATTACCACTACTTTCGCGAGGGCGTAAAAATTAATTATTTTGGACGACTTAGAAGATGTCGCATAAAAAATTAATTAAATTTTATAATTAGTTGTCTCTTGACACTGCTATTCGAACTATTTTTCAAAAAAGTGTTTTTTGTTTTTTTCGTGATTGCTGCGATATATTACATTATCGTATTCTCTTTTGGCGCCTGCAGCGCTGATGGTAGTGATAATGACAGTATTTGTTATGGTTGTATCAGCGGTTGCGTTGGCGCTGAGTGAGTTGAATTTAGACCAAATGAATTGCAATGAATTTATTGTGTGCGTTTACCACATATAACAATATATTGTAGTGACGAATATATTGTGAGTCGCTACAAATTCAATTATTTTATAAAATTTATATAAAATGATTAAAATGATAATATTACAGCACTACAATACCTAGATTTATTAATAATTCAATAATTCAATTAGGTACTATAAAATTAACATACAAATTCCCAGACAATTCTGAAAACTTAATTTAATTAATAAACATCATAATAAGAAATTTTATTACTTAAATGAATAATTATTATAACAGGATCTTCAATTTTCGCGAGCACACATCGTACACCCATTTATCCATCCCCAGCCGAAGGATAAGAGTAAATTGTTAGTAATTATATAGTAAAAATAGTTAGCACAGGACAACACAATTTCTAAACTACAGCTTATTCACTACTTGTTAATCCTGGAGGGTTGATTCAAACTAAAATTTAAATTTGAAATTCGGGATTAATTTTGATCCCTATAATAATGATTAATTTTAGAACTATGTTTATTCTGAAAATTGGATTATTTATTAGTAAATTAAAAAAATTTAAAAAAAAATCCCTTTAAGTATTTTAAAACTAAATTAATTAAAATATATTAATGGATAAAACAAAATATATTACACATTACAAAAAAAATTAGCATTTTATGAAAACAAATATGGAGACTTCTCAATTCAAGGCTAAAAATTCTAGAGGAATTGATTTGTCACAGCAACTTTATGACACAGGTGAATGCTTTCCATTGAGGACATCGAAGCACCATTACAAAGAAACCACAACCACCTCCGACACTACATAAATGTGACAGCTCCATGTCCAACCCTGGCCGGGTAACACCATGTTCCTTTCACACACAGCAAAATCTAAGGATAGGATAGGATAATTAGTAGTGATAGAAACAGCCCGGTTATAAACATCCAGGTATAGCCGACAGTTGATATGATTATTCAGTAATATTTATAAAAATTGATAAAAATTATCAGCACAAGACAACACAAAAATTCTCTGAAATAAATTATAAATTAATTCCCATATAACAAATAAATAAATTTTTAAAAATATTAATAATATTAATATAGTAATATAATAAAACTAATAATTCCAAACAGAAAACAGCACAACGGTAAACCAATGGTTCTCATCGTTTTTATCCTACATCTTAAAAATAAAGGTTAAAAATATATATTTAACCATAAAATTAAACTTAAACTAATCAGCAATTTCCTACAGATCTAGAAAAAAGGAAATTAATAATAAAGTTGAAGTTAATTATTTATAAAATTATATAATATCATTTAAAAATTTAAAAATTGATTATGTTACGCCGCAAAAAGTCTAGAATACCAATAATTAAGTTAAGCTCTACATGTATACAGGGCACTTACGAATAAAGCTCAAATAGAATTTCCCAGGTATCTCCAGAATCTAAATTAAATTATCGCCGTTATACCATATCCCTACTACTTAATTAACCGAATTTAACTTAAATAAATTAGTTAGTGATATATAAAATAAAATAGTTATCTTTAGACAATAGAATTTCTACGCTACATAACAGCTGGAAACTTGGAGTTTCTGGATTGGTATTTCTGTAGCACGGAGACGATCTAACAATTATATATAATTAAGTATAATTTATAACAGCTACATAATCTTGTTGACATAATTAAGATAAACAAAAATCAATATATACGAAATTTATTACTTATCTACTCCACAAAACTTCAACTCCGTTTATAGACATATTACCCTGCAAAATCAAGCATGCAAAGTAAGTAAAATAATAAAATAGTGAAAGGAACCTTAAACATTATTTTCTTACAAATTTTATCTGTGTACCATATCAGTAAAATTGACGTTTGTATGTGAAAACTGCAACCTAAACTCAAATAAATCCATTAATTTAATTAATCAATTAAGTTCAAAACATTTAGCATCACAATTTGCCTTTATCTAGTTCCACGTTGTTCACATTTGTTTAATCCAAATTTGGCATGCATAAATAAATACGTCATTATGTGTTGCAAACCAAATCACAACTCAACTTAAAATTAATATTTCAAAATTAGTATTTAATTATCTAACTTAGTTAATTTATAAACTTATTATATTAATAAAAATCAATTAAATATAATTTAATGTAGTTTATAATACCCTGTAAAAAATAAATCATACCTAAATATACTCTTAAATAAATCTAAATATATCCATAAAACTTTATCTCATTTCTCGTACATATTACCCTGCCACTAAATTATGCACACATAAATGAATACATCATTATGTGTTGAAAACCAAATCTTAACTCAACTCAAATCATCATTTCCAAATTAGCATTTTATTTATATATTTAGTTAATTTATAATTTTATAATATTAAATTAAATTAATTTAAAATCAATTTGATGCAGTTTGTAATACCCTGTAAAAAAAATTATTAATCATAAATAAATAAACTATTTTTAATGAATTGTATAAGACGGATTCCAATTCGACTCAAACCCATTCGATTATACGAAGTATAAGAATCCTATTTGAGCCGAATACACTTAAACTTCATTGAACCTGTATATTCATGTTTTATCAAGCCCACCATATTTGTTCTATGAATACTAAAACTCACAGAGCGAAAAAAATAACACCAGCATACAAATACAAAACCAACACCAATGCACCACAAGCCCGATTGTCAGCAATATTATAAATTTATTTTGCGCTTATACATGAAAGTATCGGTGATCGACCGATTATATAAATGAGTGAGAAAAACATACAAATTTTAGATAAAACAAAACAAACGAATTGTGGAAGGAAAATTGGGTATGTTAATAATGAAAAAAAATAATTGGGAATTTGGGATTGGTTAGATGAGAGTATTTTTATTCTATTTTCGCACCAACACTTTCAATCACAAGCGATTTAATGTAAGAGGGGATCTGTGTGCTTCATCACTGAATCAGGCCCGTAGTATAACATCAGTGTTGGCTTTGTACAAATAATATAATCTTATATACTAAACCATCAACACACATTGAAGGTAAATATTTTCTACCATCTTTCATGTGCGTAGCAGGATACTTATCATGTTTTTAGTGTTTTCCTAATATTATTCCTAATATCCAGATACTACTAAATAGGAAAATATTTGTGACAACTATACCAAAACCAACAAAAAATTTCTTTATTCTATTGTTGTTCGCATATAACAAGACAAAAACCAACAACAATATAAACATTGTATATTTCTTGAGAGAATCTATACAAAGAGCGAACGAGACGGCTGCAGCTGCACAAACCTGTTGTTGGCTTTGTTATATATCATGTTTCAAGTATATATTTTTGTCGATTGTATATAAACTACATACACAAGAACGCATATAAGTATGCGTAAAAATAAACTCAAATATGAAATTAACTACGACGTATGTCTATTTAAGTTAAAATTTATTTTAATTCTATTCGATTATTAGATCTTAGTAATTAAAATTGAAATTGAATTTCATGTACATACAATCTCACTAAAGTTAAAATCATGCACTTAAACAAGAAATCAATAATTTTGATTTCTTTATCTATAAATATAAAACATTGCCTGATAAATGCATCCCGGTTGATTGCATTTTCCAAAAATTCACTTCAATTATTATTACACTTACACTTTAATTATTATTAGACTAAAATTGAATTCAATTAGGATTAAAATGTATATATGTATGTACATATGTATATAAAGTATATACATAACACTACACTACATAAATAAAACAAAAATAAAGACAAAAATAAAATTAAATTAAATTTTTGAAGAGGATAGAAAAAACACGACTATCCTCTTTGAATGTCAGAGTGTGCCTTGCGATAAACATCGAATTTTTTCTTTTGAATTTAAAAATTTTTATTAATTTTCAATTTAATATTTATTTTTTTTTCTGCTTCGTGGTTATTTTTTTTTCTGTGTGTTGTTCTTGTTAGTTTAATTTTATTTGTGCTTTTCTTTACAAGAAGTGTAACGCGAACTGTTGGTTCTGTCCATTATAATGGCAGCCAACGTGTGTTTTAAGTGTGACAGTGTTGCTCGGGATAACGCAATATGGTGCAGTGGTCAATGCAATTTAATTGTGCATTATAAATGTGCAGGCTTGAAGAAATCAGCTTGTGACTTGATATCCAGTTCCAATAATGTACATTGGTTCTGCGACAATTGCAACAATATTTTTAAAGTGCATAACGATAAACTATCAGAATTAGCAATGCTTTGTAAAAGCATTGATATGTCAGTCAAAAATATTGAAAAGTGTTCTCAGAGTAGTTTGCTTCAACAAGATTCTGCTCAAAGTATTTATTTGTGCGCGAATGATTCACTCGGTAGTCATGATAGACAGTGTGATGATTTAAGCCGAAGTGATGTGAATGGTGATGTATATGTGTCGGTACCTGAAAGTCTGCCAAACGTGGCGATTACAGCACATGCTATTTTAACTGATGAAATTCTTCCAAATAATTCCACAAATGTAACTGTTTCGGTACCTCGACAATCAGCTGGTACGATACCATGGAATGTTTCACCAGCCAGTTGCCAATCTGTTTTTGTTTCTGATACAACTGGAGTGCCGATTTGTCAATCTACATCTGAAACTAGTTCATTGCCGATTTGTCAACAGATGCATCGATCTGTTGATATACTGTGTAAAAAAAATGCCTGCTTTGCCGCTGTTTCTGCACAAAATGAACTGGTACCTGCAGTCAAGGATAAACAGGGACCCAGTGGTAACAAAAACATTGCGGTTAATGGACGCTTTAACCAACATATGTCGTCGTCACGAACTACTAGAGCTAGGGGTTCATCATCCACAACAAATGCTGAGACAGTTGCTGCTACCCAATCAGTAAGTGTTATTAATAATATCAATTCTCCCAAAATTATTATTGGGAGTGGTGGTTTCGATGCTACTCTGCGCACTGTCGAACCTGTTAAATGGATTTTTGTTTCACGTCTGTGCAAGGATGTTGGTGATGAAGATATGTTTCGGTATTTGAAAAATAAATTTGAGATTGAAAAACCCTTCTTGGTTCGGATGAGGCGAAGGGATGACCGTGACTATGTCTCATTTAAAATTGGTGTTCCTGAGAATAAATTCAACCGGCTGTTGGACCCCGCATTGTGGCCTCCTGGTGTATTTATTAAAGAATTTTTAAATTATCGTCGGAATTCGTCGAATCATTTTTTAGTACCTCGGTCGGCTTTAACTGTTTAAAGCCAGCTTTTAACTCAAAGTCAAGTTCAGTTTTAGTAAATTCTAATACTTATCATTGTAAACATTCTGTTACCAACATCTTTAGTTTCTCTGTTGTCCATCAAAACATTCGTAGCATGCGCGAAAATTTTGATAAACTGGTTGTAAATTTGAGTTCATTTGATGAATACCCATCTATTATTTTTCTTTCGGAAATTTGGATTTTTGATCATGAGTTAAATTATTATAATCTTCCTAATTATGAATGTATAGGTTGCTGTAACAATAATTATAGAGCGGGTGGTGTTTGTGCTTTTTACGATTCAAGTTTGAAATGTGTTAGTGAAGCTATTTCTTTAAATTCTGCGGATGTTTTAAAGTTATCTGTTTCATTAAATAATAATAATTATATTTTTGTTTGTGTGTATCGCCTACAATTTATTCCAATTTCATCATTTATTTGTGAGTTTTCAAATTTCATCTCGAAAATTAAAAATCAAAATGTAATAATTGTTGGTGATTTGAACATTGATATTTTGAACTTTCCAGCTTCCTGTAATGATTATATGTTTATGTTGTCGTCAAATGGATTTCTGTCACTTATTAATTCTGCCACAAGAGTTACTAGTAATACTGCTACTTGCATTGATCACTGTTTTGTCCGTGTTAATAGTGGTGCTACTTTGGATGTATCATTGCATAATTTACACATTACGGACCATGATTTGGTTAAAATTGATATAGAGATTCTTGGTAATTATGTTAACGAAAAAGAATTGGCGTACAGCAAATTTGATATTATTAAATTTGAATCATTAATCTCGTCACTTGATTTTTCTAGTTTATTAAGTCTAAGTAACCCCACATCAATTTTGACCAATATGGTTTCAATGCTTTCAAAAGTAGCTGATTCATGTTCCAAAAATGTAATTAGGCATAATTCAAACATAAAGCTTAAACCGTGGATTTCTAACAAGTTGGTACTTTTAATAAATAAAAGGAAAAAAATTCAACTTAAATGTAAAAAACATCCGGTGAATAAAAAACTGTATAAGTATTATCTCAAATTGTGTAGCGGAATCAATGAATCTATAGTTTCTGTTAAAGACAACTATTTTAGTAGGAAATTTAATGAATGTGGTAAAGATTGCAAGAAGACCTGGTCGGTTGTTAATGATATTTTGTACGGGAATTTCAGTAGAACTAATATCAAAAGAATTTTGTCTATTAACTCAGAGATTCTGTCTGACTCTGTATCAATTGCTAACGATTTTGGTTTTTATTTCTCTAAAATCGTTAGCGATTTGAGATCTTCTAACTTTTCTGCCCAAAGTATGAGTCCTAATGATTGTTCTTACTCTACTGAAATGTTGGATACATTTTTTATTTATCCAGTCGAGGAATCAGAGATTATTGGTATTATTAATGGACTTAAATCAAGTAATGCACTTGACATTCTTGGTCTTAGCTCGAATATGCTAAAATTAGTAGTTATAGCAATTGCGCCAGTTTTAGTACAATTCATTAACCAATGTTTTGTAAATGGTGTTAGCCCTAATGTTTTAAAAACTGCAATTGTTATCCCTTTGTTTAAAAAGGGTGATATCAGTATTAAGGACAATTATCGGCCCATTGCATTGCAACCCACAATTTTGAAGATCGTTGAAAAATCGATGAAATCCCGTATTGAGAAGTTTTTGGACAAATTTGAGTTTCTTAGTCCTCATCAACACGGCTTTAGATCTGGCAAAAGTACTGAATCTGCGTTAATTAATTTCTTAAATGGAATTCACATTAATCTGAATGAGAAGAAGTTTGTTGGTGCAGTCTTCATCGATATAAAGAGAGCCTTTGATATGGTGGATCATAATCATCTTCTGCGTAAGCTCCAGTCTATTGGTTTTAGAGGTGTATCACAGAAATGGTTCAAGTCTTATCTCAGTAATCGAACATTTATGGTTAGGATTGATAAATCGCAAAGCATTCCATTTATTATTGAACATGGTGTTCCTCAGGGTTCTGTTCTTGGTCCTATCTTGTTTTTAATTTACATAAATTCAATTTTTGACTTAAACTTAAACGGTAAAATTGTTGCTTTTGCTGATGATATTGCATTAAGTTATTTTGATTTGACTGTTAATGACCTAACTAACCAAATAAATTCTGACATGAAAATTCTTCGCACATGGTTTGATAATCACTCCTTGCTCTTAAGTGAAAAAACTAAGGTAATGTTCTTCAAATTGGTTGGTGATCCTTATCGAAGTTTCATCCCCGAGATTTTTTATCATGTACGTAATTGTGACTTACGTAATTGTAGCAGTCTTTGCATTAAAATTGAAAATGTTCGTTTATTTAAATATTTGGGATTGAACGTTGATGCAAATTTAAACTGGTAATCACATGTTCAAGTTGTCAAAAATCAAGTTAATTCTGCATTACGTGCAATTTATTTGTTACGTAAATTTTGTCCATCCAATGTTTTACTCAATTTTTATTTTGCTTGCGTGGACTCTCGCATCAGTTATGGTTTACCATGTTGGGGTGGAGTTTATTTTGATACCATTGAACCGCTATTAATTTTACAAAAGTATATTATTCGGGTTATGTTTTTCAAGCGTCGATACGATCATTCTTGGCCTATTTTCAATGCCTGCAAAATTTTGCCATTACAGCACCTATATATTTTTAAAGTGTTAAGATTGTTTTATTTGCGACGTTGTCATCGGTTGCCGCGAATTGTTTACACATATCAAGTTCGGAATAATTATCGAAATTTGTACTCTATTCCGCCATTTTCATCTGAATTATTTCGTAAATATTATATAGTTTCTGCGCCCACTTTTTTTAATCGATTGCCGCTTCATATAAGAACGATGATTTATGATAGGAAATTTTTGCGTTTGGTCAAAGACTGGATACTAGAAACTAAAGATGTAGGGTTTATGTTTGCTAAATAATTTTTGTTTTGTATAATTTTCTTTTTCTTTTAATGTACTGTGGTTTTTAATCTTTTGTCTTTATTATATTTTTTTTTTTTTTTTTTTTTGTAAATTTAATTTTTAACACTTGGGTTAATCGTAACTGTCGTTTTGACAAAGATTATCCAATCTTCTTAACCACACTTTTTATTTTTTTTTTTTTGTATGAGTTTATAAAAAAAAATTAAAATAATTGTATATTTGAATGGTTGAGAGAAATAAATAAATAAATAAATAAATAAATAAATAAATAAAATAAATAAATAAATAAATGTTCGCACTCCCATCCAAAAAAAAAAAAAAAAAAAAAAAAAATGTAGGTACGGTAATTTAATGGAAAAAAAAAATTCACAGTTTGCTTCAACTCAAAACCTTTTATCGGCCCGTCCGGCCGTACACCAACCAGCGCCGACGTAGGATCCCCTCAGCAAAAATGGTTGCCCTGCCCCCACGGGCGAGAATACTGCCTCAATATCACAACATAATATTTTTATAGGTTTTTTTGTGTCTTCTTTTTCCTGTTTTATATATTTTTTTTCTGCAAAAAAGCCAAATCACTTTTCACATAAGCTTTTCTATATCAGTTTTATTTTAATAAAAGCAAAATGTATGTATACTATATAATTATGTACAACAAACCAAAAAAAAATGGAATGTTGGGTTTTTTTCTTTATAATCATCCGTTACAATTTCACTTATAATTTTTTTTTGTGTTATTTATTTTTATTTAACTTCAAACATTTGAACATAAACAAAAAAATCAGACCATATTTATGTAAATATGTATATAGATCTAAACACAAATCAATAAGCCCTACGCTTAATGACTCAATTTTTAATAAACTTTAATGGCTATTGAGTCCAAATCGCTCAATCACTTTTTCACAAAAATTACCGACTTGAATATCGGAAAACGAAAATAATGGATCACTCGATCCAATAATCAAACCGAGCTCTCCGTTTTGAAAACAAGACTGGCGGAGGATTCCCGAAACTGGCATTTATCCTTGAGTGCTTCATCCACTCCCAGATTTGAAAATACAAATTTATAACGCCTGGAAGCACGTTGTTACAGGCTCCCTCAATATCCAAAAAGAGTACCATTGCGAAGTCTCTATACTCAAAAGATTTCTCAATGAAGTATATAAGAGAATGATGAGCAGTATCTACAGATCTCTCCTTGCAATAGGCATGTTGAGATTTAGACATCTTTTCCGGCACAATTGTTCCTCTAATATGAGCTTCTATTTGTCTTTCCAGTGTTTTAAAAAGGAAGGAAGACAAGCTAATCTGGTCTAAGGTCTTTGGCATTGCACTGTGAGCATTTTCCCGCCTTAGGTATAAATACAACCTTTACTTTCGTTCATTTGCTAGGAATGTGACATAGTTTTAGGCTGCCATTGAAAATTACCTCTAACTAGGAAATTGTTAGATCCGTAGTTTATTGAATATCCGCAGGGATAATACCATCGAGTCCAGGCGACTTATATGGTTTAAAACTATTTATCGCCCACAAGATCGTTTTTCTGCTAATAATTTAGCCTACAAGGCTACTAGGCCTATTACCTACTGATTTTGTAGGTACAGATTCGGAACAACCAGGAAAATGAGTCTCCAGCAGAAGTTCCAGCGATTATGCACTATTAGTGGTCCACATCCCATCCGGTCGTAGAAGGTAACTTGGGATGTAAGAACCAGTTGATAGAATTTTTCCCCAGTATAGTCTCCAAGATCTGTTCTTTCACTTTTCAATTGATATTTGTAAATTTTGAGGACTTCCTTATAGGAGTGACAGTTTACAGCGGCTCTTTCTTTCCCTGCTGTTTTGAAGTATTTTGCATTTTTGACGTGCCTTTTGAATCTCCTTGAATCACTAGGGTGGCCGAGATTTACCCCTAGGCCTTCTAAGAGGACTAGAGCCCAGTATCGCTTCATTAAAATCGCCGGACAGCTAGTCTACTAAGCCATCGAGCTCTTGCGTAGTTTTTGTAGGTTTTGGCACCGGAACAGGTACTGAATTACCCAGAATTGTTCTAAAGGTATCCCTCCTCCTATTTCTCTAGATTGGACCTTTTGGAGAAACCAAGTTCATTTCAAATTGAAGATAACAATGATCAGAAAAGGAGTGATCCTCCGACACTTTTCAGTTTAATAGGAGTATCACCTTTGGGTCGCTAGGTTCCGAAGGGATCTATACTCTGGCTCTCGTCCTAAAGGGGTCCATTCCCTAACTATAAGAGCAAGGCTGGCTCCGGGCCAGTCCTCGCCAAGGCCCTCCACGGCCTTAGTATAAAACAGCAGAGATCTTTGATCTGCACAAGCAGTAAGTTTTACTTGATTCCTGTGCCAGCCCCCATCACGACAGGTCGGAACAGATCCTGGGGTTTCAGACAGGCCTTTCAGGTAGGTGATAGCTAAGGCCCGTTCCACTTTCCTCCAATTGGCGGGCGAAATAGCGCCATCCTCTTGGGACTGGTCAATGACTGAAACAACTAGCTGATCCATGAGTACATCATTAAAAGGCCTCATGCTGGTAGCATGAAGTTTCGTTCTTTGGTATATTTATGACAACATAAATATACCATTTCAATTGCTAAACAATCAAGATTATTTCAGTAATAATATTCAAGTTCCATTAGAAACTTTTCTTGCCAATCTTTTGCTTTAAACTTTGGATTAGGTATTTTTCTGACCTTAGAATCTCATTTCAAATGCACAGGTCGAATTTCATCATAATCGGTTGAGAATTAGCCAAGTTCCGTCCTAATTGGCTGTATTCCAGAACTTTATCTATAAATCATTTTCGAATCTCATTTCAAATGCACATGTCGAATTTCACATAATCGTTTGAGAAATAGGCAAGTTTCATCATACTTGGCCACATTTCTGAACTTCTTCCGAAAATCATTTTAGAATCGCATTTCCAATGCACAAGCCGAAATTCATCATAATTGTTTGAGAAATAGGCAAGTTCCGTCATACTTGGCCATATTCGAGAACTTCATCCAAAAATCATTTTAGAATCCTATTTCCAACGCGCATGTCATTTTGCATCTTAAGCGGTTGGAAATTGATAAGTTCGCTCATACAATTCGGTTCAATTTAAATGTAAAAGGTTCAATTTGTAATGTAAAATCTGTATGATGGTATAATGGCATAATGGTATGATAATGGCATATTAAGATGGTATATATGATGGTATGATTCTGTGATGTTATGATGATATAGTGGTATGATGAATTGATATATTGCATAATGGCGTGATGGTATGATTGTATATATGATACAACGTACGATGGTATGACCGTTTTTATTCAATGACGGTGTGCTAGGATGAGAGTATGATGGTATGACGGTATAATCGTATGATGGTTGAATGGTATGATGATATCACGGCCTGACAGTACGATGGTATGATTATATGATGGTATGACGGTACATAGGTACGATTTTATGATGATATGATGGATGGAAGATATACATCACGGTGTGATGGTGACATGATTAGACTTCATTATGTTACGATGATGTGATTGTTTGATGGTTTAAATGTATAGTGTCATGATGGTATAATGGAATAATGGTATGATGGAATGATTGTTTTAGGTTATGTTGGTAACGGTACGTATGCTGGTATGTTCGTAGGTTGTTATTATGTTATGATGATGAGTAGGGTTTTTGTTGAAATTTGTTTGGATTTGAGAGAGAAGTTTGGTTAGTGATTAATTTGAGGTCGAGTTTATGGTTTAGTGGAAGGTTAGATTGAGTTGAGTTCATACACGTTTGTAGCTGTCGAATCGAGTTAATTTTTGGATTGGGTTGGAAAGTGAGTGTCGAGGTGAGCAGAGGTTTGAGATTTTGTTTAAGCTAAGTTTATTTGAAGTTGAGTTAGGATTTAGTTAGCTTGCATTGGGGTTAAGTGAGTTGTTCGGTTGGCGAATTATTTAAGGGTTGATTTGGAGCTTGATTTGGTGATTGAGTTGAGGGTTGGGTTGGCGGTTAAGCTGAAGATTGACTTAAGAGGTTCGTTTCGGGATAGTTTTGGGATTTGAATTAATCAAGACCGAAGTTCGCATCATCCCATGAGGTTTCAGCCCTTTATATTTTAATTAAAGCAATTCACAAATATCAACATATCATTGAAATTTCAATCAATAAAATGTCAATAAAACGTCACAGACAGAAATTTATATGTAAAGCTTACTAGATATAATTTATGTTTAAATGATGACGATATTATTTGCTGGTACGTCAAACAGCATCAGGGCAACAAGAATAAAATAAAGCACGCATGAGATTAACTGTTAAATGAAAGATGGTCGAATGACAGTCGAAGGAGGAAGACGTGTTTTTGTTTCCTCTGTCAAATAAAATAAAATAAAATAAAACAAAATAAATTTAGAATTAAATAGATTGAAATGTTGTTTAATGTATTTAAATTAATTTAATTAAATTAAATAATATGGATTTGTTGGTTTGAATTTATTTTAGTGATAAATTTCTGAAACTCTAAATTTCCTCGGAGTGTTTCCGTGTGCATGGGACCGTTAAAACATGTGCGGTGATTAGTTTAGTGTGGTGCTAGTGAAATAGTGTAAAGTAGTTTATTAGTGAATTTAGCCTTATTATTGGGATTATTTTATTTTAACTCTTGTGAAAACGTGTTCTTTATGTGCAAATAAACGCCGTAATTATTTAAACAAAAATATAGGATAATTCTGGTTTAAAATATATATAACGGTATTATACGTATGTATCCTTTAGCCAGGTAAGCGGTTTGTATATGTGTGTGTGAGGAGGGGAAATTATTAAATAGATAGCAATCATGGATAAGTTTTGGTGTTTATTCAGTAATGATAGTGTGTGTCGTAAATTAAATTGTATGTATCTCATAGAGCAAATGCATTATACAGGAAATGCATGTGTATGTCCAATGGTAAATGTTGACGCGAATAAGATAAAACTGGAAGAGGACAAGTTTATGGTTGGTGCAATGTTGAAATGAAAGGGAATGAGTATAGGTGTGTGCGCTGTTGATATATTTATATTTTATTTTGTTTGTAATTGTTTGTTTTGTTATTAATAAAATTCTGAATATTTTCAAACTCTCTTGCATGGGTGTATATGTAATACAACCTATATTCTCATTATTATTGGTGTACATGTATATAAAGAGTATATGACGAGTAATTGGAACATAATAAAACGCATTGATTTGGAAATGAATAATTTATAAAAAAAAAAACGCCTAACTAAGTATTAAGAAGTCTGTCTCTTTATGCTAAAAGAAGCCTTGATGTAATGAAACTATTGGTGATGTGTGATGAAAGAAAATATAAAAGATAAAACAAAAATTAGATTATTTATTAATTATTAGAGCAAAACTATAGAGTTACGGTGTTTAGTGATTAAAAGATAACAGAGTGGATATAACAAAGGGTATTGAATTTAATAAAGGAATAATTAAGTACATAAATTAAAAATGGCTAACTAATTATTAAACTAGTTGTCTATGTGTTAAAAGAATTTATTTTGAAATATAGAGTGTAGAATCTATTTGAAATGTAGGGTTATATGAAATGTAGTGAGTTGTGATGAAATAGAATTAAAATTAAAATTAAAATTAAAATAATTCATAAATTAAATTATTTGGTATGCTATTGAGTTAAGAATTTAGAATTAACAATTGTAGTGGAATAGCTGGAATTAATAACTAGAAAATTGGAAGGTAAGTTATCCGACCCGGAAAATTGGAAGGTAAGCTATCTATCCGACCTTCAGCAGACTGGATTTTGGGGTGGCGCCGAATGTCTTTCGGCCGTGTCTAATTTGAAAAAACTAAAAATAAATATTTATTATGTCAAACATCAAATCACTTTTACACCGACCATGGGAACGTATAACACTGAAATTAATTTGCTATATACGGGGTCACATTATGATAGCTTAATGTTCCAACAGGAACATACCTCATTGCTTGCTAACACGGCACAATATTCCGATTTGCCTAATATAGCAGAGAATGTCCACCGGAAAATTTCCACCACTGACAATCCTTATACACTAATTGAGGAATCACAGTTAATTGAGTCACCAATCCTGGACCTTCCCGTCAACTCATTCTGCCTTGGAACTTGGAACGTTCGAGGCCTTAATAACTCCCACAAACGTGACGCCATTGACAGAATTTTATTAGAAAATAATGTCCATATATGTAGTGTCTCAGAAACAAATATGCCTCTGGAACCTGTTCTTCAAAAAATTACATTTGGCACCTTACAAACGATCCCAAGACAAAAAGACGTGGAGTGGGAATTTTGATAAAAAGGCATACCTTCATTCGGACCATGGGAATTCGAAAATATTTTGGTGCCATAATTACTCTGAACGGCAGAATTGAGAATAGGAGGATCATTGCCATATCCGTTTATGTTCCACCTCACACTTTCCAATACAATCGTCGTCTTTCCACAAAGATATTCTCAAAGATACTTTCGATAATTGATCGTTGCCCGTAACAGATCGATATCGTCTTATTTGGAGATTTTAATGCTCATCTAAAAGAAGATGATTTGCAGTCGAAGAATGAGAATGGAGTTTCTCTAGAACTACTTACTCGGTCGACTCAACTTTTTAATCACACCCTTCATGGACGTCGGTGAAAACTTATGACCTGGACTGATGGTCGATTGTATTCCCAGTTGGACTATATTTTAACCCGTAAAAGCAATCGGGTTATTTATGTTAAGTCGTTGAAAGCCGCCTGTTTTTACCCGTCACTAAGCGATCATCGTTTAATATGGATTGTGTGCACCATGCGAAAAGTGCGGTCGCTTGCCTGTCCTACTAATGTTAAGCCAGTTCTGATCTCTGCAGGGCCACCTATGACCTATTCATTCAAATCTTTGAATCTCTCGTTACTGCAAGGAGTAAAGATACACAAACAATATCAGTCCGTTTTAGCAAAATCATTTGCACAAGCAGTTTCAGAAATAATTGATTGTAATCTATGGCATTTGATAACTACTTGCATCAAGGAAAGCTCCCAACAGTTACTCACCACCAAGACGCCCCTGACACCTAAGCATAGGAAAGCATTGGCGCTCTTTAAACAGGCCCAATTTCACAAACATGCTCAGCCACAGGAGATGAGCTCTCGATTGCGTCTACAAAGTGCCAGGAAACGTTTGTCTGATGCCTGTTACAGGCACAAATTTTCTGAATGCAAACAATTTTTTAGTCGTTTGACTTACTATTCTCCTCCAGAACGTCTTCGTAGAACTTATTCATATTTTAAAATTTTCAAACGAGATTGCTCTTCCTTTCGCGGAAATTACATACCAATTTCCTCCTGGGTAAATGAACTTTCTACCATTGAAGGAACCTGGCCGAGCCTTATAGAGGAACAGGACTACTTTCCTCTAGGTCCTCCTCCAAATAAGGAAGACATTCAGTCAGTCCTGAATTTCATCCGCCCAGACACTGCCCCGGGCCCGGATCAAATTCCCATTGAATTATTTAAATATGCACCCAACAATATTGTTGAAGCGCTTCATAAAGTCATAGAAACTGCATGGATAAACAATGACCCACCAACCGAGTGGCTGGAGACCATTCAGGTTCCAATTCCTAAGAACAAGAGCCCTCGTCAAACCAGTGATTTCCGACGCATAACCCTATGCAATGTAGGATACAAGATCTATGCCAAGCTTCTTCTTGAAAAGTTGGATGATCATCTCGAATTACCGCCTTCATACCAAGCTGCGTTTTTGGCCAATCGCTCAACTGCTGATCACATGTTTATCGTTCGTCGAGTACTGGATGAAGAATGGCGCTCCGGGAATGAAACTTTTACCTTTTCTATTGACTTAGCAAAAGCATTTGACACAGTCAATCTAAAGGTCGTAATCGAATGTCTTCAACAATATGTGCCTCATTATCTGGTAAACCGCATCATAAAGGCTTGTTTCTGGGAGAAAACCTCCATCAAGTGGTTTAACACCTGTACAGCTAGAGTTAAAAAGAACAAAGGGGTAAAACAGGGTTGTCCTCTATCACCAAGACTTTTTAATTTCATTTTGATTGAAGTATTGGTAACTGTTGCCGATCAGTATCCAGAATTATGTTTAAATCAAGGAGGGACATTGCAGCTTCCTTTAATTCTAGCATATGCTGATGACATTTTAATTGTCACTCGGGACCCTGCACGCTTAGAACCCATTCTGATTGAGTTGATCGCTGGATTAGAGATTGCCGGACTAACAGTGAATCCAAAAAAATGCACTGTACTTATTAGAAACCCAGACTCCTTAATACCCATCCCATCCAATGTTAGAATGGGTGGAATTACTTTCACCTTAGTGAAAACATTACGATAGTTGGGCACCTACTGTACAAGACAGTACCACTCGGTGAGCAATAAACTCGCAGGAAATTTTAATGTAATATATGCTCCTCGTTCCTGATGTGGCTGCTCACAATATTTTCTTTTCTCGGGTGAGTTCTCCAGTTTCAAATACAAATTTAATTTATTTAATTTACGATTTTATTTGGTTATGTTATTTCACAAAGGTCAAGAACGTACTACTTGCTTCCAGAAAAATAATTTATACAAAAAAATTATTTATGGAAAATTCCTAATTATATAAAGAGTCATCTGTTAATAGATATTATAAACTTAATTGAGCAACATACAATTTTAGTACAAATTTTCTTGGAAATGTAACATCATACCTAATATAATATTTACGGCTTGTATTAAAATTGTAAATGTCAAAACAAAGTAAACAAATTAATTTGCAATTTGGTGGTGGTAAGTTTAAACGACTAGATACAATACAAATTTAAACTAAATACAATTTTTCATTTCCAGCTAACAAATGATAAGAAAAAACAAAGAAGCATCTGATGGACAAATTATTTCAGATAAGTATAAATAATAATTAAATTGTGATCAAACGATTCTTTGTGTTCTCTTCTCTTTTTAAGGTTATGATCCTGGATGTCAAAGTTACATTGAAAAAATATAATTACAGTGAACAACTTATATGGAAAAAACTTATGGAATACAATATGAGTAGTAATATTAGTTAGTATAAATGATTTTAACTATTTCCTATAAGTTAATAATTAGAATACTAAATTATGTTTCAGCGGCTGTTACTGGATGAGGCGTTGATCAAATCCGCTGAGAAAACTATATGTATGCATGTTATTTATTTCCAGGTTTGCTTATTTTTCAGGTTGGATTGAACAATGTGAATTAATTGTTGGTGTTTGCTGCTTGCCCAATTTTGGGTTCAAGGTTTGTAGAGCCCAAACATCCCGCCGGCCATGAATCACCCGATTCATTAACTGGAAGAATGGAAATTTTTGTGATTGGTCGACGAATGTTTCCATTTAGTGTTTTTACAGTGACAACTCGTACTCTTCCATCAGCTCCTACGTGCGTCTCAACTATACGACCTAGTTGCCATTGCCCAGGTGGTAAATTATTATTTTGGATCAAGACGATATCATCAAGCTTTATATCAGGCTTCCCGGTTTTCCATTTAGATTTTTGTTGCAGAGTGGACAGGAATTCCACATGCCATCGTTTCCAAAAGTGGGTTACTATTCGCCGGACGATATCCCATCTATTATTAGCTGTAAGCCTTTCCTCTGGTACTACATCAGGAACTTGATTCATTGTTCGGTGTATCAAAAAGTGCGCAGGAGTGAGCAGATCTAGATCGTCGGAACTTGTAATTGATATAGGTCGTGAATTTAATATTGACTCTATTTGACAGCTTAACGTTGTAAACTCTTCCAGCGTCAATATGTGCTCTCCTACTGTTCGTTTTAGCAAGGTTTTGGTTGAACGAACGGCCGCTTCCCACATGCCGCCCATGTGTGGTGCCCCGGGAGGATTAAATTTCCACGTAATCTGGCTATCTAAAAGAGATTTAAAAATGTTCTCGTTATTTTTATTTAGAAACATCTGTAAATCTTTGAGATAATTAGCGGTGCCGACGAAGTTAGTCCCATTATCACACAGGATAGTATTGCACAGGCCACGACGACTGACGAATCTCTTTAAGGCCCCCAAAAAACTTTGCGTGCTCAGCTCCATACAACATTCTAGGTTGGCTTTAGTTGCCAAGCAGACAATAATACATAAATATGCCTTAAATGGTATCGCACCTCTTCTTCTGAATGGATGCACTCGGAAAGGTCCGGCAAAATCCAGGCCAACGCAGGCAAATGGATATGTCATTCGAACTCTCTCGATGGGTAGCTCTCCCATAAGCTGTTCTTGCATTTTTGGTCTATATCGTATACACCTGATGCAATTACGAAATATGCGACGCATCAAGTCTCTCCCTCGTATTATCCAAAATTTTTCTCTTATGAGCTGTAGCAATAGTCCCGGTCCTGGATGACAATTGGTCTGGTGGTAATGGTAGACGATTCTTAGAGTTAAATCCGCCCTTGCATGAAGAATAATCGGATGTTTTCTATTGTAATGTGCCAACGATTTCTGCAATCTGCCGCCGACCCTCATTACCTCGTATTCGTCTAAAAACGGAGACAGCTCCAACAATGGACCCTTTTTTGATAATGATGCCTTCCTCATCAATCGTTCGTAATCTTCTTTGAAGTATATTTTCTGCGTTTCTCGGCACAACCACAGTTCGGCTTCGTTGACTTCTTCGACAGACAAATGTTTATGTTTAGGTTTGTTCTCAGGCCGAGTAAATACCCTTCGTAAATAAGACACGGTATGAAGTAACTTGCGATATTTTGACGTTGTGGAAACCAGTCGCTGAAGAAAATCATTTGACTCCGTGCTCGAAACATGTGAAATAGCTTTTGACTTTCTTTCGTAAAGATGTTCGGTTACAGCGATGCCCTTCTGTTGCGGCCATTGTTCAATTTGTTTATGCAGAAAATCTGGCCCTTTCCACCATAAAGAAAAGTCCAGCAACTCGGCAACAGATAACCCTCTCGTTGCACAATCGGCAGGATTGTGTTTAGTTGGAACGTGCCTCCATACATCTCTGCTGTAGTTATCCAAAATAACCGAAACTCGGTTGGCAACGAATGTTTTCCATCTACCTGGATGGCTTGAAAGCCAATCGAGAACAATGTTTGAATCGGTCCACAAACAAATCTCCCTCGGGCATAATCCAATTTGGTCCAAAATGGCTTTCATGTGATTTGTGATTAGCTGTGCTCCAAGAAGCTCTAATTGCGGCAAACTTCTCTGCTTCAGTGGAGCAACTCGTGATTTGCCACCAACAAGTTTAACTGAATACTCCCCATTTCTAATTGATTGTACGTATATAACTGAGGCGTAAGCTTTCTCACTCGCATCACAAAAACCATGAACCACAAGGTCCTCAGTTATTTCCAGCCATCTCGGGATTCTTATTGCTGCTGCATTAACTATATCTGCTCTGATTTCCTGCCAATTCTTCGCCACATCAACTGGAAGCTCGTCATCCCAGTCAAGTTTGCAGAGCCATAAACTTTGTAGTAACATCTTCGGCCTTATTAGCAGCGGTGACAACCAACCATGCGGGTCGAAAATTTGACTAACTTCTGATAAAAAAGTTCTCTTTGTGTGTTTTTCGGTGACCGGCATATCTACGGAGAACATAAACGCATCATCTTCTGGATTCCAACGAATACCCAGAACTCGCACAGCATCTGGATGTTCGGACAGAGTCTTAGTTGATGTATCTGGTTCGCTGTTCAGTAGTTTCCGTAGTGCTGCATCATTTGTTGTGAACTTCCGCAAGTTGAATCCCCCACTACTTAATACCTCCACCACATCTCTCTTGAGTTTTAACAGCTTGCTCGCAGACTCGGCGCCTATCATAAGATCGTCTACGTAAATGTTTTGTCTTACGACCTTTGCTACTTCCGGCTTGGTAACCTCAAATTGCTTAGCTAACTGATTTATGGTGTATGTAGTTACGAATGATGCGGATGTCGTGCCATACGTGACAGTTTTTAATTTGTAGGCAGCAATGTCTTCTTTGGGTGATTTTCGCCACAGTATCAACTGGTATTTCTGATCCTGGTCGTGTACAAGAACCTGCCGGAACATCTTCTCGATATCTCCGGTCAAAACGTATTGAAAAATTCTGAATTTCAGAATTATCTCGTGTAAACTCGGCTGCACTGTTGGCCCCTTCATCAAAACTTGATTAAGCGATTTTTTGCCACCACACTTAGCTGATGCATTGTAAACGACTCGCAGCTTTGTGGTTGAACTCGTTTGTTTCAGGACACCATGATGAGGCATGAAATACGCATCACGATCAATTGCTCCGCTTACTTTGCTCATGTGGCCCAATGATTCATATTCGTCCAAGAAATCGATATAAAGACGGCGTAGGTTTGGGTCTCGTTCAAATCGCCTTTCCATGCTCTCCAGACAGCGTAAAGCCAAATTGAATGTGCTTGATAACTCGTTGGTGCTTTCTTTGAATGGAAGCCTAGTGACGAATCTCCCCTCCGGCGTTCGAGTTGTAGTTTTTTCGTAATATCGAACACAATTTTGCTCTTCAGGAGTCATATAATTCTCCGATGCGCCAGTGACTTCCTCTATCTCCCAGAACCTTTTTAAGGCTGCGTCAATATCTATTGTCGTTGTGTATGTTGAGACCGCTTCACTCGACCCTATTAGCGCGCCTCCTCCAATGACCCATCCAAATTTGGTTTTTTGAGCCACGAGATGACCATCAGGAGACCTCATTTGGCCATCCTCGAGAATATGGAAAAACACATCAACTCCTAAAAGTAGTTCGATGTTACTTGAGTCATTAAAATGCGGATCTGCCAATGGAATATCTTCTAACCATTGTCGATCCCCACGCTTCATAGTTAAATCTGGCAAACTTGATGAAATTATTGGCAATATCAAAGCCTCTATTGTAAGTTTATCGATTTGTGGATATATGTCATGACGAGGTCTGATACATACGGTGACTACTCCCTTCGAACTTCCTGCACTGATAGCACCTATTCCGTTTATTACTACGCGACTATTTCTTCTTTTGAGCCCTAACCTTTGTACACAGTCATTCGTTATAAATGAGGTCTGTGAGCATGAGTCCAACATCGTTCTGATTTCCCGTTCTAACCCATCTTCATCCGTGACTCGAACTATGGCTGTTGGTAAGATTCGTGTACTACCATGATCGAATAATACTGCACTACTGTTGACCCTTGATTGGCTTAATGCAGACGTTACTGTTATATCTTTGTTCTCAGCTTGTTTCGTCGTTTTACTCTCGTTTTCGTGAATTGCTGCATGATGACAGCGATGACAATTTTGACACCTAATCTTTGATCTGCATTCGCTTACTCGATGCCCGATGCTTAAACAGTTGAAGCAGCGGTTAGTTTTGCTGATGTAGTGCCGTTTTTCTTCGATGGGCATCTCTTTGAATTTAGGGCACTCCGACAACCGATGACCTCCAATTTTGCAAAGCGGACACGAACTAAACTCAGACGTCGACAAAAAGCTTTTGGTTTTAGTGGTTACTTCTTGATTTCTTTTTGAAGGGCCAGATGATGAAAATGTTCTCGTTGACTCGAAGGTATCTGCCCGTTTATCAAGAAACTTGAGGAATTCATCAATGGTTGGGATATCAACATCAGCGGATTCCTTTGCCCATAAAGCCTTCGTGCTGTCATCCAATCTCTCCAGAAGAAGATAAATCAGCCATGGATGTCTGGATTCACTTTCATTACCAAGTGCATGTAATCCTCGCACCACTGTATCTGCGATGTCATGAGTCTTCCGGATGTTATTGGCGTTTGCACTAGAAATATTTGAAATATTCAGAAAATCACGAATAAATGAATTGATTATATATTTTTTCCGATCATATCTTTCACTCAGTCTTTGGATCGCTTCAATATAATTTGCATCTGTGATTTTTAGATGCCGAACGCGATCAAGTGCCTCGCCGCGAAGATAACGCACTAACAATTGAAATTTTTGCGATGGCGTATAAGCTTCATTATTATGCACTCCCGAATTAAACAAGTCTATAAAACTAGTCCATTCCGTGTAGTCACCAGAAAATACTGGAATTTCGATTTTACAGTACTTCACTACATTCGACACGTTTTGTGACATACTTTGATTAGCGGTATCATTAAAATTGGCACTTTCTATCCCGAATTGTCTTTTTCTCAGCCACGTGTTTAGCTTCGAGACTGCTGGGTAGTACGTGTTTTCGAAATCATCAATTTGCGATTCCTTCTCTGGATATCCCAAAAGTTTATCCTCAATTGAATGAAAAGGATCGAGTAATTTATGGGCATATGACAAACGTTCTTTAATATCGTCTATCGTTTCTTCAGATCTATCGGTTAATGCATTTGCAAAATTCAAAATCTTTGTCATACTATCCATAGGTCGCTGGTTCATATCCGGCTCGAAAGACCAATGTACAAGACAGTACCACTTGGTGAGCAATGAACTCGCAGGAAATTTTAATGTAATATATGCTCCTCGTTCCTGATGTGGCTGCTCACAATATTTTCTTTTCTCGGGTGAGTTCTCCAGTTTCAAATACAAATTTAATTTATTTAATTTACGATTTTATTTGGTTATGTTATTTCACAAAGGTCAAGAACGTACTACTTGCTTCCAGAAAAATAATTTATACAAAAAAATTATTTATGGAAAATTCCTAATTATATAAAGAGTCATCTGTTAATAGATATTATAAACTTAATTGAGCAACATACAATTTTAGTACAAATTTTCTTGGAAATGTAACATCATACCTAATATAATATTTACGGCTTGTATTAAAATTGTAAATGTCAAAACAAAGTAAACAAATTAATTTGCAATTTGGTGGTGGTAAGTTTAAACGACTAGATACAATACAAATTTAAACTAAATACAATTTTTCATTTCCAGCTAACAAATGATAAGAAAAAACAAAGAAGCATCTGATGGACAAATTATTTCAGATAAGTATAAATAATAATTAAATTGTGATCAAACGATTCTTTGTGTTCTCTTCTCTTTTTAAGGTTATGATCCTGGATGTCAAAGTTACATTGAAAAAATATAATTACAGTGAACAACTTATATGGAAAAAACTTATGGAATACAATATGAGTAGTAATATTAGTTAGTATAAATGATTTTAACTATTTCCTATAAGTTAATAATTAGAATACTAAATTATGTTTCAGCGGCTGTTACTGGATGAGGCGTTGATCAAATCCGCTGAGAAAACTATATGTATGCATGTTATTTATTTCCAGGTTTGCTTATTTTTCAGGTTGGATTGAACAATGTAAATTAATTGTTGGTGTTTGCTGCTTGCCCAATTTTGGGTTCAAGGTTTGTAGAGCCCAAACACCTACTTTACAACTAGGCTTAGTAGGCCCCTCTCTATCCGGACCCGGTGTCGCCAAGCGCTCGGGGTCCCCAAACTAATGCAATCTTTCATTAAAAGAAATAAAGTATCTTCTAAAATAGCCATCACGGTGTATAATACTGTCATAGTTCCTATGATGATCTATGGATTTAAAACCACCGCCCTTACACTTGCAAATCGGAAGAGATTAAGGAAATATGAGCTCTTTTTCTTGAGAAGATTACTGGAATTTAGTAAAGATAAATCCACCCTCGGAGCAAGGAAAATTAAAGAAATTTTGAACGGTAAAACAATAACAAAGCGCATTAAGTTACAGCGGATCAATTATTGGGGACATGTGTACCGCCGTCCGTCTATCCATATACTCAAGGCTGCCTTCACGTACAGTGCTGGTCCTAGGAAACTAGGTCGACCATGTTTTACCTGGCATGATTCGTTACACCAGGATTTAAATTATCTCAACAGATCGCATAATGAATGGGAACCTCTCTTATCCTCTCGAGTTGATTTACGGAAAGCAGCTGAAGGGATTTACCAATGCGAAGAATCAGAGTCAACTGAGCTTCTTGAAGATGAAATTTCGGAAGAAGAGATAGCTAAAGTAATGTAGGTTGGATATTACAACTTTTATCAAATATTCATCGCTTACGTACATCAGAGCGATGTCAAGCAAGGAACTAATGGGTAATTAATTAATTAATCAACTGCTAAACAAATGTAGTTAAATTTATTTAAGTTATGTAGAGGATAGATTTAAATGGATTGACATAGTAAATAAATAATTGAATACATATATGTATAGTTTATTTGTTATAATTTATAATTGACTAAGGGTATGCGGTTGTAACGTCAAGGTGGGAGAGATGGTGGTTGTGGGCGTTTTCGGATGGGAACAAATTTGTAGTTGGTTGTGTTCTTATATGGGAAGGGTGGACTATTCATAACATGCTAATTGGGTTCAAAGTTGGAATTGTTTCAGGTATATTGCAGAATTTGTTACTCTCCAAAAAGTTAAGTAGCGAATTGAGACTAATTTAGTTTAATTTAGTTATTTATATAGAAAATGATCAAACTTGATGGAGCATGCAAGTGTCTGAATGGATTAAATAAAATAATATTAATAGATTTTTCCTGCTCCTGGACAGGATTGTTACTAGATGATTATTTATTTATTTAGTATAACTTAGGGTAGGAAGTAACTAACCGAGGATTGCTGAGAAACATATTTAACCTTATTAAAATAAATAGTGATTAAGATGATGACATGTTGGACCTCAGGAAATTAGCAATAGATTAGATAATTCTGTCAAAATAAATTACAACAATAATACAAAGTTAAAATTTCAGAACTGAAGGAAAAAAAAGCAAAGTTACCGGTCTTAAGGAAATAAGAACTTGTAGATAGAAATTATGCCGTCCTGTGATAACAAATTATTATTATTATTATTATTATTAACAATTGTTATACTACTAACTGTTGACCGTCAAGGTGTCTGTAACCGGGTCGAACTCAATCGTATACTAATAATCCTATCCAATCCTTCCAAGTCAATGTAAAAAGGGTGTACGGTGGGCTCGGCGTCATCCGGGAGATCTTGCTAAAGGCTTGGTCGTACAACCCAAATCAAATCAAATCAAAAAATGATGACGATATTATTTGCTACCAACAAAGTATTTTAGGTAAATTTAGATATTTAAATTCCATATTACGCTGTTATCTATTCATTTTATCTTAATGACAACTATGGAACAATTTGAAAATGTATTAACCGTAGAAAAATATTTTTTCGAATATTTTCATATTACCTAGGAAAACAGTTCAACAATTCTTTTTAATTATTTATTGTTAAAGTGACCACCAAAGGTAGATGATGGATTTTCAAATTTATCATCAACATAACAAAAATATCGTCAGTTCCTTTTTTGAAAAAATCTGTGTGGGAGTTTTCTCTTCCACTGCAACCCCCTCTATTCTTGTCTCGAATAGAACTAAGAGTTATTATCAACTGCTTATTACTAAAATCTGTCTTTGTACAATAGCTCGACATAAAACTATAAATATTTATAAGAATGGGAGGCAAAACAAAAATAATGAAAATGAGGATAAGGATGGAATGACGGACATGCCGTTTTGGAGTCCTTCTGACCCAATTCGTACCTAATATATGTAACTTCCTTATAGTGGGAAAAGTAAAAGCGAAACAAGTAAATATTAAATTTGTAAGAAATTTGCTTAATAATTTTCTCAAAACTCCACGTTGGTAAAATAGTGTCGTGTGTGTTGGCCGACACCTGAATTTTTTCCAACAGAAACCCAACTACGTAAAATCGAAATAATTATTTATGGATTGCTTTATGCTTTCGAAACTTTTGACGGAATGAAAAAAAATGTCAAACAAATCAACTTTAAAGTCATTTTTAAATTACAAAACATGATAAATCAATCAATTTGCAAGTATAAAGTTTGCTAAAACAGTTGTTTAGTCACGAACCATAATATTTCCAAACAAATAATTTGTAAGCACAAATCTGTCTGTTGTAAAAATACTGACTTTTCATCTGAATTAAATTGTAAAGACGGTTTTGCCAATAACTCAATACCACATCGTCTTCATTTTTTTTTTTGTAATGCACAATGGAATTATTTTTCTGTATTTACCCTGTTATTTGCTCGTACATTGTGTACATAAGTTACCTACTAGGTAAATAAGTTATTGGCGAACAACAAAGTACAACATACTCGCTATACCTTAGACGAGTTTGTAAAGAAATTCATTTCCAATAAATCAAATTAACAATCAAATTTTAAATTGTATGGTGTATGACAAATTCATCAACAATAATTTAGAAAATCAACACCGCACAACGTTTACTTTTCTCATCTTCATCCCTGTTATGTGAACAGTATTTTGTGCACTGTCTATTTTGTGTTGTTGTGATAGGTTTTCAATTAAATTTTTATTTTATTATACAATAGATCCAGCTACACATAAAAAATATACATATACCTAGAGATGGTAAAATTGAAAATCGTTGGAAAACTTGTTAACCTAGATCTCGGTGTTTGATGATAAACGAAATTTGGTTGAATTTTAAGTCAATCAAGCCTTTAGAAAAAAAAATAAAAAGTAAATGGCGTTCCAAATAATAATTAACAAGTAGATGTTCTATTTGTATGTACATAAACTTGAATATGTGAGACATAGCATATGTTCGTAGTTGGTGCTATTGTGTAGTTTTCCATTTAATTTTCATGTAATTTTAACATTTCTAGTTTTTAAATAATAGAAAAACGCGAATTCATAATAATTTAATAGAAATTGCATGTTGTTACATTTATTTTTGCTGTTGCTGGTTGTTGTGTAACTACATACATACATATATAGTTTAATTTTATTTTAAACCTAAAAATATTTTGAATATGGTGGCATGTTATATGGTTACTGACCTTTATATTAATGTTTTTCAATTCATCAAATGTTAAACTACTTAGGCTGTATATTTATGTAAGTAATGTATGTACATAAAATCGAGGTTCAAATGCTCAATGCCACAAAGGGCTCCTGGTGAAACCCGGAATTCTATCCTAATATGGTAACTGCAGCCTTAATAAACTGATGAAATTTAAATCAAGGAACCTTTACTGGTTGGAAAATTGGAACTCAAAAATGAGAGTTTCATAAGCTAAGGTGTTAATATTCAATTGTATTATTATGTGAAGAAGCCAAAAGTAAAGTCGCTGCAATCTTTTTAACGTTTCAGCGATTCCAAAGTTCGAGGACGAAGAAGGATCGTGAGCTAAAAACATAAGTTTACCAGTCAAGACTAAAGTATATAAAGTTTGCATATTGGGACGTCAGTGAGACTTGTGTCAGAACGATTCAGCGATTTTGCAAAAATCTTGTTGTTTGCCACTTAAATATTGATATACTATTCCGAGGAGTTTGCCACTGTTGTGTCCAATCTGAGTATTTATATAGAATCCTGAAATTTTGGATCCCCGAGGTCGACATGCAAAGTTGGATTCTCCGAAGCCGGCACAATATTCTGGGTACGTTTGCGTCGTAGGATGTCGAACTTGAGGACTTGCACTTTTAGAGACCGCCTAGCGAGCATTTTTGGCCCATAATTGTAAATAAGGACTCTTAAATATATGGCCGAAACTTTTTCAAGCAGAGCACAGCGGCTAGGCACTCTAGTTCGGCTATATAGTAGTTCCGCTGTGCTCGTTTAAGTTTCTGTGATATATATCCGGTACTCGCCACCATCACCACGTATCTGAAAGAGCAAGCATCCAATGCTTATAGTCCAATGACTACTGACTGACATAATCCAAGTGTCTACAATGATGACGCAATGCTTCTTCTAAATAGTTTCTGAAAGCATAGGTGAGGGACTTTTGGTCAGTAAACAAGGTAAAGTTACGACCCTCCAAGAGGTAACGGAAATGTTTGATGCTTGTATAAGCCACCAATAACTCTCGATCGAAAGCCAGTATTGTGCCGCATAGTCTACATCAAGCAATTAATCAATTGTCTAGTCGTGTAGACAATGTATGTAGACAATTTCAAAAATGTCATAGATAATGTAGACAATGCAATTAATGCAATTAATTTAAAAAATAATTCCTTATTTTATCCGGAAGAAATTGAGCAGAATGGCACGAGAATATCAGTCGGCAAAAGCCTTAGTTAACATAAGTTTTGTTAACGTATGTAGTTGTTAACGTAATGATGTATAGGGCAGTACACGAATCGGTGGTTCAATTGATTTTCAGGCACAATATAAAAGATATCATCCTTAATGTTATTGCAAATTAAGAGAGATTTCAGGGCACTCTACACGAGGTTTTCCTCGGGAACGAAAATTATATACTAGCAGTTGAATTTTACTTTCTTTTACTCTAGTAAAATAAAGTATAGTAATCATGAAAATTTTGGAACTTGAGATTTTTAGAGATATATCTGTTTTGAGGTCCCTGGTCCGAAAAAGTGGGTTTCGAAATGGTGTCTGTCTGTCAGTCTGTCAGTCTGTCAGTCTGTCAGTCTGTCAGTCTGTCAGTCTGTCAGTCTGTCAGTCTGTCAGTCTGTCAGTCTGTCAGTCTGTCAGTCTGTCAGTCTGTCAGTCTGTCAGTCTGTCAGTCTGTCAGTCTGTCAGTCTGTCAGTCTGTCTATCAGTCTGTGTCCTCTCTACAGCCCAGATGAATTAACCAATCACACTGAAACTTCAGATTTAAGCTTTTTGATAAATTGGGAGCTCCCGGTGAATTTTACTCCAAATCGGCTAACCGGAAGTGGCCACTCCCTTGGTCCAGAAAATATATTTTGCAAATATCTTAAAAAGTATAAGGTTTACAAAAAACTAATTAATACAAAATGTTTCCAAAAATTAAAAAAAAACAATACAATTTCTCAAAATTCTCTGTTCGTAAAAGAAAGTCGTGTATTGGCCACACCTCCATTTTTTGTATGAGTCTAGTAGGAAAATCAATGAGTGCCGATTAACATTGAACGGGGAAAATTTGTAGAATTCATCGCGGCAATGATATAGGTTTGTACGGTGAATACTAGTTATCTGAGAGATTTGCTTCTAAATCATTTTAAACCAAATTTAACCGCTACTAACATATTTGGCATACAATAATAATATTTTTTGGTGACATGCTACCCAGCAAATAGTTAATTGAAAACTTTGCTTCAAACCAATGCAATTCTATGAAAGAAGAGCGCGTAAGAATTTAAAGCATCAGCAGTGATCAGCAAAGAAGGCGCGCGGCCTAGTGGAATGAACTAGAGCAAGCGGAGGAGACGACAATGGGCAACAGCTTATGGAAATGCAACAATCAAACATATGACAAGAGGATATACTTTATCTTGGTTCGCTCAACACTTAGAAATACAAATATCAACTAGTTTTCCAATCCTGTAAGATTGTGTTTCTATTGGAATTATTTAATACTTTTGCACAAACTTCCTGAGCTATAAAACCAATAAACAAATTGGGTTTATTATTTTTAGGGTTTCTTCGTGCCCTCAGAAATATCACGGGATTTCATAAATTTCTTGTATCAAACCTAGGTTAAGTTAGGTTACGGTGGCTGTCCTAAGGGACTGGCATAGACACACAAAAATGGTTCGTAGCCACACTACACAATTTTCTCGGCTGTACCTACTGAACCATCCAGAGCTTACAAAGAACGTTGAAGACACCTGACGTCCATTCCAATGATATCCGCCAGTTCACTGAAGAGAGGAGCTATTAAAAATATCCACTGCTTAGCGCTAGACGGGGACAAGAACAGAGTAGGTGGAGTACAGTTTCTTCCTATTCCTCCGCGCATGCTCACCTATGAGACAGTGTCCTGTAATAACTCCCATGACAATACTAATATGGCGATACTGAAGTTTTAATGGCTATCTAGTTCTTGCTTGATCAAGTCTTGGCCAAATCTGCCTAGGTATAACACAAGAGGTACCATTGGAACATCTGTAGTTCACTGGTCTCCTAGCTTCTTCCTGAAGTAAAAGTTTGCATGTTGCGAGCGGAATTTCAACATTTACCATACTTGGTAAAGTGAGGCATTCACCTGCCTTTTTTTCCCTGCAACACTGAAGCACCCTGGCACCCACGTTAAGTGGATGTTGAACTGACTTGCCCTCTCGTTAAGAGATGAGAGACAACTCTGGGTTACTCGTAGCGTTTTAATAGCCGCCTGACTGTTCGTAAAAATGCAAATATCCCTTACAGATACTACATTATACCTCAACCATTCCTCCATTCAGCCTGAAAAATGCTGCAATAGACGGGGAGACGGAATGAGAGGTTCACATTTAGTTTCTCACAAAAAACACCACAACGAACTCTACCATCCATTTTTGAACCATCCGTGAAAAAGTTCAAAACTTCAGGGTTCAACATCTCTTCACTCAGCCAGTCTTCTCTGGAGGGAATATCAATACGAAACCGTTGCTCAAAAGATGATAATGTAATCATGTAATAGGTGGCACCAGGGATATCTCTGTTACACAAAATTGACGAGTGTCATGTATTACTACATGTCCACATAGAAATGAATTTGTGCCTTATGGCTGTGCTCGTGGCCATTTAAGTGTCCAGAAAATCTAGGAGTATGAGATAAAAAAGAAGCTCCAGTGCCTGAGTGGGTGTACTCCTGAGTGCACCACTTATAGACAAGGTGGAAGTTCTTTGAATTTTCAACAGCAACTTTTGGTTAACCATACTGTTTAAGGCTGGCCACCCAACAACAATCCCATATAAAAGTATCACTGCGGTTTTATCTCTGAAGTATAGAACCAGTATACGATATGGGGTTCAAGACCCCATCGTTTTCCAATAGCGTGTTAACAGGAATATAGCGCAATAGTAGCTTTCTTTACCCTTTCTAAAATATTAGATTTCCAACTAAGTTTGCTGTCCAAAACAATACCCAGGTATTTCGCTTTGTCATTAAATGTCAAGCTGCTACTATTTAAAGTAGAGAAGAGGACCACCTCCACACTCGACAAAGCCCGACTTATTGCCACCGGTTTAACATTGCTAAAGGCACCTTCTGAATCCAGAAATGTTACCAAGGAGTATTTCTTAAATTCTAGGGATATTTAAATAGGACAAATCAGGGAGTGTAAAGCGGTTACTACCGATCTCCCTTTACAGTATACATGTTGAGATTTCGACCACCTAGTCAGCTCAATAGAGCGTCTAATGTGAGCTACTATTTGTCTTTCTAATATTTTTAATAGTGACAGAAAAGAGCATAAGCTTATATGCCTAAGGTCCTTGGGATGGCAATGAGAGCTTTTTTCCACTTTAGGTTTAAACATTACGTTTATCTCACTCCAGCCAGGGTAGATCCAAGTCAATAGCTTGCTGAACATCCACAGGAATAATGCCATCAGGTCCAGCTGATTTATATGGCTTAAAGCTATTAATTGCCCACACTAACTTCCTCCTGCTTATTATTCGACTTACAACACATGAACAAAAGCGTAAAGGCATTGGGCATTTCATGCGCCACTTCGGAGCACTCCGGAAAGTGGATTATCAATAGTAACTCCCAAGATTCACTATGATATTTATATGTTCTGAGGACTTCATTATAGCAGTGCCAATCCACAGCAGTTCTCGTTTTCTTGGCTTTCCTAAAAAGCTTTTTGCATTTTTAACGAGAGCTTTGGAGCTGTTTCGACCGCCAAGGTGGCTTATGTTTACCCAAAGCTCTACTTAGAGGAGATACTCCCAACATAGCTACATGAAAAGCATCTGATAGCTTTTATCTACTAAGTCATCCACATGAAACACATCCGGTTTAGGAACCGGTACTGGCAATGATGTACCTAGAATTGTTCTGAAGGTATTCCAGTCGGTTTTCCTCCTATTTCTAAACATAGCCCTACGGTCATCAGATACTTTCCAATTCAACCAACTATCATTAATAACATCTGAGACAAGCATGATATCTAGCACCTCTTGTCGACTTCTAGTTATAAAAGTGGGCTTATACCCCAAATTACATATTTGAAAGTTAGTACTAAGAATAAAATCAAGGAGTAGCTCATCTCTCTCGTTTGTATCCGAACTTCCCCATATTGTGTGGGATGAGTTCACATCACTGCCCAGGATGACTCTGACTTTCCGCTTTTGGGCATCCAATAAAACATCTCTAAGAATAGGGTACGCCATCACCTTCATATGGTAGATAGGCTGAAATAAGCCAGAGATTTAAACTACCAATCTCAATGCCAGCCGCCACTACGTCTGAGTTGCTGTAATTAAACAGCACAAACAAGTTTAGAATAGTTTTTTTACCCTCGTTCTTGGCAAATATAACTTTATAGTTTGGTGTCCTGATTCCCATGACTCGGTCTCCAATGACCCATGGCTCCTGGATCAGGACAACATCAATTCCATTAGCTTCAATTTTAAGCAGCAGAGCAGCAGAGGCTGTCTTACTGTGGTGTAAATTCGCCTCAGCCACCGTCGTGTTGTAATTCTCCGCCCAAAGGCCAGTCTAATACCAAGTCCTCCTGGAGTCCACATAATGTCGCCAAGGATCTGGACATCTCGGAATTTGGTACTCCGGGACCAGTTTTGCTAGAACTTTTGTCCTTTCCCAAATTGTTAGAGGAATAAGCTTTATGCGAGCTATTGTCCTTCTTAATTACTGCTGTTTGTGAACCAGACCTATAGATCAACGCTCCCTCAGCAGTTGTTGTAATATAGAGATCAGCAATATTTTTGCTTATGTCCCGATTCAAAACTTGGCTTTCAGGGCGGGGATTAGAAGCCGATGTCCCTCTAGCCGGGTGTTTAAAAGTCCCGACCTCTATTTTTCTGTGTAGATCTTTCAATCTGTGCAGAAATCCGCGATACACAGATAAGGTGGAGTGGTAGTGTGGAGGGGCACTACATAATCCGGAGGGCGACAAGTATCCGGATACACCGTTAGAGACTGAGCTAGTTTTTGGGTTTTTAGGTTGGTTCTCAGCACGATACGATTGACACCTTAACCCAACCCAGTTGCTTAGCGCCATGTTTTAGCCTAACCCATCCAGTCAAAGCACAGAAGAGCTAGTTGCCCAGTGGTCACCGCGGAGAGGTAACACGAATACCTGTGGAAGCTGTAAGATCCGGAGCTGATAACTAATATAAACTTGATTCTCCCAGACAGCTTCATACCTAGACCACCTAGACCTGGGCCACCTAACTGCAAACCTAAGATCTCTTTGATTTCGGGCTTCCGTGCTTCATATTGTATATTCTGGATTTAAGGTTGATTTGGGAACTTCAAATGTAAGCGTAACATATTTTCACAGATGAAGTTAGTTAACTCCATGCAAAGGGAAAACAACAACAAAATTAATATTTTCATTGTCTACTATTTTTCTACATTGTCTACGACGAAAACTATTGTCTTCGCTATTTTCGACATTTGAGTGTAGCCAATCTCAAAATAGGCGTAGACACACAACACTGTCGAATGCACTATAATTCTTCTCAGCGACCGAGAGGCATGGTGAGAAAAAGTTCAATGGTAATCAACTCTCATAGCTGAATCAGATGCATCGGCCATAACTGATAGGCCAGGCGAGATTGATGAATGTGCCAGAATAGTAGATTAACATAACTTTGTTTTACAATCATTGAAGGCATTAATTGATTCCTCAAACCATTCAATAAGGGCTTTACTATTCCTCTTATATTTATACCTCTTAACGAAGCCGTTTAATAGTAGTTAATGCTGAGCTGCCCTTGGAGCACCGGTAAAAATTAATCATTCCGAGAAATTTTTTCAACCGTTGAACATTTTTAGGGATCTCTATAGAATTAACGGAATGACCCACGAAATTTATTTCCGTTCTAGTAAATACGCATTTGCCGAGATTAATTATCAGTCCATGATCCGATAATCTTTGAAAAACTGTTTTTAAATGACTGAAATATTTTTAGAACGTTTTGGACTACTACTACTACTACTATACTGTGCGGTATTCCTGAAAAGTGTGGAGATTGCTTGATTGATTTTTCTTTGGAACATCACAAGGTTCAAAAGGAACCTGATGGAATGTGCGCACATGATCAAAAGTAGAAAACAAATTACACCAACCTAAACAAAAAACGTTGGAGATAGGGTACAGGATATCGGTATGGAATGGTAATATTATTCAGAGCCCGATAATCACTATAAGGTCTCAAATCTCCATTCTTCTTTGGGTCCAATTGAAGAGGGTTTAAATGACCAGGAACTTTTACTTGATTAGCATATAGCCTGCGCCAGTATTTTCTCGAAATCGGATTTGGCTTTAAGTAACTTGCCAGATGGTTGTCCTGTGATTAAATCAGCGAAGGTATCATGCAAACGTGAATCGAGACCTCCGATAGCATGGAAATATTTTGTGGCCACATATATTAGGTAGTAAATAATAATTGTTGCTAATGATCTCAAGTTGTGTGTTTGAGATCCTTGAGCAACAATAGTTACTAATATAAGAATAACGGTCACAAAATTGTGAAAAATTTGAGTGGCAGCCAACAGGGTCGTATCATCTGCACCATCCTCTTGTACGGAAGTATTTGTATTTTCTGGAGTGGGAGAAGGAAACGAGTTGGAAAGAGGAAACAACAAACCTAAAAAGTAATAAATAGGAATAAATTGGGGAAAAAGTATTGAGAGATTTTTTGTCATTTTTTGATTAAATTTTTCTTTTATTCAAACTAAATATTATTTAAGTACATATTGGCCATTTTGATCTATGAACATTGGCCCTTTTTCGGAAAGTTTCAGAACTCCAGTGGTTTATCGGCGAAAAACTTGGCACTTTTGCTGAAAATAGAGATTAGAATCAACCGATTGACCAGGTTCTATAACCTCATAATGTACGATTCCCTTCTAATCCCACCATGCGCACAGCATAACCTTATATGGGCGTCAATCCTGGCTTTGAAGTCGCTTGTGGTGGTTTACATTTCTTTGACCATGATATTTTTCGAAAGAAATTCTCGTATCTTACCCATTTTTGATCGCTGCGTTTCAGAAATTAGGTAAATCAAATTTTTCATCGATAATTCATGCGGTACCCAAATATCGAGCCTTTTTATGTATCCATATATCCTTACGCAATTGGTTTAAAACTGTTTTATGATCGATATTTAATTTCTTAGCAGTGTCACGGCTGCTTTTGTGTCGATCATCTTCGATTTGTCAGATTTCATTGACTTTTTCAATCATTGACATCGAAATTTCCAGAACGAAAGCGAGAAAACCATCTACACGCTATTACATTCGATAAAGCATCTTGACTGTAAAATCCACAACTTTTTTTTCGAGCTTGGGCAGCGTTTTTACAGTAAAATTGCACAATACAGCGAATTTTTTCAGAAATTTCACTCATTTTCACACTAATATAACTTTTGACACTTTTGACGGAATACAAAACTATCAGCATGAAAATTGTAGACTGAAATGTCATCTTTCAAAATGTAAAATTTAATGTAATTAATACATATTATGCATATATGCAATATATTAGAAATATGCCATATCATGTATTATTATAGAATAAAAATGCCGTGAAATATCAAAGTCAAACCATTTTCAGAATACCTGTCAAATTAAACATGGCCAGGAATCGTTCACTTAATGAAGACGAAATTTTGGCAATAAAAGAAACATGGATAGTGAGAATGACTTCCAAACCAATGATCAGGATATTGTTGATGTCGAAATGCTCATACAAACGGAAAAAATGGCAAATGATTCATACTTTGAAAATATGTTAATTAATGTTGTGGATAAGCTACCGAATCTTGAACCAATACTTCAACGGGATTATAAAAAGTTAACGAGGCATATTATTTGGCTATGTCAAGAATTTCCATTTCCAGACAAAGACATTGATTTTTTGGGTGATTCCAACTTTAAACGAGAACAGCGAAGTTCAAAGACACCTTATAGCTGTTTCAAATACCTCTTCGATGAAAAATTAGTGGATCATATAGTCAAATATATATAGTGAATCTAATTTTCAAGAGTATATAGTGAATCTAATTTGTATAGCTATCAAAAAAACTTAAATAACCCAAAGACTATAACAAAGCTTGAATTACAAAAGTACATTAGTATATGACAATTGATGTCAGTAGTTAACATCCCTGATTATAGACGTTATTGGCATCCTATCGCGGGTAATAAACTCGTTCAAGATACGTTATCTGTAAATTCTTTTGAAAAAATCAAATCGGCCTTACATTTCAACAATAATGAACAGATGCCAGCAAACACGGACCAAGGAAGGAATCGACTATTTAAAATTCGGTTCTTACTTGATGCTCTAACAATGAGTTTCCAGCAAATCCCATAATCATGGGATTTCTGTGCCTCGGAACCATTCATAGAAATAGAATTCCGAATTATAAATTACCGCGCTATACTCAGTCTAAAAAAATGCCCAGAGGATCATCAACGGAGTTTATTTGCATGGCGATGACATGACATTGACAACCATGTCATGGAAAGATAAAAAGCCAACCAACTTAATTTCCAACTTTGTCGGTCGGGCGCGCATGCAAAGTTCTTTTCATCAAAAAGATGGAAATATCACTATAGAGTGTCCGCAAAATATTAAGGAGTATTATTCGTACATGGGAGGGGTGGATTTGTTCGATAGTATGATCGGAAGGTACAAAATTAAGCTACGCTAGAATTTTTCAAGGTCAAGATTTTATTAGTCATTTATACATGATCTTGCATATATGCAAGATAAGAAAACTCACGTTTTCTTGAAAACGGAAAATAGAAAATTGAATTTTCTTTGAGATTTTATTATTTCAGTTGAATCGGCTCACCCCATTAATTTTTTTCTTAGTGATAAAAAATTCATGAGATTAAGGGTTAATTCAAATTGTTCATTTAGCGTATTACGTTCACAAATTTACAACAACAATTGCATAGGATAAATCCCCGCAAGAATATCATTAACCCAACAAAAAATTGGGTTTATTTAAACATAATTCTAATTCTTAGTTATGATACCTGCCACCAGAGTCATAATACATATTAAATTTATATTTATTTCGAACGGTTGGCTTTTGTCTAAAAAAATAAACCCAAAATAATTCGAATTAAATTTTGGTCAACAAAATACGCTTTTCAGCTGCTTCATATTCTGTTATTATCACTGTTGATCTCTCTCGACGATCGTTTTAATATTTAAAAATAACTTTTGACATTTCATCATTTTTTAACTTTAGTCTTTTTTAGAGTCATACCTTAGACAAATTAAAATTTTTGTCTGTGTTTCAAACCAGTTCAGAATGGAAACAATTTTAAGGCTTCCGGTTTATCTAAATCATTTTTATGCTCAATCACCTAGAGTAAAACATTGTTTGTGTGTCATGGCCTTGATATATATTTATTTACATAGATATAAACTTATATAAATCTGAGATGACAAAAATTTATATAAAATCAACATCATTAACACCAAAATAAAATCCATTTTGCCCCAGAAAATAAAACCGAAAAATTGTATATACAATATTTTGATTTACGGCTTCTAAGGGGATTATATTGTCACCATGTAAACCAAGAAAATTGATATTATTTTGCACACACACACAAACACTAAGGCACACAAGACGAACGAATACAAACGATGTATATTGATTCTGTTTTATTGATAAATAGTTTGTGAAAAGCTCAATACTTAAACTCCCTAATGTAAACAAAATTGTCAAGCAAAAAAAAAAAAACGTAAAATAATAATGAAAATGTTAACAAAGAAAAGCCAAAACCGGAAATTTTCCAACCATCATTTTTATAGCATTATTCAGTTTTATTCTCATCTCTATCCTTTTTATCATTGTTTGTCTATCGAACTGTAGTATGTAATGCCCTTATATACAATACCATTCAACAATTTAAAAACTTGTCATGATTAATGAACGTGTGCTTTATAGTTATTGAAATGGATTATACACAAGACGACAAGCTTTTATCACACTTTATTAATCTTAATGTTCGACTTTAATTAACTAACATCATGTTCATCATATTACATACAAGTATAGATACGAAGGCCATAAAATAATTCCACAATATACAATTTTTCCGGTTTACTGGATTTTAATTGCCAATTAATATTTTCACATGAATGGAATATTGGAAAATCGAAAAAAAAAAATGTTTAATCAAACTAGCAGTCATCCATTTTCAATTTTAGTTCTGTTCATTCAGTCTTTTAATAAAGATAAAACTTATTACTGGACTATCGTTGGCTTTTAGGGCCGCTAACTTTTTTTTTAATGTAACGTGATTTCTTACGTACTTAGCTTCAGTAAACAATAAAAAATTTGATTGGTTACTTTATAGTGCAAGAGTTGGCAACAATCAGACAAAATTATGTGAAAACATAGGTTCGTTTCTCTACAAAACCCCAATAATTGCACGTTGTAATATGGTTTAAATGTGTTTGGCCCCGTAAATACAGACTGTATTCACATACTGAAGAAACTGATCAAATTGACAATATATTTTTGGAAGAAATTCCTTGTAACCTAATATTGACAAAAAAAATTTATTGTAGTGTTGTCGACAACGTGCGGTGCATGGTTCATGAGGCGTTTTGGCATTCCCATACATGAAGTATTAGTTGTGCCGTAAAATGTTTAAGTTAATTCGATTAAATTGCCAAATATTTAACAGGATGTAAAATAAATCGCCAATTTTTCCAATCCGTCCGCTGCGCAGTTCTAAAATATTACAATTCGAACAGCCCAATGACATAGTGTTTAATCGGCGCAAGTAAAAGAAAAAGTTATTGAGTGATAGATCAGAATTCGATCTGGCAACGCAATTGGACGTCTCTATCTATAAAAAAAAACAACAAAATTTTGACGAGGATGTGTTCTATATTTCATCAAAAAATCGATGGAAGTGAACAAGGCACATTCCTTACACTACCATCTCTGACATTAGTTCTTTTAGAAAATGAAGACAAATAGTGCAATTTGCTAGAAATAATTCCAACTAAGTGAATTCGAACTGCATGTCTGAACATGATTGAAGAAAAGTTTGCGAAATGATTCAAAAGCCACCATTAAGTGTATTGCTTTCAATCAAAATGAGTTAGGTATTTTATTTGGTTATCGGCTGGTCAAAGCCAACAGCAAAAATTAACCAAATTTAGGTCTAATTTGTTTTCATGCATTTTCTTGTCAATTCTACTCTTGTGGCATGTATTGAAACTAAAAATTTGGCTAAGATTTGGGCTATGATTTAGAAAGGCATACCATGTCACACAGCGCCAATTTTTACAATGGTAGAAATATTTTCAACTAGAAAATAGCTCTAAATTTATTAAAAGTGCTAATTTTTAAAACTAAAAAATGTAATGATTTAAAATGTAGCAATAAATTGAACTAAATGAAAATGCCACTTTTCCAAAAAAATTATTGTGTTATTTTTGTAAACTGAAGGTAATGCATTACTTTTATAAGTACATAATGGATTATTTTTCGTATATTTCGTAAATCCAAACTGGATTTTTCAATACATTTTTGGAATATGACCAATTAGCTAGTCTGTAACCGATTATGATGAAATTTTTAAGGTATGATGCAAATGGAATTGTTAATGATTTTTGGACAGACTTTTAAAATATCGAAATTATCCTGTAACTTGGCTATTTTTTAAATGATTATAATCGACAGGTACGATGGAAATGAGATCCTTTAATGTTTTTTAGATGAAATTAATAGAATTTGGTGATTTTGAATACGATTACCATGAAATTCGACATGTACGGTGGAAATGGAATTCTATAACGATTTTTGGTTAAAGTTTATTAATATGGAAAATTAGCTTGTTTTGGCTATTATTTAATCGATTATGTTGAAATTAGACAGGTAACGGATTGGAAGTGGAATTTTTAAATGATTTTTGGAAAATGGTCGATTAGGCCAATTATCCTGTAACTTTTAAACGATTATGATGAAATTCGACAGGTACTATGGAAATGGCATTCTTTAATTATTTTCAGATGAAATTAATGGAACTTGGAAATATTACAACATTATTATGATGAAATTCGACAGCTACGGTGGAAATGGTATTCTTTAATGATTTTACAATACAAAATGTTGCAATTACAAAATGTTGCAACTACAAAATCTTGCTTGCATAACAAAATAGCGCACTTATTTTTCTTTTTAGTAGGTGTCATTAATAAATCCTATATAATTCGCTCCTATGTGCGGCACGCAGTGCGACATGTTTGCTGATCCCGGCTCCTACGTCCCCCGAAATTCAAATCTAAAGCCCCTCGGAGGGCTAAGCGGGGGGGAGCGCAGCGACATCCCGCGTGCTTGTGATAGTTACTGAAGCCGTTAGCCTCTACAGTTCGGGATTAATAGATTCTATATAATCCGCTCCTACGTGCGGCACGCAGTGCGACATGTTTGCTGATCCCGGCTCTTGCGTCCCCCCGAAGAAATTCCCCATTTTCCAAAATTTATATTTTTGGTTATTTTCGTTTCGTAATCGAAATCCCCATTTTCCAGAATTTATAAAAAGAGAGATTTTAAATTCAAATCGAAACCTCTAAAACGAAATTCAAATCTAAATTCCCTCGGAGGGCTAAGTGGGGAGGCGCGCAGCAACGTCCCGCGTGCCCGTGAGAGTTATCGAAACCGTTAGCCTCTGAAATATTATTAAAATAGAAAAATAATGCGTTTAACCGAAAATATTTTTTTTCATTATGATTTTTTTTGACGCTGGTGGGCATATTGTAGGCTAAGATATAGCTTCTTGATTCAATTAATACATTTATCATGAAACTTTAAGGCCTGGAGGTTTTCACACAATGTATCACAGTTTCGGCACACAAATACCTCCGATTTTTCCGTTGTTGTCTCGATAATAGTTTTATCTGTAAGCGGGGATGGTATATCAGCCGAATCATCAATTTTGTCGTGTTCAATTTTTTCATGTTGACGTAATCTGATTTTTAGCGGGAATAACTTACCGCATTTTTTACAGAAATAATTCGCCTCGAATCGATGCTTACGGAATTTATGTTCGATCGCTTTGAAAATTTATGCGGAATGCTTTGGGGGTATCGTTTTCAGTCGACAAAATCTATTTTGGTTGATGTAACTCTTTTTGCTGGATACTTTAGCAGAGTTGATGCGAGTATTGTTCTACCCAGGATATCAGTTTCCCTTTCATGCTGCCTTAAATCATAAATCACAATTATAATTTTAAAATAACATACACATATATTGTTGTTTACCGAAAATGTCCTATTAAATCACAATGTTTTATAAACTCCTGGCTAGAGATCACACATTGAAAGGGTTTTGGCGTTTATTGTTTTAATTTTTTCGAAGATGTTGGGCCTTGTTGACCGCTACTTGTGTCTTTTAAATCAGTTTGTTTTACTGCATCACTTTGTCTATTGTTGTAAACGATAGTTTAAATTAAAATTATCCGGAAAATGGAGATTTACTATTTAAATTAGATAGGATTTCTCCATTTTCCACAGTAAATTATTTCGGAAATTATTTCGTATTGTGTTGTATGTATGATCATACGTATGTGTGATAAACATAAACATTTTGATGACAATCGAATTAAACGAACCAATCAATTCGTTTGCCTCCTAAACAAGCACTTTTATTATTTATTTTATTAACACAGTATATTTTATCCAAAATATATAAATTATTAAAGTAGGTATTTGATTATAAATAAATATTTACACGCAAATGTCAAAATTTAGTTTATTTTTATAAAACCAGATGGTTCTTATTTATCTAAGAAATAATACGCATACCAAAAATTATGGGAATATATACTATATATACTAGATTCCTATACTCTCTGCGCATACTAAGATTTTAAAATTTATTTTAGTAAATACACAAACCAAATGAAGTGTTTTAAACCCAAGACTCGAACCATAATAAGCCATTTGCTGTCAAATAGTAAGGTATATTTTTAGCTAATACTCAACCCAAAATGTAGTTCACATTAATTCCGCTTTATAAAAAATGCCATTTTCAAATGGTATGGCTTTATAAATGTGTTCCTAATTTTTTTATTTTTGGTGAAAGCAATACAACTATTAGTTGCAATACTTTCACCAAAAAAAAAAAAAAAAATACAACATCAATACTACTAGATAGATCAAAAAATAGTTTAGCTAACCCAAAAAAAAATTAGTGGTTAAACAAATCTTAACCAAATAATTAACCCAATTAACCCCATTAACCAATTAATTTTTAGTTTTAATACCTGCCACAACAGTGAAATTGACAAGAAAATACACGAAAAAAAATTAGACCAAAATTTGGTTAATTTTTGCTGTTGCTTAAAGGTGCTATTCCACTTGACTGAATTGACTGATAGTAAAATTAAAGGAAGACAAAAATATACATTTGCTGGATGGGCGAATGAAACAAAAACTCTTCTCAGTCAAAAAATATTTGTGTCTGTAGTAGTGTGACTGCAATAAAAAGTATCAAATTGAGAACATTTTATAGCAGTCACACTAACACACATTCATAAAATTAGTATATGATGAAAAATATTTCTCGCACACTAATCGTTTTATGGTTATTCAATTTTTAAAGCGAAGTGTCATTTTGAAAAATCAAAATTGTAATTTCCAAACGAAAAATTTTCAAACGAAAAATTTCCAAACGAAATTTCAAAACGAACAAAAATAAATAAAATAAATATTAAAAGTAGTGTCAACAACTAAATTACGAATTTTAAGGTATGTTAAATAATTTTTTAAAGAATGAATAAATTGAATTGTTGTTGAATTTTTATAGATATTTTAACTTTTACAATTATTGTAAAAATATAAATGAAATAATGGTTTCTTCTATTTAATTTTAGATTACGTATAATACATACCTACATAATTATTAATTATACCTGTCTTTACGTCTATACGTAGTTACAATCGATTACTGTGAGTTTATTTAAATTTTTGTTATGTGTAATATTAATTTACACCATTTTTGTATTTAATAATAATTAATAATATATTATATAATTTTAGGTAACAAAAAAATTACGATTATTTCAGCGGGAGTTGTGGTGATGACAGTGTAAACAGTATACAACAATATTTCAGCAATTTTAACGAAGATGCATTTGATGTGAGCTGCTCCTCAAATTCGTCAACACCTATTTTTACGTCAGCCGTTAATGAAGAGCCCATATACGGTATTATTACTACTTTAAATACGTTAATCTTTTATAGAATTAAAAAATTTTACATTTCAGAACTAATCATTGAATGTGTTAGGGTCAGACCGGCATTATGGAATATTTGGGATCACCAGTACAAAAATAAAATATTTAGAACACGATTGTGGGAAGAGGTTACAAGGGAATCTAGTAATATTTTTTTTATTTAAAATATTATTTATTTTTAATTTTAAAATTAATTTTTTTTACTCTGTAAATTTATTTATATTTCAGATCTTGAAGTCAACTCGGCTAATATTGCCTTCGTAAGAAAGCAGTGGGACACCGTAAAGGCGACATATCTCCGCTCAAAAAAAAAGGGGAAAAGTGGTAAAGAGGGTGGTGTAAAGAAGGAGTATAAGTATAATAAAGTTCTCTCCTTTTTAGACGACACTTCGGAGCCACGAAGGTACGTAGACTAAAATTACACTAGCCTTACTATTTTAACGATTTTTTTTCTCGTATGTTAGATCAATAGAACTAGGTGGGCTAGTAGCAGGTGACGAAGGATCCAGCGACTCCCTAGATTACGGTGGTAATTTTGATGCACCACCAACCACAACCAGTAGAAATAGTAAGTAGAAATTAATACATTTTATTTGTAAGATGATTCAGTTTCAAGCGCCAATAATTTATGAGATGATAGGGGACACTATCTTCAACAAAAAAAATGTCTACATTACTAGACTGACTAGGTCGAATAGTTTTTTCTTCAAGCTGGTGCTCTTTGCCACATCATAAATTATTTGAACTTGGTACCAAATTACCCAAAAATTTATTAAATGAGATAAACACATGACGTATACTTGTCTATTATGTAAAATATTTAGATATTTATTTTATTTTTTATTAGGAACGGCGCCAGCACCACTAAACGTGTACCAGGAGGAATCCCTCAAATTAAAGCGGCGGTACGTCGAAGCGCTCGAAAAAATCGGCGGGTCGGAAATTCCGTCAACACATACCACAACATCGCCGAATTCTGGTCCAACAGATGCAGAAGTCGATGGGTTTTTGAAATCCATAAAACCACGTTTGAAAGGTTTAAGCGTGTTGCTGTGGATGGAAGCACAGCAAAACATTTTGAAAAGCGTCAGCGACGCATGGAAAATCCAAGTAAATAAACAATTTGTTTAAATTTATAATTATTTATTTATTTAGTATTTTTATTTTTGCAGGAAACCAAAACTTAAAGAACAATTTTTATTTTTTATTTATAATCTAGTTTTATTGAATTTTTATGTATGTACCTGGAAAACAGAAATATTAAAGACTAATAATAATTATTTATTTTATGTTTAATTCAACATCTATTTTTGATTAATATATATACAATATAATACTAAATTATTATTAATATTTATTAATTAAAATGTTTTTATTGAATTCGCAGTGTTATATGACAAAGAAATAAGATATTTACAATATATATAACATGCTTCACGTCTATAGCCGGTTTCAAATATTTTCTGAGATTCCTGTAATAGATTGATACTAAATTTTTTTTTGTTAAAATTATTCTAATATTAACTTATAAATAATCGTCTTACGGATTTTTATATTTTGCCCAGCTGCCACTCTACTTGCCCCTCTTCAGAAAAGTATTCGGCAAATCTCTCCCAAATAAATTTTGCCGAATTAGTAGAGTTTCTGTTCATTGACTGAAGTGGCATGAAGCTCGTGGTATTATTCTTCGATGTGCCTTAAACCATATGTACAATGGAATTGTTTTTTAATAAATTTTGCGCTTATTATATTTGAATTTAAATATTTACTTGGAATGACAACTCCCCTTAGGTCATGATCTATAAGATCTGGAGTTATGAAACTTACGTTGCTTTGGGTGAGCCAATTGTGTAAGCATACGCAGGTTTGAATGATGTTCTCCACCAAAGTAACATCAGCTAATATCGTCGATCGAAATATTCTCCATTTGGCTGACAGAATGCCGAAACAATTTTCGATCATTCGGCGAGCCCGACTAAGCCGATAATTGAAAATGCGGTGTCTGTCATTCTGGATTGTTGTAAATGGCTTCAGCATGTTTTCGGTCATGGTAAAGGCATCGTCAGCTACGAAAACATAAGGTACATCGGTAAATTGGTCAGTCACATTGCTTGGTTCTGGTAATCTAATTCATAAAAAAATAACAAATAAATAAATAAAACATCAAAGTCGCAGAATTGTTGAATTCTGTGCAATTTCATATTCATATTTTTACTTACGGGAGGGTTTTAGCATAGAATCGTTTGCCGAAATTACTCTCCCTAAAAATACCTCCATCACTTTGGCGTCCTGCGGCCCCAATATCGCACCAAATAAAATTGTATTTGTTGTCACATATTGCCATTAATACAATGGATGAGGTTTTCTTATAATTATAGAACTCGGATCCAGATTTTTTGGGTGCCTAAAATACATTATAAAATATTATATATACCTAATTAAATTTTAAAACTTGTATTTGTCTTACTTGAATTATGCCGTGTTTTCCATCAATTGCTCCGACACAGTGAGGGAAATTCCACCTTTCCTCAAAACCACATGCGACTGTTTTAAAATATTCCGTTGATAATTTTTGGAATACTTTGTCTTGGAGTACAAATGTTATGCACTTGGTTGTTTCGCTTACGATACGATGAATGCTTCTTTGGGAGCACTTATAAGCCAGACCAATGCTGGTTTGGGATTCACCTGTGGCAAGATATCTAGAGCATTAAAACAAAACAAAAACAGTATTAAATTATTTATTTAACTCACTTTCAAATATTAATTCTAATAAATAACACGTACCGTAGCGTCACAGCCAATCTTAAACCAGGACTCAACGGTTCTCTCAACACACTTTTTTTCTGAATTAACGGCCCGACCATCGAGAGCAATTCATCAAATTCAGCCGTATTCATGCGAGTATAACCATGAAACAATTTTGGGTCTTGTCGCAGTTCATTTAAAATACTATTGAAAGCGCCAGAACGGTTTCGCTCCAAATAATATGGACGAACCCAAAATTTCCTTTTTTGGCGCTTGTTTTGTTGGCTTGAAATTTCTTCAACATTATTTTCGTCTTCACTACTAAAAATAATGTTCATTGGATTCAACAACACTTGTAGGTTAATGTTATCAACCATTTTCACTTTGATTTTTTTAATCCACCACAATTTAAACATTTCACAACAAACTCAGATAAAATTTCAGACAGGAAAAATTATGATGTTTTGTAGAAACATTTATGACAGAAAAATTTATGATGTTGCAATGCTGTCCTAGTTTCTCCTTAAAATTTTGCTATAAAAAAATAAAAATAAAATAACACATGGCGGTTTTTGGTATTGATTTTTTTAATTTTTTCGGAAAATATACCAAAAAATATAATTCTGATGTGAGTATTAATAATATTTAATTTTTTAGATAATTTTGAGATGTAAAATTAACCGAATTAATAGTAATATTTAGTTTTATTAATAATTATCGGTTATGTTTTGTGTGCTGTCAAAATTTCTCCTGAAAATTTTGCTATAAAAAAAAAACATTGTCTTTGTCTATTACATAGAGTTTTGAATTTTTTTCTCGTTTCCCCTTTTTTTACTATCAGTCAATTTTTGTTGTGGAATAGCACCTTTAGCCAGTCGATAATCAAAAAAATTGAATGCTGGAGGAGAAAAACAGGCATTGAAAACGCCAAAGTACTGCAATTTAAGAAAAAAATATTTGCAACGAGTAGGCCAATTTAAAGTGAGTAGGCTATTTTTTATTACACTTGTCGTAACTATAAATACGTCCATAAGTAGCTAAAAGCGCTTTGAAAACATCAAAGTTGTATGACCTGGTGAAATTGGTAACTATCGAATGCCAAGCAAAGACTGTTGTGGTTGTCTACCATTATACAATGGACAAACTATTCTAAAGATGAAAAATTTAGTACTAACTTTCAAATCCTATACTTTTGTGGAGTTCTATGGTACAAGATAATGCTGTAAATAAAAAAAAATGATTTACAACAATTTTCTGCATAATATGGGAAAATATTATTGAAGTTTATAGTTACTAATTTTTAACAAGACAAACAAAATTTCTCCTAACATCAAATCTAAAAAACATTATAGTTCTATTTCCATCACAAAATAATTCTGCTTAAACGATTTATGCTTCGGCAAACAATGTCAAAATGCATAACCCACAATAAAGCATAGTGCTCAAGTCGTTTAGAACGATTTAAAATTCTTGGAACGATTTGTAACAGTTTTTCTGGTTTAATTTCAAATAAATCCTCGTGGTCGCGTCGATTGGAATGATTCAAAAGTCTGTAGGAATGATTTATAGCTAGTTTCCAACAACGTATACCACTCACCGATATAATTAAAAATCGAAACAAGAGACTTACCGCCTTACAGGAAGTATTTTAAGGGTTTGACTGTGAAGTTTTAATAAAAATGTGTAGTTTTACGTTAATCCCCCACATCTTGCACAATCTGTTATAAATGAGCTTTAGCTCAAAATCGATAGGGTAAGTACGGCGTTGGCGTTTTATTTAAAAAAACAAATAAATAAATAAATAAGCCATAATTTGATTGGGAACGTTTGGTTATAATCAGAACAAGCAATAGAAAACCGCAAACAGCGGTAGCGGATAATTACCGAGGAAACGGCTGTCCGAAATCGGTCTTCCAAAGTGTTATTAAAAACGAATACTATATGAAGCTTCCGACAAGACTAAAAATACCACATGGCTTGAAAAATTTGATCGAAAGAACAAAAAGGGTATGCATTGGTTAAGCAATTGGCAAAAGCATGTAAAATTTTTAAACTTTTAAAGATAAAGTTATGTTGAGTAGTAGTGGATTATTCGACAAGATAAGAAAAGTATGTTGGTGGAGCGAGTGGTTTAAAAATTCCACAAGGTTGATAAATAAATACTTTTGTTAAGCATTGATCATGTAATTTATGCTTGTACTTGACGAAATACACCCTAATTTTTAAAAAGACATTTTTAAATACAACCTAATTTTTAAAAGATTTAAAAACCAATAACATTGACATAACAATCGCAGTACACAAACAAATAAAAGTAAACAATGCAAAAATCATAAAGTGTTCGAAAGAAGTTAGGTGTTTATATTGCTTCATAGAAGCTTAACGTTGCTAAGGATAAAAGTAGTGGTTTTCTGTTCTGTTTCTCATCGATAAATGACGCTTTTTTTTCGTTTAGACGAAAAAATGTTTTTCAAAATGTTTTTCAAAATGTTTTCAAAATGTTTTTTTTTAATTGGTTAAGGGACATATGGTATTTAGCGAAAATTATAATTGAATATTAATCAGAACCAAAAAACACAGACCTTATACATATATATGGTCGACACCACAATCATCAGCATCTAAATCAAATGGAATCCACCTATTGATGTAGACCAAAATATCGATTGGCGTACGAATAAAACTCAAAATATTTTTTGGTAGTAGTCAGTTATACAAGAAGATCGGTACGAGTTACAAGCGCACCTATACAAATAACAACACACGAAAATAAAAATTAAATGAAATTAAAAATAAATTTCTAAAATAATACATAAACAATAATTGAAAATAAATGTTATTAACTGTTTAATTAATAAAACATATTTATCCAAAATTTGGTGTACCTACATATTTATTTGTTAACCTAAATAAAATAAATCGCAGTGCGTATAATAAATGTTGCACATACAATACAGTCAACGCCGTAAGTATTCATACGTCAAGATATAATCAGTAAGTGAATACAAAATTGCATCAAATATTGATAAATGCAAATTGGGCGTCGGCTAGACAGAATACTTACAAGTGGTGAGTGACCTTCCGACATTGAACACGGTAGTTGGGAAGTAACAGTTTTTGAAAAAAAAAAAAAAGTGAAAAATGTGTTTGAAGTTCAAACTACTTTAATTGAAATAAAAATTAACTAAACCAAACACAACTGTGAACACATAGAACTATGATAATTCAAAGATAATTTTGTATTTGTGACTGAGTCTATGATTTGTGCAACTATAAGTTATTTGTGATAAACTATAAGGTATTCTGTGATAAACTGTGTGACAAACCATTAAGAAAATCTGAAATAAACCGATCAGCATATTCTGTAAGAAACGGTTACATTGTGCGTTAAAAGAAAGCGTAGGAAATTCTTACAATTAACAGGCTATGATAAACCGTTCAGTAGCAAATGATAAACGGTTAAGTTAATATCTAAATTGAAATTTATGTGATAAACTGTTAACATCTGTGATAAAAAAAAACACTACAAATAGCCGTAAATAATATACAAGATTGGCTAGCTAAGTGGAGAATTAAAGTGAATGAATCGAAGTCTACTCATATTAACTTCACTAATAGATCAATAGAACCACTACCTGTGACTCTCAATAATATCTCTGTACCACATGCCAATCAAGCAAAATACCTTGGTATGAACCTTGATGCAAAGTTAAAGTGGGTACACGTGAAAAAGAAAGCAGAAGAGCTTCAGTTAAAATATAGAAAAATGTACTGGTTAATTGGAAGGAACTCTCAGTTATCCATTCATAATAAACTTATGCTTTATAAACAAGGACTCAAGCCGGTCTGGACATATGGTATTCAACTATGGGGATGCACCAAAATCAGCAATCAACAGATAGTTCAACGATTTCAAAATAAAGTCCTCAGAGGAATTGTAAATGCCCCTTGGTACACTCGTAATAGTGACCTTCATAGAGATCTCGGAATAGACACAGTCGCAAGTGAAATAAAGAAATGTGCTCAAAAACACCAGGAGAGGCTCCATAATCACCGTAACATCGAAGCTGCAAGACTACTTCATCAAGAGGGTATAATAAGAAGACTCAAAAGACTAAAACTTTTTGAGTTACCTGAATAGTCCGCACAATGCAACATCAACCAAAACAACACTTTATGTAAAGAACACATATGAGTGCTTTATTATTATATTGTCAGAGTCAAACGCTGTTAGTCAAAAATGACTAGTTACTTTGTAAAAAAAATTTATTGTTATCATAAACAAAATTATTAAAAAAAAAAAATAAAAAAAAAAAAAAAATCTGTGATAAACTGTTAAACTATTACAATTTATATGTTTAGTAACCGTTTAAAAATCTGTGATAACCTATAATAAAGTTTAATATTATCTGTGATAAGTGCTTAGCATAAAATAGCGAGATTCGAGAAAGTTCATAACTAAAGACATCAAAGTGCGGTTTTCTAGTTTTGTTGAAAATAAGTAACGTTTCCGTGCACGCCATAAAAGTACGATAACACATCAGCGAATTAAATTAAAAATCGTTACTCATTCAAAATAATATCAACCAACCTGAGTCTGAAAATCATCATAAAACCGACCGGGACATCAACCATTTTGGAATACATTAGAGCAAAACACGATTATAATAAACAGCTGTTCAAACCAGTTTTCTTTTTGCTTATTTTTATTGTTATTCTTAATGTTCTTACTGTCAGAAAACATTTAATATTTAAATTATTGAGTTCATTTTAAAAAGTTAAAATTTAAATTAAATTTAAAAAAAAAATTTAATAATTTAAATTAAGTTTAAAATTCAGAACCACTAAAAATCATAAAATAGTTCAAATCAAAATCAATTTTAAATTAAAATCAAATTAAAATTAAACTTACAATTTCCGGTTCACTCCATCAGCGGGACCGACATATTAGTTGATGGAGTGGAATTGGGTGACAGAAAGCCCTCAGAGGCTTACTGGTCCATGCGAAACCTGGCGGGTGAATCATATGATGAAGAACTGGTGCGAACGTTTTGGCTTCGTAGACTCCCTAAGAGTTTATATATCGCGTTGACAGCAATTGGCGCGTTGAGTCAATTGATGATATTTTGGAAATTGTAGAAGGTTGCGTATTCAGATCACGTCGAGGTCACCACTTGTAAGTATTGATACGTCAGGATATAATCAGTAAGTAAATACAAAATTGCATCAAATATTGGTAAATGCAAATTGGGCGTCGGCCAGACAGAATACCTACAAGAGATGGTGTAAATTAGGGTACTTAGGTTATGGTAGCCAATGCTTAAGCAATCCTCAAAATTTCATTTAATTAGGCAATTATATATCCTTATCATCAATAACAAATAGGTTTACTCGGTCATTCTATTCAACTGACTTACCATAAGCTAGCTACATACTTATATGTGCCAGGTATCTGAGACAACTCAATAATCAAGCCAATCCTTAAAACAGTAAACCTCAAAGTTCCATTTAATATGGAAGATATATGTACATCAGCCATAATTGTACAGACATTACATACATTAGACATACATCGATCAATATATCGTTGAAAACTAAATCATTAAAATGTCAATAAAAAGTCACAGAAATGTCAAAGGACGCATTCAGGCAAGCCAACTGCTGGCAACATGTTGGGTATAATCAACACGTTGAGACCTGAACGCACATTATAAATTTAAAATTTCATGGCAATGTGATAGTTTAAATGTCATTTTTCCGTTGGGAGACTTGAATGCGACCAATGTCACAGAAATGGAAATGTATTGCTATATTTAAAAGCTTACTAGATATTATTTGCCACCAACAAAGTATTTTAGGTATATTTAGAAAATTAAATTCCATATTACACGATAATCTATTCATTTTATCTTAAAGAAACCTATGGAACAATTGTTGGAATTTAAAAAGTGTATTAACCGTAAAAAAATATTTGTTCGAAATGTTCGACATTAGCTCGGAAAACAGTTCAATAAATTTATATTACTCCTGTTTGTTAAAATGACCCTTACGCAATGACTCAATCGACCCGACATTTTTCTAATCAATGTTTCGGGATACTGCTAACCCAATTCGTCGAGAACTTCTTTACTTGGAATATGAGCACAGGTTCCAATCCCGGTTTGAAAACACTTCAACCCAGAAATAATGCCAGGATTATTGATTGAAACGAATTCGATTTCAATTATAACTTAAAATTTTGTTTTTAATTATTTCACTAATTGGGAACTTGAAATCTGGAATAAGGAATTTGTAGATTTTAGATTTCAGTACCATTACTATTCAAGTTAACTGCACAAATAATTAAATCTAGGAATTTTCTACTATAATAGTAAGAATTGGCCAAAAAGGAAGACGAACGATAACACCCAACAAAAGTAATAAAACCTACCAAAACTTATTTTAAAATACGTTGATAATAAAAACCTTTTAAGTTCAGTCGAACCACACAAAACTGTTAGAACCAATGATTCTAGTTGAAAAGAGCAAAGACTAAAGCTGAAAATATTCTCGACGTTACTCAGATAAACGCGATTTATCATGTATCCAAGATAAAGTACATAAATTGGATTGACTTTTTTGACATTTCATTAACTTTCAGAGCTTCAATTATTTTTACATAATTGGGCAAATTATGTGTTTATAATAATGAACAGCCGTATAGAAAAAATAAAAAAAAATTAAAATGATTAAGACCGGATTATTAGTTGGCTGTTAGCACACCAGGGTACTGATTCTCTAAAAAATAACATAATGAGTAAACGTGAAAAAAGCAAAGCTTACTTGTATGAATTTGAATGTTTTCGATAAGACTACCACTAAAATAATATCGAAAAACTGCAAACTCATAAAAGAAAGCTTTGTTTTTACAAGTTTTCACATTTACACAACACCTTATTTCAAAAAAATCGTCGGAAGGTTCCGCCGAAATTTTAGAAGGCCGGATACGGAAAGACAATCCATGGCTTTTATGAGGTAGCGCTTAAAAATATTAAAAACAATGAAATTGAATTTTTTAAGCACACTCGAATAACGAAACCAATATTCGAGTTCCTATGACATTTATTGAGTTCATATCCCGGCAAAAACCTATCTCGTGAAAACAAAAAAAAATTTTAATTACAGGCTATCACGAGGAAGAGTCACTATAGATAATACTTTTGGTATTCTATAGTAGCAAGATGGAGAGTGTTTCGTACAACATTAAATTGTTTGCCCGATAATGCAGAAAAAGTAGAAATGACATAAATATTTACACAAAACTCAATTAAATCTTATTTTACTCCTAGATTATATTAGCAACGGTCGCGATACATAATTTTTTGATGGTGAATAAAGTGAGCGCATCGAAATATTGTCCATCAATATTTGTAGATTATGAAGATAATGGAGGAATGAGATTGAGTCAAACATTCGGGCCAAAAATACAACCATTTCCTTATTTCAATATTTTAATAACAATAAAGTTGGTGAACTACTTCAATAATCCGTAAACATATACGGTATCACAATGGGTGTAATTCTGTTTTTTTTATTTTTTTTTTATCAAAACAGGTATTATACGAGAATATAATATTTAAATAAAAGTATTAAAGTTGCATCACTTGTGACATCATATTCTAGGTATCTAATTTGCAGCCTTATGCAAGGTAAAAAATACGTCAAATCACAAATTTGCTTTATGGGACCGGAAGTCGTGTTTAAATTTTTTATTTTTTATGATTTCAATTGGTAGTACCTACTAGTTAAAAAATACATTTTGTAGAAAATGATTTTTTGTTGTTGTTTAAAATACAGGGTGTCAAATTTTGAGAAAAATGATAAACATGATGTTGTATTTATGGCTATAAAAGGTAAAAATTAATATCCGATATTTATGATATAGGGCTCGTTTTAAAGGTAAGTTATTACGGATTAATAAAAAAATATTAAAATGGTTAGTTCTTTAATTTCTTCATTTTCAAATTTCCCGCCAAAATTTTATTTTTGAATTTTCCCAATGATCGTCCAATTTTTTTTATTTTTTTTATTTTAAATTTTACGTCCATTAATTCTATTGAACATACTAAAAACTTGCGCTAGCAAAATTTTTCGTTTTCGTGCAAAATACGTTATAGTATGACGATTTACCCGTTTTTGGAATACAAAATCAAATTGTTATATGTTATTTTCAATTTTTAACTAATTTACGCTCGACCTGATAATGTAATTGTTTAAAATCATATCGTCGATCTTTAGTATATTTGTTGGAACGCAAGCTTTTTTATGCTGTTTTTTTTTGCAATTAAAAACTATTGAATAAAACTAGAAGTTGACTGTCCGATGTTTCTTCCTTGATTTTCAAAATTTATATGAATTTTATTAAAAATGTTTTTTTTTTATAGCAAAAGAGAATGAAGTTGGCAATGATTCTACAAGTTAAATGGTATAATAACTCTCACATGAAATCCACTACATTCAATTTGCACTGTCAAATACATGTCAATAAACAATGGTAAGTAATTAATAATTATTTTAAGTCAGGCAAATTTTACAATATTTGGTTTCGTTTCAGATTTCACTTGAATTGTATGCGTCCCCTGTCCCATTTATGAGACATCTGGAGCTGGTGGTCGATGCGTGAATATTCTCCCCGCCTTAAAATGGGCCAGACATTTCAATTTTGTCCTGAGGGAGCCGGCAAAGTTTTGCTATTCCGCGCTTCAAGATTACATTGGCAGTTTTAGCATCTGCTACACGAACAATGCCATCGTGACCATTGTAAACCTTGATCACCCGACCCAATCTCCATCTACGCGGTAGTTGATTTTCATCGGTCAGTACTACTAATTCTCCAACAGAAAGGTTTCGTGTTGCTTTGGTCCATTTGGTTCATTGTTGGAGAGATTGAAGGTATTCAGTTGACCAGCGCTTCCAAAATATTCGATGATAAAACTCAATTTGCTTCCAAGTGTCTAACGGCGGTCGATCTGTTAGATGAGGCATCGGCAATCCATTGAGTGGTTGCCCAATTAAAAAATGTTCCGGTGTCAGGCAATCGATGTCATCAAGGCTGTTAGTGAGTAGTTCTAGCGGTCGAGAGTTTAGAACCGCCTCTACTTGTTTGATTAAAGTAATCAGCTGTTCGTATGTAAACTTTGAAACACCCATCGTACGACGCAGATGAAATTTTGCAAGTTTTACACCTGCCTCATGTAGGCCACCAATGAGGGGTAGCTGGCGGCGTGAATCTCCACTCTATCTGGTCTTTTTCACACATTGATTGCAATTCATCGTTTAGCTGTTGGGATGTGAGCAACGCATAAAGCTCGCGCAACTGTGAATTACCCCCGACAAAATTTGCAGAGACCCCGGGTGGCCACAAAACGATGTTCATGATTATGAGCTTAAATCAGAAGCCAATTCCAGATGGATTGCTTTCGTCATGAAGCAGATGAACAAACATAAATAGGTTTTCGTCGGCGGTTTGCCACGAATTCGGTAGTGGATATAGAATGGTCCGGCGAAGTAGACTCCCACTGTATAGAAAGGTGGCGATGCGGTTATACGGTCCAGTGGTAGATCTCCCATTGATTGTGACATAGGAGACGGTCGAGCTCGAAAACATTCTTTGCAATCTCGAACAACCTTCTTACAGACAGTATAGTACCATAAAGTGGCCAATAAGACTGGCGAACGGCAGCTAACAACGCTCGTGGACCGGCATGCAACAGCTTCCTGTGGTAATAGGTAATTAATGTTATTGTAAAGTGGTTAGTGTTTGATAACAAAATTGGGTGTTTTGATGTGTAAGGCAACGCGGTGTGCTGAAGACGTCCTCCAACCCGAATGTTGTGATTACTATTAATAAATAGGGAAAGCGATCGGAGATGGGGCTGCTTTACGATGAAATGTGCTTTTCCCAAACCATCGTACTCAACAGGAAAACACTCACGCTGTACAATTCTGATGATGGTGAAGAGTGCTTAGTCCAATTCTTCCAGCTTAAGCGGTCCGCTAAATTTGAATTTTGATTTCACCTTTAAGCGTAGCATGTCGGCGATGACTCGTCGCAGTTTTCGGAAGTCGTTATGAAATTTTATATCCTGTAGGATATTGGAAGATTCCGTTGACACGACGGCGACTTGTGTCGCTTTCTTCATTTCAAACATTTCCTCAGGCAGTGGAAATTGTCCACGCAATGTTGGCCAAGATGAAGGTTCTTTTAGCAGCAACGCAGGTCCATGAATCCATAGGTCGGATTGAATAAATTTTTCTGGAACGACTCCTCGGGAGATCAAGTCAGCTGGATTACAATCGGCGGGTACACGCAGCCAGTTTTCTTTCTTTGATTTTTCTTGTACGATGGTCACTTGATTCGCAATGAATGTTTTCCATTTAGATGGGCAGGATTTTTTCCAGTGAAGCGCAATAGTAGAATCTGACCAATAAAATGTTTCATTGACATCAAAATTTAAAATTTGGTGAATTTTGTGCACCAGCTGAGCAAGGAGCACCGCCGCACACACTTCTAATCGAGGTAATGTTGTCTTTTGCAGTGGAGCTACACGCGATTTTGAGCACAGTAGCTTGACAAAGACCAAGCCATCTGGTGATGAGCTGCGAACGTAAAGTACAGCTCCATATGCACGTTCACTAGAATCGGCAAATCAATGTATTTGGATATTTTGTACATTATTGAAGAGATGACGATCGATCACAAATTTATTAAGTAGCTTTATACTTTCTCGGAGCGTCTGCCAATATGTGTTTTGGTTTTGTGGTAGTGATTGATCCCAGTCCAGCTTCAACTGACAACCACTGGTGTCAAGAGACCGAGAGGATCGTAGATTCGGGCGATATCGGAAAATATGGTTCTTTTCGTGATCGTTTTACTTTCATTGAAGTTAACGACGAAATTAAATTTGTCGGTTGACGGATTCCAAAAAAGTCCGAGTGTTTTGACCAACTCATTCTCTTCGATTTTTAGAACTGTCTCGATGGATTCCGTTGGAATATCTTTGATAATTTCAGGGCAGTTCGTGTACCACTTTCTTAATTCCATGCCCGCAGACTGCAGTATGTTCGAAATTGTCACTCTCAGCTCTATTGCAGCATCTGTTGAAGTTGTTCCTGTAAGCAGATCATCCACGTAGACGTCTCTTTCCAGTACATTTGCTGCGACGGGTGCTTTAATGATCTATGGCTAGCTGTTTAAGATATCTCGTGGCGAGAAATGGTGCTGAAGAGGTCCCATACTTAACTAAAATTGAGAATAGATCATTCTGAACCACTGGACCTACCATCATTATCGAATTGAGTGATTTCCCTGACGTCGTTTGGGCGGATCCATCGAACACCACCCGTAATATAGTTGAAGAACTGTCAGGTTTGATCAAACAATGATGCGGGAAATAAAAATTCGGGTGATCGATGGTTTCCGGATCGACAGGTTCCATATGGCCTAAAGTCTTGTATTCATCGATAAACTTGATGTAGCTGTTTAATAATTCTGGCGACTTATGAAGACGTTTTTCTAGGTTGAAGAATCGGCGAGTAGCGAGATCTTTTGAATCACCAAGTTACGATGGACATGATAAAAATGGAATTCTGACGATAAATCGTCCCTCACGGTCCCGTTTGGTAAATTTAGTGAAGTGTTACTCGGATTCTTCGGATGATAACGGCTTTACAGAATGTGGGAGGTTCTCAATTGTCCAGAACCTTGTAACGAACTGGTCGTTACTGACATTCTCTTCTGTGTTCGTCATGATGTTTTTTTTTGGTTGTTGTTGTCATTTCGCTATCATTTCACTTTGCGTTGTGTATTGGAGATGTGAACGCAGCCTGTGTAAGCGGTGTATGGATTGTGAGACAGATGGCCTCCCGGTGTTTCATGATTTCGTCAACGATTATGGGTTGAAAAAAGGGCGCACGGATAGGCAAGAAGCATTTTTTTTGTTATGGTTGAGAATGAGAATTTTTTTTGGAAGGGATTGAAAATCGAGACGTCAAAGCGTAAAGACGAAAAAAAATTGGGAATAAAAATTAATACAAAATTAACCTAAATAAATAATTATAGAAAAAAATAAAAATAAAAGAAAATAACAAAAAAAAATCCCGGACAAGCAGAACAATATAATTACCACATAAATAGGAAAAAAAAAAAAAAATCTAACCGTGAAATAAAATATCCGTGAGTACTACTAGCGGGAGTATTAGCGGTGCTGTTAGCGGTTCACTGTTGTTTTGTGTGGTGTAAAATAAACCATTTACATCCAAATCGTTGTGTGGTGGATCAACGAAATAAACAATTTACATCAAAATCGTTGTGTGGTGGTGCAATAGAATAGACGATTTAGTCCAGAATCGTTGTATGGTGGTCTGTTGTTTAAGCGGCTGATGGTTTTGTTACTCTGATTGGCGTAATTGTCAGCAACATTCAGCGGTGGCGTCTTGTTGGCAAGTGTTGACATTGCCGTGGAGCCCCAAGAGACGAACAGGCAACAGTAGCAGTATTTTCAACGGGTCATCTTGTGAAAATGTCGGTATAGCCAAGTTTTTTATTATCCACTGTCACATTTTTTTTTTGTTGTTTAGATAAATTCTGTTGGATTGAAGAATTCATTTGCAAAACTTAATTTTTTTTCAATCAATCCGCGCGAGTTTGTTTTTGTTTCTTTTTACATTTCAGGTATCCTCTGGATCGGAGAGCTCGAAGAGTCCACAGGATGTCGCCGTGCGTTCGAGGGGGATTGTCGTTTGCAATTGAATGATTTAAATACAGTTTTGTTGTTGTTAAATTAAATAAAATCATAATTTTTATTTTGTTTGTTAATAAATTATGAAAATTTTGGTTATACGACATAATCTTGCATCGAGTGACGTTGAGTAATTATTGTGTTCGGGAGGTGACCATGAAGGTGGTGTGTGTGACTGGGTGAAATGGTAAAATAAAGTGACCTTAATGCAGCTTTCAAGGCCCTGAATGGACACCACCACCACCCACGACAGACTGCGCGATAGCCGGAGCAAATGCTGCAGGTGGTGACGTCGGGGCATTCTGTTTAACGAGGACAGCTCCTAGTTGTCCCCGTTACAACCTTTCAATTGCTTCACTCAAAACCACTGAATTGTCGCCAGCCAAATGACAAAAATGTTTTGATTTCGGCACAGTTAATGCCTTGCCAGAAAATATCCAGCCTAGTACGGTGTTCTGCAGCAAAGGTAAGTGGTCAGCTAATTGTATTTGATCCACAGCGAGTAATTGATGGTAAATCTCTGCACCAAACAGCAAATCAATGTCTCTAGGTTTAAAAAACTCTGGATCGGCTAGCTGGATGTTTGACGGAATTTTCCACGAATCGATGTTAGAAAATGGATTTATTGGCTGGTAGCTCGTTATCTTGGGTAGCACTTGAACGTCTAAAGTCGTATAAAAATTGGTCGTGTTCGACTTTACGGTGATTGTTGAACTGGAAAGTGATGATATGACGTTGGCTCCAATTCCGTGAATTTGGCTCCCACTTTTATGACGTGGTAATTTTAGCAACGCCGAAAATGATTCAGTCATAAAATTTAGTTGCGAGCCGGAATCTAGCAGTGCTCTCCCCACAAGAGAATGTCCATCTTGGTCAATAACATTGACCAATGTCGTAGCCAGATAGATAAATGATTCTGAATTTGGCTTAGATTTGGGTTTTGCTAGCGATAACGCAACTGATATGGCAACATTATTGGTTTGATGATCGCTCTGTTTGTTGACTGATGTACTCAGGGCCTTCGAATTTGTATACGGTGGTACTGGTTTCGATGGTGAGTGATGTACTCCTTCCGCGTCTTTGTGAAGGAGCGAATGATGTAATGAGTTACAGTGCCGGCAGCGAAGGGTCACTGGACATGCATCTACTGCGTAATCAGAACGTAGACAATTGTAGCATAATTTGGAGCTACTTACGAAATTGTGACGTTGATCAATTGGCATGTGTAGGAATTTATGACATCGAATAATCGCGTGTCCACTGATTTGGCATTGCAAGCAATAAAACTTTGGTGGATTGGTAACATTAAGCGATGTTATGGGCGAACGGTTGTCGCGTGGGGTAGGTTTGACCACTGGTTTTGATGGTGTTAATACTATCTCAGTGAACTTTGGTTCATTGTGGATACGATGAGCTCTAGCACTGGGAAAATTGCACAGATCATCCATTGTTGGCAGGTGGGTTGTTGGAGCGGCATTGTCCCATTTAATTTTTGTATCTGCATCAAGTTTTGAGACCATTAAATAAACAATCATATCATCCCACTTCTGACACCAAATGTTGGACCACAAGCTTTTTTGTGAAAAATGGTTCTGTTTAAAATGTTTTTTTTTTATATAGCAAAAGAGAATGAATTTGGCAATGATTCTATAAGTTAAATGATATAATAACTTTCACATGAAATCCACTACATTCAATTTACACTGTCAAATACATGTCAATAAACAATGGTAAGTAATTAATAATTATTCTAAGTCAGGCAAATTTTACAATATTTGGTTTCGTTTCAGATTTCACTTGAATTGTATGCGTCCCCTGTCCCATTCAAGAGACATCTGGAGCTGGTGGTCGATGCATGAACATTATTCTTACTTCTAATAGAAAATTAAAATACAAAGAGGAAACAGTTTGTAACAGTCCGTTCATAAATTACGTCAAGTTATTTTGGGCCATTCTTAACTCCGTCTCTCTCACTCCTTCATCACAAGTCGTCACAAAACTGAATATGTGAGCCTCTAATGATATACCTTCAAATTATTGTATTATGTCATATGTAATATCCCATAACAGTAATTTCTTATAATTACATGACGTCATATTTTATGAAATTCTCCCTGCCCCAGCCTAAATGTGACGACAATCAATACTCCTTCCCCAAACAAAGGCGTAACGTAGTTTAGGGATAGCCCATAAAGCTATTATTACAAAAAATAATTTTGGTATGAGTCATTTATTTTGTTAGTTCCAACCCTAAAAATGCGTCCCAAAATATTACGTTCTGCTACATAAACCGTAACGTAAGCTTTTGGAACAAAATGATGCATATTCAAAAATTTAATTATAAATGAAGGGGTGGGTAGGCCTTTAAAACAACATAAAATATAAGCAGTGGTTTTTGTTAACATTTTTTGGTATAAATTAGTGTTTAAATTAATATTTCAGTTAGTTTAACTTGTAAATTTCTATTTAAATCATTTGCCTATTTAAATAACATCAAAAGTATTTCAAATAATAAGTGTAATAATGGTTTGGTACAAAAAGTGCTGTTAGCCGTTTCCTGAGTTGAAATATTCTAAAAGTTTAGGAAATGTTAATGATTATATTAAAATTCGTTTGCCGCGCTCGATTCATGTAGCTGAAAATTCATCGATTGGTACATCATGTTATTACCGGGTGACTAATAAACGCCAAAAAGTTAAAAATGAGGTATCGCCGATTAATAATTCATTAACCCTTTCACTCCTGATTTATAAATCCTCCAAAAAAAAAATATTTTGTGGTGATTTTGGGTTATTTGGACCTCAATTATGCCATTTTATGACAAATAGGCCCGCCTCATCAGATAGGTCCTGGAATCTAGGATGTACATTAAAATGTACATTTTTGGTGAACGATACTAAAGTATTACTATTGATGTTCGTAGCATATTACAATACATATAATAGAAAATCTTTTAAATTATGGTTTTTGTAAAAGAATAAATCGCATTTTTGTTTTTATTTCAAAAATATATCTAGATAAAAAGGAACATAAAATTATCATAAAATTCAATACATAAATAATAAAATAATAAAATAAATTCTTAAATGAACGGGTACGTATGTTGCAGGTTTTCATTAACTCAGGTTCTTAATGCACGCGGATTGGTATGAAATTTCACGTAGCAATTGCGACTATTAACCAAACATAAATGAACGTTACATTTTTTACAAAAAATATGCGTTCGTCCTCTGCACCCAAGAAGTTTGCATCTCGTAGCTTCCTTATTTTTATCCGCTTCTGGCAAGTGGCCAATATTATCATACTGAATATCCTGGATCGGACGAACTTCAGATCGATGTCTGTTACTGGGTTCAGTATATGGTACAATAATTGAAGGACGTCCACGTTTTCTGGCGTTTTCCGCAACACTTAATAAATAGTAAGAAATTTCCATTCGAAATTCTAAGAGGTCTTTTATTTTATTTTGTGGTTGACCTTGTAGCAGCATTTCTTTTCTATACTCCATCCAACTTGAAGAAACTGCGAAATCTAGAAAATGTGTTACAATACTTAAGTTCTATTTTCTAGATTTTATGAATGTGCGATAGTACGATAATGTTTGATCCAGTATATCAACTCCGCCCATGCCGTTGTTGTATAAGCTAACTACTTCGGGTTGCGGAATTTCTATATGACGCTTGGCGGTATTGTCCCATCTCGTAGCCGAACATATATCTCCTTTCCCAACAAAATTTGAAGCAATGTGGATCGGTTTGTTGTCTAACCATTTCAAAACCACAACATTTTGGTCGCGATCACTCAGCTCTTCAAATGAACCGCGCGGAAGTTTTTTAAATTCCTTGTCTTCTTGGAAAGGTGGTTTGCAGAATCGATTAATTCTTGCTGTTCCCGCAGCATTAATTTTTTTATTTTTTAAAATCTCAAGAAGCGTGAAGGAAGTAAAATAATTGTCGAAGAAAAACGTATGGCCTGGTTTATCGATCCTTTGTACTAAATGAAGGACTATAGCTGCTCCAAATCCAAATGATTTTTTGTTGTATTCTGACAACTCGGAGTATGACCCTTGATATAAAAAAAAGTCATATGGTTGGCCACTGCTCCCACACAAAGCAAATAATTTAATGCCCCATTTGTTCGGTTTGTTCTTAATATATTGTTTGGCACTTAGCCGGCCTTTAAAATGTATGATTTGCTCGTCAATGCACAACTTTTTCTCGAGTTTTAGTTGCAAACACCGCTGTCGAACCGCATTTATAACTGGTCTTACCTAAAATTTTAATAAAACATAAAGTTATTCCCAATAAAATATATTATTTAATATAATTACTTTTACAAATACATCTGTGTTGTTTTGTGGAATTTCCAAATTATTAATGCAATGTAAGTTTGACCGTAATTTATAGAATCGGTCTCTCGACATTGCGTTCATTACATGGCTGATACCAAGAAGCTTACTCCAATATATATTTGTTCGTGAGAATCTGGTGCTTCCTAAGAACAAATGTACACCAAAAAGTTTTTTAATTTCGTTGATGTTGGTTGGTGAAAATGAGATTCCCTGTTGTAAAGCGTAAATATTCGTATTTTCAGCCATCAACTCGAATAATTCAAAATAAAATTTTTTAAAAAAAAACATCGGTGATATAATTTCATCGGTTTCATTTGGGTGTATTGCAACTTCGTCATACAGGATTTTCGATCTAACGTATTCTGGTCGCCGTCTATATTGTATTTGTTTTTTGTCAGTTAATTTCATATTGAAATCACTCCGAGTTTCATCAAAAATTTGTATTTCAATATTCTCTTCTAGAACATAATCTGTATTGCTGTCTGATATAAAACATGCATTCTCCAAATTAATTTCGTTTACTACCTCCAGATTCTCGTCGTCTTTAGTAATTTCATTTTCTTCCTGCTCCTTTTCTATCCGACTTTTTCTTGAAGCTGATTTTGGGATGGGTACGCTATCGCGATCCTCTTGAACATCGAAATTGAAAAAATTAGTGTTGCTCGGCTGAAACTCGCCGTCATTCGATTCTGAATCTTCGTCACTTTCCATGAGAATAGCGAGTACCTCTTGTTCTGTTAATTTTCGCGACATTATGTGAAATTGTTGATAAAAGGACAGGTAGAATTGATATATTGTATAAATATTTGGATAATTTCTTGTTCTAAGCTAGACGGTAAATTATCCGAAACAGAACAACTTTCAAAGGAAACCCGTTAACGAAAGTATGATTTAACAAAAATTTGTTATAAAATAATTTTTTATTGGTTTGACTTCCTTTTGATTTGTACATTACAATGGACAAAAACCATTATGTACATTCTAATGTACAAATGCCTGAATCGAATTTGTACATTTAAATGTACTAGGATTTATTTCGCATTTTTGCGGAACGAAAATTTAAATTTTGTTAATAAATGCACATATATACAAAGAATAACCACTCTTTAACTGATTACATAAAGATTTTTAATTATTTAATAAGTACTTACCGTTAGTTTTTTCGTTTTCGTTTAGCGCTCTTCTGTCACAGATAAAAAACCACCAGCAACTAACAAAAAATGTAAAACATTTACCGTATTTTTTTAAAAATTAGCACTTTTATTAAGTTTAGACGAAAACAAACACATGAGACAACACTAAATTGCTGATTTTAATAGCATAACCTTTAGGCGTTTAAATATATAAAGGTTTAAAAATGATGTACATTATAATGTACACCAGTAGCGAAAAGGTTAAATACACCTGTTACTCTGGAGACATCATCAACAGTCAATGACGAGAATATTTAGAGTATGAGTGAAAGTGAGGAATGGCAAATAAAAAGTGCTCTCGTTCGTTTATAAAAAATATTCAAATAGTGAAGGTTATATAACACGTAAATTTTAACCGTACAAATATCTTTAAATTTCTATCCTTATTTTGCAATAAATTTTTTTGCTGTCAATATTTTTCGTTTTAAATTTAATTTTGAATCACAAAAACGAGTGAAAAAATTAACCTGGAAAAATTAAATAAAATCGAGTTTTTGTAAGAGGACCAAAAATCTACCATTCGATTATTGAAATTTTCAAAATAGGTAGAGTCATACTTAAACGTATTTTGCACGAAAACGAAAAATTTTGCTAGCGCAAGTTTTTAGTATGTTCAATAGAATTAAAGGACGTAAAATTTAAAAAAAAAAAAAAAAAAATAAAATTGGACGATCATTGAGAAAATTCAAAAATAAAATTTTGGCGGAAAATTTGAAAATGAAGAAATTAAAGAGCTTACCATTTTTATAATTTTTTATTAATCCGTATTAACTTACCTTTAAAACGAGCCCTATATCATAAATATCGGATATTTATTTTTCCTTTTATAGCCATAAACACAACATCATGTTCATCATTTTTCTCAAAATTTGACACCCTGTATTTTAAACAACAACAACTACAAAAAAATCACGTTTTACAAATTTTTTTTTTTTAATCAAGACTGCAAATTCAAAACATAAAAATCATAAAATTAAAACACGGCTTCCAAAAATTTGTGATTTGACGTATTTTTCACCATCACCATAAGTATGTTAATATATTGGCAATCGCCTCCTTTCGTGAATCTTCTCCCAGTCCGTCAAACAAACAACGAATTCTTTTAAAACCTTCATCGTTCGGATTTCTCGTCTAAAGAACATTTTCATGCTATTGGAGTAGATTGCTGATGTCGCTTAAAGTTATTTTTAGAGAGTTTTCTATGTGATCTTGATTATATGAATGTTGACGTCTTTTCCGTGAATTAGATTTACTATTAATAGGCTCTCTTTCAATTTCATTTTCTACAGAAGGGGTGTCACACAATCAATTTGCGTGTCGTTGTAATTGGTCTCCGTACTGAAAGAAACATTATATAAATACATAATTAAAAAATGAAACTTACGTCCTACTTTTTATAAAATCTCTGAGAAATTTTAATTGTTCAAAATACTCCCAATCTTGCTTTATTACATTCTTAATTCCTGAGGACGCGATCCGTCTTCATTAATTGTGAATAATAAGAATTATAAAGACCTAGACAAAACCTCAAACTTTTAATTTTACCTGTTTCTCCAAGAGTCTCTCCTATTTTCTTCCATATGGTATTTCATATTTTTGTATATTTTTGTATCCTATTGAGGATTTTTTATACATGTCATATTCTTTAACAAGGTTTTTTAACTTTTCCTCAAAACTCATTTTGTAAATTATTCATGCGAGCGACTTTATTTATTTCGACTAAAAATTTATTTCAAAAAAATTCTGTCAGATTTCACTTTATAATGTACAACAACAAAAAGTCAAAGTTTAATCATTTTTTTTTGTTACGTCCGAGTCGCGTCGAGAATATCTCAGGGGTATGGAACCCTAAAAAGAAGATCACAAAATGTGACCAGTGTCGGCAACATCAAATTTTTCTTTTTCAACTTTACAGTGGGCTTTCAGGGAAATTATAAACAAATAAGGCTAAACTAGAGAAGATTACGGTGATGAACCAAATGTAAGCAACTGCAGGAGTGGTAATAGTTCCAACCAAATTGGACATAAGCAATTTTTTTAAAATGGGAAAAATAGTTAAGTTTACTTGCTGTTTTGTTGTCTGAGTCCAAAAAAGTTATTTTCAAAGTGGTGTCCATCTGTCTGTCATTTTGTGTTATGTTTATTACCTTTCTACAGCCCAAAAGGATTATTTGGCCTATTTGAAATTGATAAATTCCAATAAGATTTCTATTTAGGTAAAAAATGTGTTCTTTTCTACACACAAACAAATAACGGAGATAAAAATATATTTTTTATGTGATCAAAATGACCAAGGTTATGCCTAGCTCACTCAAAATAAATATTTCTAGATATTAAAATGGCCTAGATTTACCGAATCTACGGGCTCCATTCGTGTAGATAATATCGCGCCTACTCGTACGTCTAAACTTTTTGTATATCGCCTCAAAACGTTAAAGGTTATTATTTCCTTAAATATGTTTAGTATTGGCCCTCCTTCTTTCCAAATGCCAAATACTTCTATTTCAAATTCGATTAAGCAGTTTAATAGTCTGTATAAAATAAAATCTGAGAAATTTTGTTTACAACAGTTTTCAAATGGAAAATAAAAAGGCGAATAGGATACCATTAAATCTTATGATCTTCAATATAATATAAAATAGGAACAAGACAATCAAATGTCCTTTAAATAAAAATTTAATTTCTTGTAAATAAACGATACGTTATTGTTTAGCAGGTCAAACGTTAAAACGGTTTTATTTCAAACACAATTAATTAGGGTCAATTTTCCGCCATCTAATAATATGTTGAAACCGAAAGAATGTAATTCGTAAATAAAATAAAATCAGTAACATTTTTTTTTTTAATTTTCATGTTTATTGTTACGTTTTAGGGATGTTGAGGTTATTTCGATTTTTTTGTTTTCTTTAAATTTTCTTGAATAAAAATTAGGAAATGAATGTACACAATGTGTATAGAAGAAACTAATATGTACGAGTACTGGTGTCAGAAATTCAATTTCTTCTCTTCAGATTTTACATTTAATTTAAACTATTAATTGATTTTGAAATCAAAGTAAAATTTTTTATTTGGCGGAAATTTCGTAAGCTGTAGGTGTCTCCAATTTTTAGTGGTCTACCTGTAAGTGTATTTACGAGCGCGATACTGTTTAATTATACTAGATGACCAAATTTAAAGTTTGGCAAACAAAAATTCGGACACAAAAGTTAATTGATGTACCAATTTAGTTGTTTCATTCATCTGGCGTTTGCAGGCATTTTCCCCATCCACTATATAAACCCAAAAGTAAATAATTAAGTTATGGTTGGTGGATTTATATTATGTATTTCGTAAACACAAATTTATGGGGGAGATTCGTTCACAATATGATTTGTTAACATCGGAGGGATTTTATGAATGTATATTACGCGTATAATGTAGTTTGCAAAGTTAAAATATTTGTTAATTTTTGGGGGTGTAAATTTATTCCGCACAAATAAATATATTTGTAGGAATAATAAACTTTTAATTCGAAAAAGTCAACACTTTTTGGGATGAGTTTTTATATTTTATAGTTGGTACTATGGGTAGGATTTTAAGAAGCTAGTCGAATATAATAATTTAACCCGAATATAGATTTTAAACCAAAATGTAAAATTGCGTATAGGAATTTCAAGCAAGCTTATTATTGTCACAGTTAATACCTTGAGAAACACCGAATGAGGGAGGCTTTATAAAATTGCATCAGTACGGCATTTTCCTCTTGAGCATACATAAGTACGAATCGATGCTGCAATACGAAATTTAAAAAATTCTGTTACTTTTAGTTATTTTGTTTATTTCAGTGGTTAGTTTCCGAAAATTATTTCTTTTTTTTTGTTTCAATCCAAATTTATCCTTTATTGTAATTAATATTTTCATAAAAGGGTTTAACATTTTTAAAGGTTCAGCAGAGTCTTGCTTTTCAGTTATATTTTCTTAAGAATTTAATTTGTCTGTCTGTAAAAAAGCTCAAAAAATCAATTGAGTTATATTTTCTTATAGTTAGCTTATGTACAAGTGTCATAATTTTGATTAATAAGAGTTTTCATCTTAAATAGCTGTTTTTAATTAATATACAAATTTTATGATTTTGTGGAAAAATTAGGAATTTAAAAAAACGACTTGTATAATTTTTACTAAAATTAACTTATATACTAAAATTAACACTAAAACTTAACAGTAATTAAAAATTTGGAATCCTAAAACTATAAAGTTTACATTAGAAGGTTATTGATAATTTCATTTTGAATTAAAGCAAATTATTTTTAAAATAATTTCTTAGCTTTCTTTTAGCTATTAATTATTTCTATTTTAGCTTTGTTTTGGTGTATATCATCTTAAAGCATTTGTTTTGTGCTATTTAAATTTTCTTTATATGGGTTTTTGCACTATCAAACCGTACGGGTTAGGCATATAGAAGGGCACTATGTAGAATAAGTAGATATATGAGGCGTTTGTTTATAGAAGAAAGTATACAGTAGTCTCGTGATTTTATTGCATTTATCTATTGAATAGTTTATGTGATCTTCGTAAGTAAATCTTTTGTCTAGAATCATTCCTAGATATTTTACATTATTATTTGACCATTTCTACAGATGTACCATCAATCTGTAGGGATTTTGCACTGGGGAGATTGCGCGTAGCTCTTTTTACGACTGAAAAATATAGCTTTGTTTTAAGTGGATTTATTTTTATTTCTCCACTTGGAATAGTAAATGGACAGTTTATCAATAATCATTTGAATGTTGTTCATAATAATATTTACGTCGGAAGAAGCGGAATAAATTGCAGTGTCATCTGCATACTGGGCAAAATGAACATCATTAGAAATTTCTAGTTTAATATCCGATGTGTATAAATTATACAAGAAAGGTGACAATACGGCTCCTTGCGGGACACCATAAAAGATTGGTTCGGGTTATGACACCTCGTTATTGATTGATACATTGAAGTATCTATCCTTAAGGAAAATTTTTATTATTCTAATAAGATACATACTATAGTTTCGCCGGCGTTATCAAGGTGTCAACGTATACCCAAAAAATATGATTTCGTATTGCGTGATTTACACGTTCCAACAATGTTTTTCCAACTTTTTTTTGTTGAGACTTAGAGCTACACGCAATAGAAAATATTTACATGCGATAAAAAGAGAAAAGTATAAAACAAAAATGTCGGGCTTGCTATAATCTTTTGGCGGTATAAAATTGACAATTTAATTTTTGACAGATAGTTTTGGTACAAAATAAAGATTCTTATACACATATTTCTATTTAAAATCAATTAAAGTCAAAATAATATATAAATATGGAAAACCTAAGTGATAATGAGCTTCTAAATATAATATTTAGCGAAAGTGAATGTGAATAAGACAGTTTTTTGACAAATATCTTATTTGAAGATAGTGAGAAGTGAAAGTGGTCGCAAAAAACAAAAAAATAAATAATAAAAGAAGATATTGGGTTCGCCCTTATTATTGTGAGCGGGACAAGACTGGGGCTTTTCAAAATGTTGTTTTGCCGCTGAAAATCTCAGATCCAATGCTGTTCCAAAATTATATGAGAATGTCTTCTTGTCAGTTCGACGAACTTTTGTCAATTGTTGGACCGGCAATTACAAAACAAGAGTTTATTAGAAAAATAATAAAACCTAAAGATTGGCTATCACGCTCATGTATAACTAAACTTTTATTTATTTAAATATTAATAGAAAAATCTAATGCATGTACTACATTCATTTTTCAGATATTTGGCAACTGGTGAGTCCCAAAAAAGTCTGTTGATTGTTTATAAATGCTCACCAGCAAGTATTTATTTCATAATAATACGAGAAACGACTCACTATTCGCAATTATAAATACACTTAAGCTAAAGTTATTTAAAAAAGTTAACGAAGCACATTTCATAGATGTTGCAAATGGCTTCGAAGAAATATGGAATTTTCCACACTGCATTGGCGCTATAGATGGAAAACACGTCTTTAAACAGGTAGCTTTGAATCTTATATTAAACTAAAATTAGAATTGTATGTATAAAAATTCTTTTATTAACAGGCTCCATCGTATAGTGAATCGATGTTTTTTAATTATAAAATTTTTTTTTCTATCGTGCTCATGGCAATCAGTGACCATGATTACAATTTTATTATGTGTGATATAGGGGCCGCTGGAAGGCAAAGTGACCGAGGCATTTTCCGAAATAGCAATTTCGGAAAACAATTTTATTCAAACTCGTTACCGTAAGTACGAGATATCCCGCATTTTGCAAAAATACCAAATAACATTTTGCTTTATAGGTTACCGCAGCCATCGAAAATATCGGACCGTTGTGTCGATACGCCATATGTGTTTGTTGCGGATGATGCCTTTGGCCTTCACGAAAACATAATGAATCCTTTTTCTCAAAGCCCGCTCACTCAAGAGCAAAAAATATACAATAATCGGCTATCAAGGGCGCGCCGAATGATAGAAAATTGTTTCGGGATATTGGTGACAAAATGGAGAGTATTTAGACAACCAATAATTGCAAATATATGTTATTTCATTTATTCATTTGAATAATAGTTACATTTAAATAATTTTAGTTTTACAGGTTGATACAGCTGAAAAAATAATAGGCGCCTGTGTGTGTCTCCATAATCGGTTGAGAAGATGGTTTGAGGGATTGGTATCTCGCCTGGCTTAGTGGATTAAAATAAGCCAGACATAGAAGGGTACTAGATTATAATTTAAATTTTTATTTTTTATTTCGTTATAGAAAATATCAAAATGGGGAGCTAGGTTATAGAAGTTCGAGCCACTTTACCTTAACAGATAATTAGTTTCCAATTAATTTTTTTGGAAATATTCTTTGTAGCGTTTCTTGTTTTTATTTATTTCCAGGTATCAAATGTGTTGTAAGGAGCAGCGACTTTCATCAATTTTTCTTTAACTCGGGCAGTGCCTAATGAAATATCGTCCCGAAAAAATAATTCTTTTAGTTTTAAGAGGTTTTTATGCCTAATGGAAGCAACAATTAGATTTCATTTTATTTTTATTTCTTCCAGATGTGCTTTTCCTCGAAGAAAAAATATTAAAAATGAAAACAAATAAATATTTTTAAGCAAAAATTTATTTTTTTTTTAATTCAAGTTGTAATTTTTTGTATTTGCGCAAAACTTGCATTATTTCCCATTCCACCTCGTTGCCAAAATCATTGCTCAGGTCTTTTAGGTCCGAACAGACATATTCCGCAAAAATTTCCTGGAATGTCCTGTTTTTTGGTGCCGCATGTCGTTTGGCTCATTAATTCGCTCGACGTACACGTAGTTTTATCTAATATATATATTTTTATTGTAACAACTACCTGGTTTAATTAAAGGCATTGCCTCGTGCAAAACGGCAAACCGTCAAATCCATATTTTGACATAATTGTTTAAAAAAATGGTATAATTGTTTACATGGTTCAAATCAGTTTTATAAAAATGATTTAATTTCATTCAAAAAATCGCAATTTTAAATTTAGCCGGTCGTCAAATTAAAATCAATTTGTCGAAATGTAAAATTGGATTTTTTTGAATTAAATTAAATCATTTTTAATAAATTTTCTAAAAATAATATGGTACTTATAGATTTAAAACATTTTTTAATAATTTTGATTTTAGATATGAAACCATTATAACAAAATATGGATTCGACGGTTTGAAATGCCACTTTTTTGTGCATGGGGCATCGCCTTAAGTATTAAATTTAAAACCTTCACTTACTTTTGGCAGTGGATGGCGTAGTTGGTAAACCGAAGCTTCCTTCGGAATTAATATTTGATAAAGATGAAGTCCTGAAATAAAAGGAAAAATTCATAAACATTTTTTTTATTTTAGACCATTAGTTTACTTACGGTCTAGGCTCGAAAGTGTCGTCCAGAAAAGTTAAAATTTTGGCATATTTGTAAACTTTTACTTGCTTGCAAGCTCCACTGGGGATCGCCTTCTTATACCGCACGTAGCATGCCTTAACCGCGTCCCATTTCTTTTTCAAATATGGCACATCATTTGCCGTCAAATCTGTCAGAAATTGATAAAAACATATTATGTGTTTTAGTTTAATAGTTTGTTATATAGTAGATCACCCAGGACATGTAAATCTACTAAAAATACGTGGAGGGATGCACCCACTAAGGCTAATAACTTATTTATCGAAACAGCTATTTGCTCCCAAATTCGCTGCCGTATAGTTTTATTTTTATATTGCAAGTCTTGCAAATCCCACAAACATGGATTTTGCCTTATCGTTTCGATTAGCTCAACTAAAATAAAACACGGATAAAGAAAACAACAATATTAACCAAATCACTGCGTAATAAACTAAATACTTACCTACTGGAATTTCAGGCTCCTTTTGATCCCCAGGAGAGAAGATATCAGATTCTGAAATTTCGAAACAAGATTAAATATTTAAATGGACAACATTAATTTAAGCATATATCGTCGTGTCCAAATAAGAGTATTACATCTGCAAATCATTAATTTTTTAGAGGGGCGTGTCAAGTTTTTAATTTTAAATTTGGCTTAATTTTTTTTTAATAAAATTCTTGCCACACTTTCTGGAAAGGACTTTATTTAAAAAAAAATTAAGACGAAATTAGCATTAACAACTTTAAAGCCTCTTCAAAAAATTAGCGATTTGTAGATGTAATACTCTTATTTGGACACGACGATATTTACCATACGGAATTGGGGTAAAACCATTTTGACTATCGTCATAGCTGGTACCCGTGTCTTGCCACTCCTCTTCCGGGAAGAGATATTCCTCCTCCGGGTAAAAGTACTCGGATTCTAGAAATAGAATTGCAAAAAAACATAACCTAAAATTTATTTCTTTGTGGATTACCTTCATGACTTGCCACTCATGACTATTTTTGTTTTTGTTTTGCGCTATAAAAATTTGAAGTTTGAAAATCCACCACAACGTATCTTAATTTAATAAATTGAAAGTGTTAATTTGCTTAACTCGCGACCCAGTTTTTTTAATTATCACCAAAAATTAATTTATATTTTATTTATTTATTAAAAGAAATTTTTTTTGTAATGTCACAAATGGCTATTACTGCTATGGCGCTATACCACGAGAGAGTGTATCAAAAAAATGTGTGTCTATGGTTGAGACAGCATGAAAAACGAAAATGGTACAATCTAAGAAAAAATTGCTGATTGGTTATAAATGATGATAATAGATAGCGATGTAGCTGGCTTGGTGTTGTACTAAGCTGTCCAAGATATTTCTTAGTACAAATTAGTGCTTTGTAGGTACTAATACATAGAGTAAGTCAAAATATAGTATACTCTATAGTTATCACTACTAAGCTGAAAAAGGCTATTATATTTTAAAGTCGAAATGAGCCGCATTTCGAATAATTGTAGCGATAACGAACGGAATAAATTAGTTGCATGAGCGAATCACTAAAATACAACGGAAAATTGTATTGGATCATTTTATATATTAGTCCTTCATGCCTCACCATGCCGAAAGCCTTTTCGATATCAAACAAAACGAGGGCGGTTGATTTTTCCATGTTTAGTTCATGTTTCACGAAGTTGCATATCCTTATAACTTGATAATTTGTAGAGTGCCCTTGGTGAAACCCAAATTGCTCATTTGGTATAATCATATCATATAATCAATTGAATTGGTTACTATTTCTTTAATGACAGAGGCAAAATTAGGGTTAGGGTTTTGACGATGAATTTGCGCAAAGTGATTTGCAAAAGCGTTTTATTTTTGCTTCTTGTCACTTCAATTTCCATCACTTCAATTGACAATTGTCGCTTCAGTCGACTAAGAGAATATAAAAAAATGACTGTCGAAAGAAACGACAGACGACACGACTAATGGTATAAGGGCATAAGTCTCTTTAGTAATAATTTTTCAAACAGTTTTGACATACATATATAATTCCTCTAGTCTTCGGGTTTAGCAGCCAATAAAACTAATTCTTTATATTTATTTCGATGTTTCGATAAATTTGTTATCTTCTTCAGGTCCATACGTTTTAACAATAAATACAAATTTTTATTAAAATATATAGGAATTACCCACCGCAATTCCTATATATTTTAATAAAAATTTGTATGTATTGTTAAAACCGTGTAGCCCTGAAGAAGATAATAAATTTATCGAAACGTCGAAATAAATATTAAGAATTAGTTTTATTGGCTGATAAACCCGAAGACTAGAGGAAATATTAAGATCCAGCAGTTAGGAAAATATTTTTGACATAATTGGCAGCAAAGAAATTGGCCTGTATGATTTTTTATCATTAGGTACTTTATCAGGTTTTGCTAGCATGATTATTTCTGCTACTTTCCATTGATGTGGAACATATTTTAACTGCATTGCGTCGTTTTGATTATGTATAATAGCTTACGAAATCCTTTGTCAGGTAGAGCCTTGAAAATTTGGCAAGTAATCGAGTCATACCCTGAGGCTTTTTAAATATTCATGGTACTTTTTACTTCTTCTTTTAATTCTTTGATGGTTACTGGCTGTATGTCAAACTTATCTAGCTTGTGAATTGACATTATATTTCCTTTGGCATTGGAGATACTCCGCAAATAGATCAGCCTTCTCTTTGTAACCTCTTGCCCAGGTTCCATCATCCTTTTTAAGTGGAGGCAATTGCATTTTGGGTCTTTTAAGTAACTTCGTCGCCTGCCACAGTGAGTAATCAAATTTTTTTTCATTCGTTAGGCTAACTAGATACCTGTTGATTGATTCATTTTTAACTTGTTTAAGAAGGGATTTGAGGCTGTTACATAAATTGTTAAGAATTGTTTTGTTTTCCGGCGTTCGATTAATTTGCCAGGTTTTACTTGCCCGTCGTTTTTCTCACCAACTCCCTAACTTGCTTTGGATAGGATATATTAAGCCTCTTCTTATTTTGTATAATGGGAGTGCTTACCAACACAGCGTAGTGAATTTTTTCATTGAGTTGTTCCCGTTCGTCTTCCAACTGGAGATTGATTTTTTTCTCCACTAATTCACAAATTGACGAAAGAGATCCCATTTGTTTTTGAATTTGTTAATCTGGGTGGACTATCCCTTTGAGTTACCGTTTCACTGACTCTCGTTATAACCGGTGAGTGATCTGATTCTAGAGAATTGCTGTTTTCTATATGGATGTAATTCTGAGAAAAATTTCTGAGAAATATTTCTATTTCTATGTTGCATAAGCCCATTCGCATTCCAGATTGCTATTCTACAAGTTGTCTTCTTACGTATCATTTTTTATCGGATTGCGTTGTGGGAGGTGCATTTTCTTCGGTTGATCAAATCTCAAACTGTTCATATGACTTTGGTCATCTAACCGCTTTGTAATAGCTTCGATGCTGTTCATAATGTTTTCCATAATTTAGTTATTTTCAGAGCCCACATATTTAGATGAACCCGAACCTTTCACTACCTGAGCAAATGTTCTTCTTTGCCGTGTGTTGCTTGGTTGTGGATTTTGATCCATCTGATTTGAAGTTTGAATCCTTCGAACTTCGTGATTCTGCATTTGATTTCGTATTTTATCTCTTAATTTGTGTAGTGGTTTAGCAACTTCACAGCCTCGATAATTAGTCGAATGTTGACCCTTACAATTTATATACTTAGCTGGCCAATCTCTCCCTATTCTACATACCTGGGAAATATGTTTACCTGAGCATTTTACACATCTCGGATCCTGGCTGCAATATCTTTGGGTGTGATTAAATCCCTGACATTTCTTGGATTGGTGTAGGCGGATAGTGGTCGAACTAAATTCACAGCATCAATTATTTTAAGACCTTTATTTTGTAAGTCTTCCATTATTTCTTTGATTGAGCAAGTGTGACGCAAACCTCTTTGCCATAACTTTTATAGGTCGAGCCTGTGTTTATCCTCATAGGTAAACCACTGATAATTTTTAGCATTCATAGATAAGGTTCTATAAGAATCTGAGTCCAGAGTATTAATTTTCCAAACGCCATTGTTTAGCGCTGTTACCTTATAAGCTTTGACAGGAACTGATTTCATCAGTGACTGAATTTCTGGGTAGCTGGTTTCGCCCACAATACTTATTGGTGGAGGTGTTTTTTTTTTCGATTGCACCAGTTTCAGTGCAATGTTATTGGTAGATTTACAATCTTTTGGTTGGTTGATCTCGGGTTGGACAACTTTCAGTTTGGTATTTATAGTTCCATTATCTTTTAATTGTTCAGCCTCAGGTGACGATTCAGCTTTTCTTTTCTTACTTTTCCTGGACTGTTTTTCTTCTTTAGGATCCAGTCTAAATTTAGCTTTTCTTTTCGTACTTTTCCTGGACAGTTTTTTCTTCTTTAGGATCCAGTCTGTCATCTCCCTCTCTAATTCATTCTCATCAGTGAAATAGTTGAATTTCTCTGGTTCAATACCCTCTATTTTGCTATGTTATTTTGAGTCCCGATTCATTTTTAGAAGTTCATTTTCTCGCTTTAGATACTCGATTTCTTCGCTTAACTTGGCAAATGATTGCGCTATTTTCTGTAGCCTCCCCAAGAGACCCATATTTTTCTTTCCTAGGTCAATATTACTTTCACTGTAGCCAGCTGCTCACAATGTAAAATTTCCGCTGGCATCACTTCTGGCAGCAATGTTTGGCCCTCCCCAGAATCCATAGGGTCAGCCTCCGAAGAGGATGGATTGTTCAGTCGGCTGACTGGAGTACACATGCCTTGCATATAGGCTTGTTGGTCGGCGGGAGGTATTTTATTTCCCTCCTACCCACCAGTTTTAGCTGATGAGCATTTCCCTATCCGCCATCGGAGGACGCGCGACTTTTGTTCTTAAGTCTTTTTAAAAAGAAAAAAAAACTTTTATTTTTACACTTTATTATTTATTACAATTAATTATAAAATGTATTACACTTCTATTCTCTTAAGAGATAGATTTTTTACTTAATAACAATGCTGATCTCTTTAGAGTCAGTTTTATTAATTTAGAATCGCTTAGGTGTGATCTCTTTAGAGTTAACACAACAATTGAATTTTTATTAATTATATTTCTCATGATTTCATTTTTTATTAATCAGCATTTAAAATATATATTTTTACTTAAAAATCATGTTTATGACATGTATCGAAATTTTATACCGTTTTCCGTTCTACATTTATATTTCTTTAATACTTTGCATTTTCTGTGTGAACATTTTAGAACATGATATTTAATTAGAATAGAATTGTATCATGTGCATTTTTCTTATCATATTGTATATGTTCTTGACATATAACTCTCCCTTCGTTGGCGTTAGAATTCTCCTGAATTCTGTTAATAATTTTTACTTTAAGTTCCTTTTTCTTTATATAGAAGTTATAAATTACTAAAATTGCTATTATTATTATTGTTACAATTATGCAAAGTCCTGAATATTCAAATATTTTATGATATTTTAAAAGTTTTATCTCATCTATGTTCTTATTTGTTTCTAGTATTATTTCCTTAAATGTTAGTGTATTATTTTTCGACTTATAATCTAAATTTGGTACAATATAATTATTCTTTATTTCCTTAATATTATTTGAGAATGTCTTATTGTCTAAGTTGATGCTACAATTATAAAATCCTATTAAATAGTTTCCTTTTAATATAAATTTTCTTTCATCATAGTTTGATGTTAAAATTAAATTATTAGCTAGTTGAATTAATATGCTATTGTCATTAATATTATAAATTTCGGTATTACAATTCTTTATGTTTTCACAATTTTTCCTTTAAATACAGTGTTTTAATTCATTTAATTGATGAAAGGCTTTATTATTATCATATTCATAATATTTATTATTTATTTCAAATGTTCTGGTTATTTGATAGTTTATTGACTTACAATCATTTTCATTAGATAAAGGAATGATTCATTTTTCATTTATCGTTTTCATTCTATATGGTATTTTGATTAAAAATATTAATCTATCAGTATTCGTTTTCGAAAATCCTACTCTCAGACTTTTCAATTTATTAACATCAATTTCATAATCAATAATTTCTTTATAGCTTAATAATGAAGGATGGATAATGTTTAAATTACTAAATATTATATTATCTTGTAAATTGTTTATTATTCTGTCAATTTCTTGGATTTTTTGTTTAATATCTAATATAATTATTTTTATTAAAGTTTCATTTTCCCTACTTGTTATAAAATTTTTTATAATTTGTCTATCATCTAAAATTGTATTATATAATTTGTGTATGGTTTCATTAAGATTATTATTAATTTTAATTTGTTTATTTACCATTTATATATATATATATTATTTACCATTTATGTATATATACATATTTACCATGTTATCCATTTACTAATTGTTCCTAAAAAATTTACTAATCCTCTTTTATGTATTGAATGATGTCCACTTTTTAAAGTCATTAATTTGTACAGTAAAATATCTAATTCTTTTAATAGTGATCTTCCTTTAATTTCGGTAAAATTTGATATTTGAGATACGGCTTTCTTAAGTTCTAGTATTGTAGTCTCTATCGGTGATAAGTCTACTAAATGTAATGAATAGTTGTACGTCTTTGGTATTATTGTTTCTGTTTGTCTAAAAATGGTATATCCTGTACTAGTCTCTATTTTCTCTACTAGTAGTTGAGCATGTATCGGTATCGTTAGTGTTATTGTCATTATTATCAGTATTACTGTAGTTATTAGGATCTGAAAATTTCAATGGTCTTTTAATATTTGTAAGATGTACTCGTACATTGGTTAGGTTATGTTTTCTAAATTTCGGCTGATCTTTATGTCTCAAAGCTTTATAATTTTTTATATATCCTTGTTCTCTATTTTCTTTGTAATCTTCTCTATTTTTATTATATTTTTCTAATCTTTTGTTTTGTGTGTTTATTAAATTATTATGTATTTCCTCTCTAGATAATGTTCCTTCTTCAGCATTTATTGGGGTACATTTGATGGTACTATGGTATTGATTATTATAGCTCTTAATGGCTTCTAACATTTGGATTCTTACTGGGTTATTTTGCTCTAAGTTTAGAATTCGTAATTTTTCAGTAAGGGTATTGTTTAATCTTTCTACATCTGAGTTTCCTGTATGGCTATTTGGTTTGGCTAAATGTAACTCTATTTGTTGTTGGTTTAAAAATTCTTTAACATTGATATGTTTAAATTCATTGTCTGCCACTAATTTTAAAGGTTTTTTGTGATTAAAATACATTCTAAGTTTTTCTATTAACTCGGTATGATTTCTATTTTCTAAAGGGTAGGCTGTTGCAAATTTCGTGAATTTATCTATGAAAATTATAAAAGATTGTTTTTTATTTACATAAGTATCCATATGAACTATTTGATTTTTGTCCGTAGGCATTTCGGTTTTTTCGAATTTTGGTTTAATTGGATTTCTATCGTATTTTCCTCGGTTGCAAATGTCACAATTATTAGTAACTTTGTTAATAATTATCTTAATATTTTTGTTATAAACTTTAAATTTTAGATTTTCATATAATGAAATAATACCTGGATGTTTTTGTTCCTTATGGTGAATCGAAACGATTTTAATTAACTCATCCTCTGATTCTACATCTTGTGCAAAATGGGTACATTTCATAAATTTTGTGGTTGGGAATTCTTCTATTAATATTTTTTGGATAACATAAAACTCTCTATCTGAAATATGGGTATGAATTGCTACTCTTGTCCCTGTTAAGTATGTTTTCAATTTATTGACTAATTCTTCTTTGGTTACGGTTGGGTTAATATTTATTCTACGATTTCCTAATATATTTTCTAATTCACTGGTGAAATTTTCAGTAAATATTAACTGTGTTTTGAACCTATTTACAATTGTTTCTAGGATTACTATATTATCATTCTGTTGTTCTAATTGAGAATGTATTGTCGGTTGTTGAATTGGCGTGGGCCAGGTGAATCACCGTAAGTAAATTTTGAAATAAAATATCTCCCAATTTCTTTTAAATCGATATAAATTTTTGTTTATTTATTATGAATTTATTTTAAAATTATTTAAATTTGGTAAAATATTAATTTGTAGATTTATTTCTTTATAAAATTATTATTATATAAATTAATTTAATTTATCCTCACCTGACAAAGTCTCAAATCCAAAAGAAAGAATTTTGTTATTACAGAATGGTACAACAAAGTTATTTCGTTTGAGTTTTGTCAATCAGATGGATGATGCACAATAGATTCAATTCGCCGTTAAGGTAGATGGTAGTGAACAAGATTAAAATAAATGCAATTTTATGACGAAAGCAAATCTACTTTAACGACGAATAGAATTCTACATTAATAATTCGCCAATGTATACAAATCGACATTTAGGCTAAACAAATTTGTACATCGAATGCCGAAATTGATTGACACGATTAAAAAGGTAAACAAAATATATTTTTAATTATATTTCGATTAATTGATTTTTTTCTTTTTAGGAAATCCAACATACTGCCCCCAAAAATCAATTAAATGAAATTCTGTAATATGAAAATCCAATAAAATAATAAATTTTACAAAAAAAAATGTTTAAATGATTAATTATTCTACGGGGAGTGGACAAATTTTAACTATGGGCCTCCGGAATTCTCCCTTTACCGTTTTGATGGTAACCACACGAACTAAGCCATCGTTAGCTGGATGTAACTGAGTTATTCGTCCCATTGCCCATTTAGCTTGTGGTAAGTTGTCTTCTTTGATCACGACGAGTTGATCGATATGAAGGTTTCTTTGAACGTCATGCCATTTCTGACGTTGTTGTAAGGAGGTGAGATATTCCACAGACCATGTCTTCCAAAAACCTTGCACGCGTTGTTGGATATTTTGCCACCTACTTAACCGAGATTCGCTTAGATGGCTGAGCTCTGGCTCCGGTATCGCTGTTAGGGCTTCTCCTATTAAAAAATGTCCCGGTGTTAGAGGATCGTACACAGTGACATCATCACTTAATGGCATAGTGGTCTTGAGTTCAAGACAGCCTCGATTTGTGTTAACAGTGTACTCATTTCTTCGAATGTGAGGATGGTAGAACTAGTCACTCTCTTAAGGTGATGCTTGATCGATTTAATGTTTGCCTCCCAGAGGCCACCGAAATGTGGAGCGCTGGCGGGGATGAATTTAAACCTTATTTTATTTTCCAACCAGATTGGTCCCGTTGTCGCTTATAATTTCAATAGGAGCTCCTCTCCTGGAGATAAATCTCCTTAGTGCTGAGATATATGCCTCGGTTGTCATATCGCTAACAAGCTCGATGTGGACTGCCTTCACCGCGAAGCATATGAAGAGAACTATGTAGCCTTTTACTACCTTGTTGCGTCCACGGCTGTTATTTTGCTTGAGATAAATGGGACCCGCCAGATCCACACCCGTTGACAGCAATGGTCTTCCAGAAGAAACCCTCGATCTTGGCAGGCTTCCCATGAGTTGTTTTGCGGTAGCTGCCTTTTGGCGAAAACAAACCATACATTTGCCAATCTGCTTTCTTATCATGTGTCGAGCACCCATGATCCAAAATCTTTGTCGAAGCAAACTTGATAATAAGGATGGTCCCGGATGAAGGTGTCTCTTATGATATTCTGCAATGTAATAAGAGCTTAATAGATGGTTTTTTGGCAAAATTATGGGGTGTTTTGTATCAAATGAACAAGATGACTCTTCTAGACGTCCACCGACACGAAGTAAACCTCTTTCATCTAATATTGGGCTAAGGAATCTTATTGCGCGATTTTTTATTTGGGTTGCTGATTGAACTGACTTAATTTCTTCTGGGAATTCCGAAGTTTGAGCCCATTTAATGCATAACTCTTCTGCTGTCTGCATTTCGTCTAGTGTTGGAGGTTCAATCGGTGAACTAGCTGATCCAAAGTTTAAAGCTCCAGATTTCACTGCTTCCTTTAGTTTAGAGTAATATCTGAAAATATAGCTCACAATACGTTTTATTTTCTCAAAAGAAGAGATTTTTAAAAATAGTTCGTTAAGAAAATTAATATTTAAATTTCCATGAAAATTGTTTAAAGTTTGTTTTCGCACATCACAAATCACTTCACTTTCATTTAACTGGAGGTCATGGGTTGATATGGAGGGCCAGCAGCACTGTTGAAGTTGTAGCCAGTGTGGCCCTTGCCACCATAATTTATGCACTAAGAGTTTTTCTGGTGTAATTCCTCTGGATGCAACATCTGCTGGGTTGTCCTTTGATGGAACATGATTCCAATATTGCCACGGTAGCTCTTCTAAAATTTGAGATGTTCGATTGGCTATGAATGTCTGCCACTTCCTGGGATGATCCGAGAGCCATGATAATAAAATTTTTGAATCGGTCCATGCATAGATGTTATTAAATTTAATGGCCAATGATTCCTTTACCAGTCTTACTAATCTGCAAAGGAGGTGTGTGCGCCGCACAATTCGAGTCTTGGTAACGATACCTGCTTCAGAGGAGCTACCCTTGTTTTGGCCGCTATTAATGTAATGACAACTTCTCCAGACAATTTTTCGACACGAATATAAACACAGCTTGCGTACGCCAGTTCTGAAGCGTCACAGAATGCGTGAAGCTCTATTGTTTTAGCTTGGCTTGAGATAGCCAAGAATCTAGAAATGCGAATTTTTTCGAGTTCAGGTAAAGCATTCCTTATATCCCACCAATCCTTCTCAATTTTCAATGGAAGATGCTCATCCCAGTCAAGTTTCTGCAACCAAAGGTGTTGGAACAAAATTTTAATTTGGATTGTGGTTGGTGATAGCCATCCCAAAGGGTCGAATAACCTTGCAGCTTCCGACAAAATAGTACGTTTAGTAGCCTTCCTGTTGTCGTTCAGTTGAACCTTGAATTGGAATGTGTCTTCTTTTGGGTTCCAGTTTAATCCAAGAGTTTTAATCCCGGCCGACTCATCATCAAATTCCAATGGTTTGGTCTCTTGATTCTCTATTGGTATAATCTTCAGGAGCTCTTGGGAATTTGACATCCATTTTCTGAGATTGAAACCACCCTTCTTACACAAGGATACAGTTGCCAGTATAATTTGATGGCTTCATCGATATTCTCAGTTCCAGACAATAAGTCATCCATGTAAAGATCATTATTTAGAACTGGTGCAGCTAATTGGTGATCACTTCCATGATCAATAACAGTTTGTTGAATAGCTCGAACGGTAAGATAGGAAGCGGGTTTGGTCCCATAAGTGACAGTATTTAAGCGATAATGCGAAATAGGATCGGTAGAATTTTGTCTCCAAACAATCCTCTGAAAGTCCCTGTCCGCGTCGTGTATTAATACTTGCCGGAACATTTTCTCCATATCAGCAGACATCGCGATGGCGTATTTTCGAAATCTGAGTAAGATGTTTACTAGATTTTGTTGAAGCCTTGGGCCGGATACTAAGGTATCATTCAGGGAGTTGCCAGAACTGGTTCTAGCTGAACCGTCGAACACAACCCTTAGCTTAGTTGTGGTACTAGTCATTTTCTTGACAGCATGGTGAGGTAGATAGCACTTCTTGTTCCATGCAACGTTAATATTGGATTCTGGAACTCGTTCCATGTGTCCTAATTCGAGGTATTCAGTCATGAAATCTGCATATGCCCTCTTTAAATGCTGGTCCCTTTCAAATTTCTTCTCCATAGAAAGTAATCGGGAAGTTGCTGCGTTGAGTGAATTGCCCAAATCGGGGTTGGTAGTCTTAAACGGTAACCGAACAATATATCTACCAACAATGTCACGACTGTGTTGCCCAGAAAAAAGATCTTCACATAATTTATCCTCCGGAGTTAAATCTGGTAAGGCAGCAATTTCCTCCAATTGCCAGAATTTTTCAAGGGTATGATGAATATCAGAATGATAGCAGAGTAGATGATTGCTCGTTAGTTATTGGCCCTTTGTGGAATTGTCCACCAAGTATCCAGCCAAATATTGTGAGCTGTGCGATTGGATGATTATCCGAAACAATGCGGTCGCTGCACAATATGTTGAAGAATATATCTGCACCAACCAAGATGTCGATTGGAGCAGGATTATTGAATTGAGGATCAGCAAGTTCCAAACCCTTAACGTAACTCCACTGTGTACTATCGATTTTGCTGCTTGGTAGATTAGACGTTAGTCTGTTTAGTATTAATGCAGAAACCGATATGGTGTTGTCTGCATTATATCGAGAGGCAAGTTGTAACTGTACTGCCCCCTTTGTAGTACCTGCTTGTGACATCGCTAGACCATTAACAGAAATGCAGGAATGCGTTCTTCTTAATCGGAGACGTTGTACGCAGTTTTCGCTTACAAATGTAGTTTGTGATCCAGAGTCCAACAAGGCCCTAGCGAGAATTGATTTTCCGTGGATATCCTTGACATGAACTAATGCGGTAGGTAACAACGTTTGTGAATGATTTGGATAGTTGTGAGACGAAATTTGAGAGATTTTTTTAGCTTTGTCTGTCAGGTGAGAATAAGAACTGGGCTCAGTCACATGAGAAACTAGAGCGTGATAGCCTTGTGTTGGCGTATTTGATTCGTTGTTTGCAGAATTAGCGATTGCAGTATTTACAAAATTAGATGGTGCTGTGTTGTTATGGAGCATGGTGTGATGTGGTTGAGCACAGATAATACACTTATAGCTAGAGGAGCAATTTGCTACATTATGATCACTGCGTAAACAGTTTGTACAGAGATTGTTGTTAGTGATGAATTCGCTTCTTTTCTTTTGATCTAAAGCCTGAAACCGGTAGCATCTATGAAGTAAATGCCTGGATTTGCACATTGGACAAGAAATAACGAAAGAAGCAGCATGTGATGATGTGGCAGAACGTCTAGTATTGGCTTGAAATGGCTTAAATAATCTTTGTGTAGAGGCTGGTACTGGTTGGCAAGCTTCTAGAATATTACATCTTTTCGTTAGAAATTTCAGAAAATTCTCAAATGTTGGATAATCTTCGTCGTCTGTCTCCTCAGCCCAATGCATCCGAGTTTCATTGTCCAATTTTTGCAACAATAAATAAATTAGCCAGACATCTCTAGTATCAGCCTTCTTTCCAATTGCCGATAATCCTCGAATTACCTCGTCCGATCTTTCACTTAACTCCCTAAGCGTGTTACCCCCTTTACATACAGAACCTTGATCCATGAATTTTTTAATTAACGCTTGAGTTAACATCTTCGGTTTATTGTACCTCTCGCTTAACTTCTCCCAAGCACTAGTGTAGTTTGCATCGGTTACGGGTATATTCATCAGAAGGTCATGAGCTGGACCCTTTAAAAAACTCATTAGGCACTTAAATTTTTGGGCATTAGACAGCTTATCGTTAGTGTGGATCGAACTCAAATAAAGATCACGGAAAGTCATCCAAGATTCATAATTCCCATTAAAGGATTCAATGGTAATACGTGGTGGACGCAAATCAACTGTTTGTGTTCTCGAAAAATCCGTAAATCCATCGAAAAAAGAGCGTTGCTGTTGAACTAATTGATCGATACTGGAGTTTAATCTCAGCGTTTGATCATTCGAGGCTGCGGTTCCGGCAGGCTGATTTCGAGATCTGATGGATCGGCACAGCAATGCTTTCGTTTCAAAAAATTTATCATGAAATGATTCACTATCCGAGACTCCTCCCTGTATCACTATATCGTCATTGACTTGGTTGAAATCATCCCACAAATTGTCTATCTTTTCTAGACGGGCTTCCATGTGCTCAACAAAAACATTTTGGTCTATTTTGTCAACCCATTTCCTTATGTTAGTGAGAATACACTTTAAATTACCACGTTTTTGAGTTAACCCGGCTAGTTCCGCCATTTTGCAAAAATATTAGTGATTTAGAATGTAATGGCCGGTACACTTGCAATCAAACCAAAATTTGTGTGACTAGCTTATAAAAATGTATAGAAAGATTTTATTGTCTATAAGATAACACTATATCACATATCACTATAACAATAACACCATATCACTAGTAAATCCGGCTCGAAGGACCATGAATTGGCGTGGGCCAGGTGAATCACCGTAAGTAAATTTTGAAATAAAATATCTCCCAATTTCTTTTAAATCGATATAAATTTTTGTTTATTTATTATGAATTTATTTTAAAATTATTTAAATTTGGTAAAATATTAATTTGTAGATTTATTTCTTTATAAAATTATTATTATATAAATTAATTTAATTTATCCTCACCTGACAAAGTCTCAAATCCAAAAGAAAGAATTTTGTTATTACAGAATGGTACAACAAAGTTATTTCGTTTGAGTTTTGTCAATCAGATGGATGATGCACAATAGATTCAATTCGCCGTTAAGGTAGATGGTAGTGAACAAGATTAAAATAAATGCAATTTTATGACGAAAGCAAATCTACTTTAACGACGAATAGAATTCTACATTAATAATTCGCCAATGTATACAAATCGACATTTAGGCTAAACAAATTTGTACATCGAATGCCGAAATTGATTGACACGATTAAAAAGGTAAACAAAATATATTTTTAATTATATTTCGATTAATTGATTTTTTTCTTTTTAGGAAATCCAACAGTTGTATTGAGTTATTATCGGGGGTTTCATCTACTACTTCTTCATTATTGATTTCGTAATCTGTAAAAATATTTTGTAAAGAGAGGTTTCTCCCTTCGTTAGATTGAAATATTGTTTGAATTTCATTAATTTCATGGCTATCTGTATTAATTCTACTCAAAAAGTCCGCAATCTTATTTTCCTTACCTTGTAGATAACTAATTTTCATATTATATTCTCCAAGTGATAAGATCCATCTTTGGAGTCGGGGATTTAAATCTTTTCCTAAGTATTTGGTGTGTAACCATTTTAAGGCTTGGTGGTCAGTTTTTAACTCGAATTGTTTTCCGTATATATAAGGTCTAAAGTATTTTATCGACCATACTACTGCTAGTAATTCTTTTTCCGTAGTGCTATACCTGGTTTCATGGTTGTTTAACGTTCTACTCGCGAAAGCTATCGGGTGGTTATCTTGAAGTAACACAGCTCCAATTGCGAATTGGCTAGCGTCTGTGTTTAGCACGAATGACTTGTTTAAATCTGGATATTTTAGAATAGGATGGGTTGTCAACAAAATTTTTAATTCTTTAAATGCATTTATATATGTGGGATCTAATTTATTGATCTTTACATCTTTTTTTAAGTATTTCGTCATCGGCTGGGCTATTTTGGCATAATCTTTTATGAACTTTCTGTAATATCCTGTTATTCCTAGAAATGTCTTTATCTGTTTCTGTGTTTCAGGTAATTTTAAATTTAATTTATCAGTTATCTTTTTCAAGTTTGGCTTTACTCCTTCTGGTGTCAACGTGTGTCCCAGATATTCGGTTTCTTTGCAGAAAAAATTGCATTTGTCAATCTGAATTTTTAGATTGGCTTCTCTTAATTTATTAAAAATTTTATTTATGCTCAATATATGTTCTTGTATGGATGTGCTAAAAATTAGTATGTCATCAAGATATACTACGCAGATTTTGTTAATGAACTCTCTTAGAACAGAATTCATTAGTCTTTGGAAAGTTGCGGGGGCGTTTTTCAACCCAAAAGGCATCCTTACATACTCATAGTGCCCAAATGGCGTCGAAAATGCGGTTTTACTTTGATCGTTTTTATCTACTAATATTTGATGGAAGCCTTTTGCTAAATCTATTGTTGAAAAATATTGGGCTCTTCCTAGTTTGTCTAAGATATTTTCAATATTTGGAATGGGGAATTTATCATCTATTGTGATTTCGTTTATTTTTCTATAATCAATAACAATCCTCCATTTTTTTATATTAGAATTGTCCAATTTTTTTGGAACAATCCACAGGGGTGAATTGTATGGCGAATGTGATTCTTTAATTATGCCTTGTTTTAGCATTTCTTGCATTTGTTTTTCAATTTCTTTTTCGTGTATTTGTGGGTAACGATAAATTTTACTATAAATGGGATTATTATGTTTTAACTTTATATTATGTTTTATTTCATGGGTGAAGGTCAAATTATCGCCTTCAGAAAAAAATAAATCTTTGTTTTTCGTTAAAATCTCTTTCAAATATTCTTTATCCTCGTTATTTAAGTGGTTTTGATTTATTTTGCTAAATATTTCTTCTTTTGAGTTAACTATCGGTTCCAGATGGTTTACTTGGGTAAGCTCACTGGGACATCCAATATTTATGAAGGGAATTATATATTCGTTGAATATTTTCATGTATTCGTTTTTTGTATCAATGATCGCTTCGAATGGCCTTAAAAAATTGATATCCATTATGGCATCATATTTCACACTCTTTAGAGGGAAAATTTTCCATTCTAGCGTACCATTTTTCATTAGTTCTTTCGGGATGGGGGTCACGATTTTTTCAGTGACAAAATTTGCTCCACCCAAAGAATTATACATTATTGGTTTTTCTAATTTATATATTTTATATTTTAAAATGTTGGGTTTTATTAAACTGGTATCCGATCCAGTGTCTAGTAAGCAATTTATGGTATGGTTGTCAAAGGTTAGTTTTACTACCGGTAATTGGTTTGATGAGGCTGCTCTATAAAATTTACCTCCTGATTGAATTCAGAATTTCTAGTGATATTGTCTACTTCCATTAATTCTTGGTTAGGAATGTGATTATTTCTGTATTGATTACTTCTGTTAGTCTCAAATTGTCGTCTGTATTGTTCTGAGTTAGTTCTAATGTTAGGTGATCTAAATTGTCCTTGATTATTTTGATTGTTATTTCTAAGCTCATGTAACCTAAACTGTCCTGAATTATTTTGATTGTTAATTCTAAGCTCGGGTAATCTTATTTGTCTTGATTTATTATAATTTGTACTGTTATAATTATTCCCATTTTTATCAAAATTATTATTAACGTAATTATTGCTATTACTTCTACTATTAAAATTGTAATTATTGCTAGAATTATTGGTACTATTATTCTTTCTTTCATGAATGAATTTTAAATTTCTATTTATTTTATATTCGTTTTTAATAATATCTTCTGTTAAATAGATTTCAGACTGACACAAAATATTATCTAATTCGAATAGAGACTTCCTACAGTCAATCTGCATTTGTACTATGGGAATTATTTTTGATTTTAAAATCTGAACTAGCTCTCTATCAATTGATTGATACGTAAAATTATCTTCATCATCGAAATCGCAGATTTCGCTACACTCACTCTTAATTCTATTTAATTTGTTAAATAAATCTTTTAAATTGAATACCTTTATTTCCTTTGCGTTAAACAGCAATTGATGTATTGTATTTTTTGGTCTATATCTTAGTCGTAGTTGCTGGATTATGCTGGTCCATGTTCTTTGATTCTCTGGAATCTCCATGATCGTATGTCTTGCACTTCCAATTATCTTGTTGTTTATTAATTTCCTTAGGCAGTATTGCTTCAATTCTTCATTATTTTGGCCACACAGACTTTCCGTGTCCAAAATACATTTTAAAAATGACTTGAGTTTGAATGTGTCATCCCCTGAGAATGGTGGTATTTCGTTGAAATTTCGAATGATCTGATCTGGACTCAGATCGAATCTCGTTGTTTTCATTCCTTGGATCATCGTTGTTTGTTCAGCTAATTGTTTCTGTAGAACGTTAACTTGTTCTATTAATTGCTGCTGGTGTTGTTGTTGTTCCGCCAACTGATTTTTTAAATGTTCTTCCATTTTTTCTTTTTTTGGCACCAACACTATTTCACTTTTTTCACTGTTTAGCTTAGATACACGGTAATTACAAATTCTAGTAAATGTCAACTAGATTGTCGGTTTTTACAAATTTTAACTATGATTCAGTAAAATTCTAGTTAAAAATATGGAAAAATCAACTTTCCAGTTAAATTTTAAAATGAATGGTAATGGATTTCATGTCAAATTATAATAAAAACCAGATTTTTACTAATTTCTATTAATATTTTAGTTCAATTGTAAATAATACTTGATATCCAGTAATAAAATATTAATAAAGTAACTAGAAAAATACTAGATCAATTCCTTTTTATGAAAAAAATGGATTACTAGTTAATTTATCTGAAATCAGGTCAAAATAATTACCAGGTTTCTAGAAATCAGAATATTTTACTTGAATTCTAGTTAATTTGATATAAATATAATTTTTACTTGAATTCCAGTAAAAACTGCATTTTTCCTGGATTTCTGAAAACTAGGATTCTTGTAATTTTAACCGTTAACCACATTTATACATCGGTTTTTCTGATACATCTTCGTACTTCGTCTAATAATCAGTCTATTGTTAAATTTTGGAAAGGTTGCATGTGAAAGTGGGAAAATAATAGTGAAATTTAATAAAAGAAGTGGTGTGTTTTGTAAACTTAAAAATGGATGCCTTTAAATTAATTCTGTTAGAGAATGAGGTGTCAGACGAAATCATTCAAATATTAATTGGTAAGCCTGCATAGTTATTTAAAAAAATAAATCGCATGTGGTTGGTGAATTAATTTATTTCGTCTTTACGAAAAAATCCTTTTTATACGACGCGCTGAAAAAAATGGCGATTCACAGTGTTTTTTTTTCATAGAAATATCGTTGAAAATAAATTTTTAAGAAAATAATTTTGATGAAATATGAAGTGTAATTTATTTAATAAAATTAAAAATATTACATCAACAATTGCATTGGATAATTTAAAAAATTGCTAATTCTCCTTGTGTTTTTATAATGCAATTTGTGTTGTAATATTTTTAATTTTTTTTTTATCCAAGAAAATATGCTTATGGTAATTTTCCATTTTGTTAAATCGGTGCTTTCAAACTAAAGTTTATTATTATTATGTAATCACAGCGTGTATTATTTTACTTTGTTGTTCTCTTACGAATTTTGCCCATCAAGTACTTGAATATATGGCACTTTTCGCTGTAATAAAATTAGTTATTTAAGATATATTTGTGGTTAAATCGCGAAAAAATATAAATTGTTCAGTTGAGAAAACTCATAATACTGTCCAAACATATTTGTACCTGCTCAATTTTTAATGCAACGCAACACAAACAACTTAAAAATGTATATAAATAATACACTTTTTGAAAATATTAATTAGAATTTAATTGAATTAATTACTCTAACAAAAAATTGTTTTTATGCAAAATTACAGTTAATTCAGTTGTTAACAAAATTATTTGTAGTTATAACGCAGATTTTGCAAAAATGAAAATAACAATTGGACCACGGAAAAAATTAGAAGGGTTACAACTATTGCTGACACTACAAGCATACCATAAACATCCCAGAGACTGAATTAGTTAATAAACTGTTAATTGAATTTATCGATTGCATGTGCCCTCCTGCTTCGGGATATTATAGCTCGGTAATAAATATTTTTTTAACTTATTTACAAAAGATAATTTAATATTCAGTATTATTTTTTATTTCTAGGAGAAAGATCTAAATTCCATATTAATGATGAGAAACCAGCCACTTTACCAAAAGTTAGAAAACCAATGGGAGATAGGCTACACTGAAATATTAAACTTAACACGAATAATTGTTGATGACCTAGTGTCTGTCTGTGGAAACTAAGCTTGGTTTCTTTTAATTTTGTTTTGAACCTCCATATATGCAAATTAATTTTTAAACAATTTGGGAAGCTATACACAAACCGTTGATAAAATTAATTGTGCTAAGGCGATCGTTCACTGCTACCCGCAATGAAGTGTATTCCAATGGAAGGACTTCCTGAATATGTAATACCATAAAGTTGAACTATAATATAAATTAATATATATAAATATATGTATATGTATGTCTTTTTTCAGAGTTTATGGCTCAACCCAAGAGGTTCTATATGCCAAAAAAAGCAAACGGACGGATTGAATTTCGGCTTAGCAATATGCGCAAAACATTATCATTCTGCACGAAAAAAATATGTTCCAAAAAAAAAAATATATATGCATTATAGAAGACAACGAGGTAACTATTACAAATTTATGTATATATGCGTATGTATGTATTATTTATATGTGTGTGTATTTTTTCTAATCTAGCAAATCGAGGTTAGCACTGAATATCTCAATGAAATAGATCCTGCGGACGAAAACAAGGAAACAATTATGAAGCTGTTTCAAAAATCATTCAGTAAAAGACAACTTTTAATGGCAAACTCGGCGTCAGCAACCGAGCTCCTACAGCACTATCAATAATTAGTGAATTATCAAGGTGAAATAAAAACCTTAATTCAAAAATTTTATCAGATACATACAACAGGGAGTTTGCTGTCACCTGCATGAGTAACTTTGCATTTGGGCTGAGGTAATTAAAATATCAATTGTTTATAGTTATTCCACTATATAATTATAATTTGATATTTATTTCTTAGTTGCAAAAATCATCAATTGAGGTGATCGAAACAAATAAGCAGACACAACCGTACCTATTTCTTATGCAATCGGACCAATGCATCACCAGGGAACTTACCATTTAATAATCGATGGTGAATCCTATATTGTAGACAAAAGCTTTTTAGAGGCATTCGACGCTCTATTTAAAGTTTTCTACATTTTCGGACTGAAATACCCGGAAAAATGCGTACACTTTTATAATTTCATGGAGGTGTATTTTTATAAAATAAAAAGTGTAACGCCATCAGCCAGAGTGTCAAAATTAAGCACCGAACTTTACAATTAAAACGAAATGTAATTTTTTAGTGCGTGAAATGTGATATACAAAGAATTTTTTAAATAAATATATATCTACATATAAGAAATATTGTATGTACCAAATTTTAAAACAAAAATCGACTTTTGTTTTTATGAAAAACTCAACGGAATCTAGTACTTTCACTGATAAATCTAGCTGGAACACCTATTTACCTGAATTCCCTTCTAAATTATGTGATTTCCTCGTTATCTTGTTAAACTAGTTGAAATGGTAAAATTATCAGAAGTCACATAGATTTACTGGAAAATTCAGTAAACAATATCATTCAATTTTACTAGAAACCTTATAAAAATATGGTTTATCCGATATTTCGACCAGAATTCTTGTTATGAATAACAACAGGATTATTTACTGAAGTTCGAGTAATTTATTGATATTTCTAGTCAAATTTACCTGAATTTGTTATTATCAGAAATCTAGTAAAGTTTTTTTACTAGATTCAACTAGATCGTCAAGTATGCTCAACTCTAGTAAATTTACTAGAATTTGTTTTTACCGTGTACTTTCTTTTTCAAAACAAAAATTTTGTCAGTTTTCTCTTTCTTTTTAAAAAAAATTTTAACCACTTTACTTTTAAACACTGTTTAACGTTAAAAAAAAATTCTCGATTTTTGCTCAGTTTATTAAAAAATTTCAACTTTTTTTTTTCTGTTTATAGTGTTGTGATGCACAAAATTCAATGTAGTTTGTGCAACTCTGAGATGGTAATTTTGTTGTAGGTCATAGATGTATCTAAATATTTTCATATACCGTTGTAATTATTGTTAGTAATTCGTTATATACAACATGTTTATATATACAAATTGAATTCATTATATACAATACCATATACAACAACTAATGAAAGAAGGAGGAAAGTATTGCAGCATTCAGTCGAGTTAACAAAGTTCAGCTGAAAACATTATCTAAAATTATATAATTATTTAACCTTAAATTAAAACTATTATACCTTAAATTAACCTTATAGTAAATTGTGAAATTCTAAAAAATAAAAGTTAACTTAAAAGAAAACAAGTTCTAAGTACTATTATTCGAAGTGAATGTATGTGAAGCGTATGGTGCACAACATTTTATGGTGGCAGCGGAAAACCAATAATACCGGTATCATATACGTTACAAATTAAATATCGTATTATCGACAATTACGATAACGTGCATAAAACATATACCGCGTACATCCATAAAGCTTCGAATATTCCGACCGCGTCTTAAATAGACAAGCAATATTATGTAGTATTACTTCATTCATGTATACACATATCTATTCGTAACCACGGTACGTGTAGTAAGCAGCAAAATCGCAATAAATAACTGTTCAACGTTATTCTGTTTGAGACTGTGCAATCGTTGAATTAGTTTACGTGAATCATATGATTATATGTTATAAATTCAACAAGCATCTATTGGAAACATATGTTGGATACCAATCAACTATAATTCTCTTCAATCTGAATACCTCATTTTATGGAATTTTCAACTATCAAATTGCATATGTGCACATACAGCAATCATCAGATTTCTAAATACAATCAAGCCGAGTGTGCGTGAATGTTACAAACCACCGGATCATTATTAGTGACATAATCAAGGTTCAAGGACTTCAATTACGCATTCATCGCAATAACCTTCAAGTATATACTCATCAATATCAACCGTTCCTGATTAGCATTAAGAAAAAAAAAAAAAAAACAATTATTTAAAAGGTAATTCTCTCTAACTAAAATTTTTTTTTAAAAACTAATTAAGTAAAATTATTTTGTTTTTTTTATATTAATTTCATGAACATATGTAATACCAACTGCGAAAGAGTTTCAATCCATACTCATATATGCAAGAAGGTAGTGAAATAATCAAATCAGAATCTAATGCTTCTGATGCCGAAAGTTCGAGTTCACACAGTGAATCATCAGTCATAATATCTGTAAGTAGCGCAAATGATAGTGATAATTCTATTTCTAATTTAAATTCATCAAATCAAAACGAAAAATCTGTTGTTGACTTATCACCTATTTCAAATCTTAATTTAAATAATTCCGACGATTCTAATTTTTTAAATATAAATCATCCAATTAATTTTCGAGAAAGTGTAATAAATCCAAATTTTTGTGACAACCAACCTCAAACCGATTTAAATATGGCAACATTAAATATTAGTCAAATGCTAAAAATTATACCGGAGTTTAATGGATCCTCTCAACAGTTAGATAAATTCATCGCATGTTGCGAAATAGTGCACAATCCATTGACCAACAAAGAAGATCAAAAATTATTTCTAAATATATTGAAATCCAAATTAGGCCAAAAACCGTTTGATATTATAAAATACGGGAGTTTCGAGTCATGGAAAGATCTGAAAGCAGAGTTCTTATTACAATTCGCTGATACTCGTCCAGTCGAGCAGTTGCAAGTTGAATTAGTACAACTTCGCCAACAGCGAAACGAATCTGTTAGAGAATTTTCATCTAAAATCGAACAGCTACTTTCAGATTTTAATACAGCAAGCATTGCTAGAGAAGGAGAAGCTGCTGCAAAGTATATCCAAAATCTCAACTCAATTACTGCACTTAATACTTTTCAAAACGGTTTGAGAGAGCCATGCCGATTAATAGTGAAAGCATGCAGGTTCACCAAATTAAAAGATGCCGTTTCAAAGGCAATAGAAGAAGAAACCTTGATGTCAAACGTTTCCTACGGTAATTCAAAACAATTCAATAATAATTACCGTAACTTCTTGCCAATTGATCGTGAAAAATGTCAAATATGCTCGCGCATTGGACATACAGCTAAAAATTGTTATTCGTTTACTAAACAAAATCAAAATAATAACAGTAATAATTACAATTGTACAACTAAACCTTCAATAACAAATTCAAGTTTAAATTACAACAAAAAAATCCCAGATAATCGCCAAAGTAGTACAAATCCTGAAATGTCTAATAATTATCGTACTAATAAATGCAATTATTGCAAAAATTATGGACATAATATTACTGAATGTAGAAAGCGTGAATTTAATAATCGTAAATCATTTAATTTTCAAAATAACAACAATAATTCCAAACAAGAAAATCCAACTCAATATATAGCAACCAGTTCGGTAAACTACGATCAGTCCAACCAATCGAATGCAGTGGTTCGGGCTTCCGAAATTTAAACCTGCATTCAAATCAAAATATTTTAAATTCTAAATCTAATTCTAGTTCCAATAACAATCAATCAAATTCATATGAACATTCAGTATCTTCTCATGAAATATTTTATCAACTTCCTGAATTTAATAATACTGATTCAAATAATAATAAATTTATCGAATTATCGCTAGACATTCTAAACTCTGATAAGAATCAATTTCTAATCGACACTGGTTCAGACATTTGTATAATTAAACGCGAATGCATACACGATGAAGTTATTTGTGATATAAATAAAACTTGTCACATCAAAGGAATATCAGAAGATCGCGTTTTAACTTTAGCGTTATGCCATGCAGTGATAAATTTTCCAAATAACGAATCAATCCCACAAGACTTTCATATTGTCCCAAATAATTTTCCAATCCCCTGTGCTGGGATTATTGGTCGAAATTTTTTGGAACGAAATAAATGTACAATTGATTATGCTGAAAAAACTGGGAGGAGTGCGAACATTCAAAGAGGATAGACGTGTTTTTTTCTATCCTCTTCAAAAATTTAATTTACTTTTATTTTTATTTTTGTTTTATTTATGTAGTGTTATGTATACGTATAGTACATATATACATTTTAATAATTATTAATTAATAAAATTGATTAATTGACATTAATTCAGTTTTTAGTGAAAAAATAATTAAAGTGGTAGTGAAATAATTTAAAGTGTAATTTTGGAAAATGCAATCCACCGGGATGCATTTGTCAGGCAATATTTTATATTTATAAATAAAGAAATCAAAATTATTGATTTCTTGATTAAGTGCATGATTTAACTTTTATGTGATTGTACAATACATGGATTTTAATTGCTAAAATCTAATAATTGGATCGTAAATTGACATACGTCGTAGTTAATTTCATATTTGATTTTATTTTTATGCATATTTGAATGTGTTCTTGTGTTTTATGTTATGTACAATCGACATAAATACATTCTTGAAGCGTGATACATAGCAAAACCAACAAAATGTTTATACAGGTCTCGTTCGCTTTTACACAGATCCTATCAAGGAAATGTACTATATATTATTGATTTTTGTAATATAATAGTTAAACAACAACAAAAACAGAGAGTCATTTTTGTTGGTTTTGGTATAGTTGTCACAAATATTTTGGTATTGATCCATAGATCAGGAATGTTTCTATGTAGCTATAAGGGTATTATCTGTATATAATATAATGAAAACATGATAAGTGGAAACTACTATGCACATGGAAGATTGTAGAAACATTTGCTTTCAATGTGTGTTGAGGGTTTAGTATATAAGAATATGTTATTTATTTTGGTAGTGATGTGCAAAATCTATCTTTTTCGTTCTGTTTTGTTTATTTTCTCATATGTTTTTCAACAAAAAAGATCGATTTAGCCCATCACTATATTTTGGTGTTGTTTTCTTTCCATGTGTTTTTTGTTTCCATCCAAAACCAACAAAAATGTTTATACAAGCCGTCTCGTTCGCTCTCTACACAGATCCTATCAAGAAAATGTACACTAAATTATTGGTTTTTTCATATATGGACACTAAATTATTGGTTTTTTCATATATTTTTTCATGTATGGACATTTTTGCCGGTTTTGATCCATCAAACAACTAGGTAGTGTTCTTAATAAAACATGATCTATACAAACACAACGAAAATTTTAGTGTATTCGACTAATTGAGTAAATTTGAGTCGCATCAGAAACCGCAATATATAATACATATGTATAAAATATTATACATATTTAGCTATGATTAAAGATTAATTTTCTTACAGGGTATTATAAACTGCATTAAATTATGTCTAGTTAGTTTTTGTTAATATTAATAGTTTATAAATTAACTAATTATGTAAATAAATACTAATTTGGAAATATTATTTTTGAGTTGAATTGAGATTTGGTTTGCAACAGTGACGTATTTATTTATGCATGCCAAATTTTGATTAAACGAATGTGAACAACGTGGAATTATGTAAAGGCAAATTGTTATGCTAAATGTATTGAACTTAATTAATTAACTTTATGGATTTTTTGAAGTTTAGGTTGCAATTTTTACATACAAACGTCAATTTTACTGAAATGGTACACGGATAAATTTTTAAGAAAATAACGTTTCAGGTTCCTTTCATTGATTTATTATTTTACTTACTTTGCATGCTTGATTTTGCAGGGTAATATGTCCATAAACGGAGCCGAAGTTTTATGGGGTATATAAGTATAAATTTCGTAGATTTTGATTTTTGTTTATCTTAATTATGTAAACAAGATTAGTAAATTAAAACATTAATTATAATAATAATTGTTGATGTCCTGATTTAGATTTAAAGAGTCCTGAGTTCTGGCATTGGTTTACAGAGAAACGAGCATCTAATCATGTAGTTAAAATGGCTATCTTGTACTAACCTGTTTATCATTTATTGTACTAATAATTTGCTATATATTAATCGCTTAGGAGTCCCAACTTATAATCATATTCTATTCATCGGTTTTGGTATGTGTAAATGAGTGTATACGATGTGTGATCGTGAATACTGAAGATCCTGTTATAATAATTATTCATTTAAGTAATAAAATTTGATATTATGGTGTTTTATTAATTAAATTTAGTTTTCAGAGTCGCCTGGAAATTTTTATATTAATTTTTATATTAATTTTATTTGTTGATTCTTCATATACTTGTAGTACCTAATTGAATTATTGATAAGTCTAGGTGTTGTGGTGCTGTAACATTATCATTTAAATCATTTTATATAAATTTTATAAAATAATTGGATCTATAATTATGTATTTTCTTTTTCTGGTTCGGTAGAAAATAGATGATTGGTTTTAAGTTAAATTTTATGTTTAAATGGTTTTTAATGTTTATGTTAATCCTTGTTGCAGTACGTGATAATTAATTAATTAAATATAAAAGGACTATGAATAAGGAAATAAGTGTTGTTATTTTATATTTTTCTTAAATATTTTAGCAGGTAAATTAATGATAAGCGGACAGGGGTGAAATTACAACATTATTAATAATTTTTTTTAAGTCCTGTTATAAATTTAGGGAGTCCTGAGTATCCGACCCTGGATTCCAGAGGCATGATCATCTAATAATGTAGTTAGATTGTGCTGTCTTGTGCTAATCTTTTTATTATGTTGTGTTTTGTTCATTAATGTATATGAATTAATTTAGTTTAAAGAATATTTAAAGGGATCTCTACCTTAATATGTTAATAAATAATCCAATTTTCAGAATACATATATCATAATTCCAGAATTAATCATTTTTATAGGGATTAAATTAATCCTGAGTTTCAGAATTAAATTTTAGCTTGAATCAACGCTCCAGGATCAAGAAGTAGTAAATTAGCTGTAGTTTAGAAATTGTGTTGTCCTGTGCTAACTATTTTACTATATAATTACTAACAATTTACTAACTATCGGCTATACCTAGGTGTCTGTAACCGGGCCGATTCTGTCACTTCTAACTATCCTATCCTATCCTTCGGTTTTGTTATGTGTAAAAAAGTGCACGGTGGGACCCGGCCAGGGGTGGACATGATGTTGTCACATTTATGTGATATTGCGAGTGGTTGTGCTCTCCTTGTTGTAATGGTGCTTAGGTATCTTCAGTAAGGAAAGCATTCACCTGTGTTATTAAGTTGGTGTGACAGTTTAATGACCACATCACTAACACGGGATTTCTTGCTTCATAAGCTTGGCCGTGCATTCATATCAATCAATCAATCAATCAATTGATTATGCTGAAAAAACTGTTAAGCTTCTATCTAAAAATAATAATTATATCTCAATTTCATTTTGTTTCATTCCTAATGGTCATGAATTCCTCAATTCAATTTCGTTAACAATTCCTGCTAGAGTAGAAACAATTGTTAAATTACCTGTCTCTAAGAATTTCGACAGAGATTATTTCTGTTCAGCAAAAGAAATTTCACCTGGAGTTTTCATGGCAAGTGCTTTAGTAAATCCTAAATATTCATTCATTCCGTTAAGCATTTTGAACTCAAATGAAAATAGCATACAAATCAATGATTTATCTATTCAATTTGAACCTTTAATCAATTATGAGGTTTTCAGCCTAAATAATATTTCAAATTCAATAGAAAATTCAAACCGATTAAAATTATTGGAATCGGAAATAAATACGAGCCATTTAGACGAGAAAGAAAAAAATTCGATTCTTCAAATTTGTTTTAAATTCAACGACGTTTTTCATCTTCCTGGCGACATATTAACGACAACAAATAAAACGTTTCGTGAAATTCCTCTTAATTCAAACTCTCGTCCGGTACATACAAAAAATTATCGACACCCAGAATCTGTAAAAAATGAAATGAAAAAACAATTGAGCGAAATGTTAAAAGATCAAATCATCGAACCTTGCTCAAGTCCTTATAACTCACCTCTTCTAATTGTTCCAAAAAAATCTCAAGACAACGAAAAGAAATGGAGACTGGTCGTTGATTTTAGAAAACTTAATCAAATGACCATCGATGATATTTACCCGTTGCCCAATATTACGGAAATTTTGGATCAATTGGGGAATGCAAATTATTTTACGACTCTAGACTTGGCAAATGGTTACCACCAGGTTCCTATGCACCCTATCGACAAACATAAAACAGCGTTTAATTCACCTTGGGGAACATTATGTTGGAATAGAATGCCTTATGGTCTTAAAGGCACTCCTGCAACCTTCCAGCGATTAATGAACCAAGTGCTAAGTGGGTTAAATGGCATTAAATGTTTTACGTATCTTGATGACGTGGTAATTTATGGATATGACTTAGTGGACCATAATAAAAAATTGACTAGTGTTCTTCAATGTTTCAAAAATTATAATCTGAAATTACAACCAAGAAAGTGCAATTTTCTGCGAACTGAAGTTACTTACCTAGGACATGTCGTTACAAATCAAGGTGTTAAGCCCGATCCAACCAAAATAGAAGCGGTCCAGAATTTTCCTGTTCCGCGCAATCAAACGCAAGTTAAGTCATTCTTGGGACTCACCGGCTACTATCGTAGATTCATCGAGGAGTACTCTAAGCTAGCTGAACCACTTAATAAGTTATTAAGAAAGGACGTTCCTTTCTCGTGGGATGCTTTCTGTGATGATTCTTTTAATTCATTGAAACAAAAGCTCATTTCTCCACCTATTTTGAATTATCCCGATTTTAACGAAACCTTTATTGTAACCACAGATGCAAGTGATTTTGCAATTGGCGGTATATTGTCTCAAAAATCAAAATCCCAAACAATCGATCTTCCTGTAGCTTACGTAAGTCGGTGCTTAAATGCAGCTGAACGCAATTACCCAACAATTGAGAAAGAGTTGTTGGCTATTGTGTGGGCTGTTAAGCGTTTCCACCCTTACCTGTATGGAAAGAAATTTATAATTAAAACAGATCATCGTCCATTAATTTGGCTTTCCAAAAATCCTAAACCTTCTTCTCGCCTCTTAAGATGGCGTATCGATTTAGATGAATATGATTATGAAATAGTATACAAACCTGGAAAATCAAATCAAAACGCAGATGCATTAAGTCGCATAGATCATTTAAATTGCCAAACTTCTAATAATGTATTAGCAGTCACTAGGGCACAAACAAAAACTCAAAATCAAAATATTGATTCATCAATTAATTCTGTTAATTCACATTCATCAAATTCTAATTCACCAATTTCTACTACTTCTACAACAACTGCTAGTTCATCTTCATGTCAATCGACATCACAAAACATTATAAATCTTGAATCTGATACAGATATTAACCGAGTCATTGAAGAATTCCACTGTACACCATTAGGTGGACATCAAGGAGTTTTAAGAACTGTTCGTCGATTGAAATATTATTACCATTTTCCAAAAATGATGTCCCGTGTTCGGAAATTTATTCAAAAGTGTACATCATGTCAACAAAATAAAGCCGGTAGGCGAACAAAAATGCCAATGCGTATAACTACAACTTCTACCGAACCTTTCGAGAAATTATTTCTAGATATCGTTGGTCCTCTTGTTCCGACACACGAAGGTAATAAGTACATACTTACGATGCAAGATGACTTGACCAAATACTCATTAGCTGTACCACTGACTTCTCAAGAGACATCCGAAGTTGCTAAAGCTTTTGCAGAAAATTTTGTTTGTCATTATGGAATTCCAAAAACAATAGTTACTGATCAAGGGAGTAACTTTATGAGTCAAATGTTCAAAGATCTCTGTAAATTATTTGGAATTAAAAAATTAAATACTTCCGCGTATCACCCGCAACCCAATGGCGCATTAGAAAGATCGCATTTAAATCTTGGTCAATATTTGCGTAATTACACTTCTAATGATCCTCTCAATTGGGACCAATGGATTCCGTACGCTATGTTTTCATATAATTCGACTCCTCACTGTGTTACAGAATATATGCCGTTCGAATTATTATTCGGATCGATGCCAGCAATACCTAATTCATTGAAAAAGGATCCAGAACCTGTGTATAATTTTTCGGATTATTGTTCGGAACTAAAGAATCGCCTTCAAAAATCTTGGCGAGTCGCGCGAGATAATATTCTTAAAAGTAAAGAAAAATCAAAAGTATACTATGACAAATCTTCCAACCCAACTAACTTCAACGTAGGTGATAAAGTTTTTTTGACAAATGAATTGAAGTCGAAAACTAAATTTGATCCTCCATGGTTTGGACCTTATGAGATTATTAAAATTATATCTCCAGAAAATAGTCAAATTAGAATTAATCGTCAAATCAAAACAGTCCACAACAACAGATTAAAACGTTTTGTCGAATAATTGAAATTGATCATTATTGTCATTTTGTCATTATTGTGCTATTATATATTATTATGTAAAAAAAAAAAAAAAAAAAAAAAATTGTTATTTTGAATTGAATATCTTCTACAGTTGGTACATGAATACTAAATTATTAGATTTTTTTCCTATCTTTAAGTAATTATAAATTTAAGTAAACAAACATTGTATAATTTTCAAATTTCTTTTATTCTTATAAAATTATATTATATTGTATTGGTTAATAAATTGGCATAAATTACTTCATAATTTAAAACTTTTGCGGGAGGACTGTTGTGATGCACAAAATTCAATGTAGTTTGTGCAACTCTGAGATGGTAATTTTGTTGTAGGTCATAGATGTATCTAAATATTTTCATATACCGTTGTAATTATTGTTAGTAATTCGTTATATACAACATGTTTATATATACAAATTGAATTCATTATATACAATACCATATACAACAACTAATGAAAGAAGGAGGAAAGTATTGCAGCATTCAGTCGAGTTAACAAAGTTCAGCTGAAAACATTATCTAAAATTATATAATTATTTAACCTTAAATTAAAACTATTATACCTTAAATTAACCTTATAGTAAATTGTGAAATTCTAAAAAATAAAAGTTAACTTAAAAGAAAACAAGTTCTAAGTACTATTATTCGAAGTGAATGTATGTGAAGCGTATGGTGCACAACAATAGTGAAACAACTTTTTGTTTCTTCGAAAAAACTAATGTTAAGCTTTTCTATGTTCACTTGTTTGTTTCACGGCACTAAAAAAAATGTTTATACTTTACGTAAGTTTGATTCACTTAGATATCTATCTTTAGATGGATATCCTATCAACTGCGCCACTTTTGTGCTTAAGTCTTTTTAAAAAGAAAAAAAAACTTTTATTTTTACACTTTATTATTTATTACAATTAATTATAAAATGTATTACACTTCTATTCTCTTAAGAGATAGATTTTTCACTTAATAACTATGCTGATCTCTTTAGAGTCAGTTTTATTAATTTAGAATCGCTTAGGTGTGATCTCTTTAGAGTCAACACAACAATTGAATTTTTATTAATTATATTTCTCATGATTTCATTTTTTATTAATCAGCATTTAAAATATATATTTTTACTTAAAAATCATGTTTATGACATGTATCGAAATTTTATACCGTTTTCCGTTCTACATTTATATTTCTTTAATACTTTGCATTTTCTGTGTGAACATTTTAGAACATGATATTTAATTAGAATAGAATTGTATCATGTGCATTTTTCGTATCATATTGTATATGTTCTTGACATATAACTCGCGTGATGTGGCGTTTCAAGTTCCCCTCACAGGATCAACTCAAATGAATCAAAACCCGATTACATGACTAATGAAGAAAGTTGGAGGAAAAAAGTAAAAGTATCTAGAACTCCAAAGCGTATGGGAAGGAACGTATTAAATAAATGTGCCAAAACAAATGCCCAATATGGCTTTGAAACTGAAAATAATACAAAAAATCGTGTTTACTACGAATGTGTGTTCTACTCCATATCGCAAATATTTTATGTAATGGCGATTGATTCGATTCACTTAAATAAATCTTCAATTCACTTCAAATATGTGAGTTTTTAAAAATTATATTACACATACGAGTATGTAAGGAATTGCTCCAAAATATTAGTTTCATAAATTTTAACGCTTCTACTAACTTAAGACAACTAGTTAAGTTTTTAATGTCAAAAGCATAAGTGTAAAATTTGCTTGCAGTGCAGCAGATGGAAAGTATTTATTTTATTCATCTGCAAAATTTCAATATGAGAATAATTTGGAAGATTTTAACAATAGAATTTAAGTTCCGAAAAAGAATCGTTCAACTTGTGGTACGAGAACCTGCAAAAACGGCTAGAATTCAAATTTGGAATTGTAATCGTTGACATGCAGCCACCATGTAGGGTTCATTCAAAAATTCAGCCGACTGTGGAGATAAATCAGATTTGCATTCAAAAATTAATTCTGCTTGCAAGTACTCATCATTCAACATTTGCAAATCAAATCTACGAAAGCAACCGTAAAGCAGTTTTTGCAATCTCTTAATACCGCCTGCTTTGATACAATTTCGACTGCAATATCTGGTACTGACTGCAATAATGAGTGTAACGATTGCACAGTTGCTGAATTTTTGAGCGTACCCTTATACTATCTATAGAATACAAGTCAAAAAGATTCAAAATAAGCTATTATTGTCTGAGCAAGCAGTCCAAATTAAAAGGAATAATCCATTTCAAAATATCAAGCAAACACTATTGAAGCTACATTCAATGACTAAATCGATTCTGGGAAATGCATGATGACCTCGAAAAATGGATTTTAAAGGTAGATACATCAATAATTGTAGATTTACTAAATTATTATTTTCTAATTGTAAAGCAAAGGCGACCACTTCGGACATTTTTTATATCAAGTGCATAATACCAGAACCATCTTGATATGAATAGAGCCGGCATGTAAACAATTAACTTAAAATAAAGGACATAGAAACACTAAAAAATAAATTATTTTCACAGAGTTTGTATGAAAAAACGCGATTTGGATTGCCGAAAAAATATGAATTAAAAATTACACCTAGATAAATAATTTTTTCTGAAATCACTAATAAGCAACTCAATGATTAACTGATTTAAAGCACAGATTCTCAAGCTTCCCCGTTTTCCAGATATAATGAAAAGAAAATAAGGGAATAAAATTAAAAAACGTTCTACAACAACAACAATATGTATTAAAAAGAGAATATTCTATTTAATGACGTCATCACTTATTCACAACTAGAATCAATGGTAAAAAAAGACAATACGTTGAACAGCCAAAATTAAAATAAATCAAAGAGAGTCAAAGAGAAAAAATTATAATAATATGCATTGACCGAGAAGAAATCAAAAAATCAAATCAACCCAGATTGTTATGCATCACAAATAAACAATATAACCAACAAACATTAACTGTAATATAAATGCCTTATTTATTTCTCAAGTATTAGAAATATTATTTTAATTAAGTCACAGCTGAAAATAAATACAACATGATTAATACAATATTTGGCATCGATTTTTATTCCCACAAATTAATGATCCATTCAAAATAAGTTTTTGTTTAGAATATTTGAATTGTCATAACATTTGAGAGCGGTGTGTAAAAAAAAAATAGCTCTTACTTATTATTCCCATTCCTAGATGTCACTTAACAAACAAATAAAAACAACAGGGATTCGGGCTGAGTAAACGATTTGAAAGAAAACTTTTTACATAAAATTGACATAATTTCTTTCATAGCAATGGTTTAGTTTTAGTAAATTTATAAAAAAAATTATATTAAATTAATTATTATTACAATTTAGTTATTACTATAGAGAGAGGCCACCAAAAATATGTTTAACCGAATCAAAAATCAGACCGATTTTAGAATCCGACCGGTTCGATCACCCATTTGATTTTTTTTATGTTTTTAATTGTATGCGACATCTATGGTTTAAACAAAAGTCGTCAATAAAGCATTGCCACATGATATGAATCTGTATTCGGGCAGATTTTTGTCATGTGACAATGCTTTTAGAAGAAGACTAAAAAGAGATGGTTATAATTGTTTATAAATTTTATGTTATGACGCATTTTACAACAACAACATTCCATAAAAGTTTAGCAATAGTTTATATTCCAAGAGGATTTTCACTAAGAAATAAACATTTTCATGATTCGATTTTTCTATCAAGTAAAATTACATATTTTATGAACATTTTCGTATAAAAATAATGTAAAAGCTCATAATTCTTATAGACTTAAAATGTAAATGAAAACAATCGTTTTCCCATATAGTTTCATAGTAAAGAAAAAATTTTATATACTTTATTTTAAGCTTAATAAAAAATACAGTCAATGTGGAGGCTTTTATTTATAGAGTAGGCTCTGATAATACGGACATTCAAAAAAAAATCATTTGACTTTGGGACTTTTGATTGCATTTGACTTGCTACAAAATTTGTTGTAATTATTGCTTGTTATTTATATTTAATAATTTTGAAATGAAGTACATACTTCGAATTTTGGAGAAAAATCATTTGACTTTAGAAATTTTGATTTTTGTTGAACAAATTTCTTCGGCGGAAATTCGTACAACATTTGATGTAAATATTGCTTGTCATTTATACGATCGACCCCAAAGAACTGTCATTTGATAAGTTTTGCATCAAGAGATATTACGGACATTCAAGTAAAATAATTTGACTTTTGGACTTTTAATTTTTGTTGAACCAATTCAGTCACCCCCTTTTGTTCTACGAGACAAAATCGCCTAAACATATTGTTACGTTTTTGCCTTGTCAATTAAGGTTCGTATCACTGGATTGTGAATAGAACAAACTCAATTCAATTTATCACCAACGAATTTATTTATTTAGCACAAAAATTATTACAACACAGTTTATTAATTATAATTCACAAATTCACTTTATATAAATTATTCTCAAATTTTACTGTACACTTATAATTTTTATTTCCACAAAACACTTTTTAAATCACTTTTTTAATTCCTTTTTAATCTTTACTCTATCGCTTTCCGAATACTAATAATCCAATTCGACTTCGATTCGAAAATCTGTATTCTGTCTTCATTTAGCCAAAGTATTAAAAATTAACAAATTATTGTAAAAATCGGGTTATACCAGTAATTGTTGCATTTAGGCGGAATGCTTTTTAAACCTATCAAGCACCAAAGAAGGTAAACATAAATGTCAGACGTTCCGCAATGCACGCAACGATGAATGTCCCGCAACCCGGGGCCAATCAATGTTATACCTATCGTTCGCCTTTTTATATACACAAACCAAACTTCTAGAAAGCTCATGACTTTTCCAGTTAGAATAGCGTAGAAATATTACGTAACAATTTTTATCATGGAAAATTCCATTTTAGTACAGTTAAACATTGAGCTATTCATTTAACTTCTTCTATTACACACTAGGTGTCACCGTCATACTATTTACTTTACTCACACTTCTACATTTTTTGGTATTTGCTAAGAAATTCACTTCAGTGAAAACTGATATTCACATAATAGTTAAAAGGAGACAAAGTACTTGCTAAAGTTAGTTTTGGTTTTACTACTATACCTCTGATGTCTATCTGTAAACAAAGGCAAAATAATACAAAAGAAAATTAATGACGATGGTTTCACAGGTTTTGTAATATTTTGAATTTGTTTGGCTTTATTTGCAATTTTTAATCTTACAATATTTTCAATTGGCAACTTTTGGTCGATTTTATCAACTTGTGCTCTTTCAGGTAACGTGTATTGACTTAGTGACCACACGATTTGTAGTCAGCTTGTATTTAAATTTGTATGTTATGAACATTTTATTAATTTTATATTTATTTATATATGTATGTTGATTTTCGAACATGTTAAAATATCTCAGAGAGTATAATTAAGAATTTGTAATGTTTTCATTTAACAATCTATCTTAGAAAGTAAAGTGATTTCCAATATGTTTGATATGAAAAATTTGGGATTTCCTCGCTTGCATCGCTTTAGCCGTTTTTTAGTCGTGCGTTTTCTGTCTTTGAGCGTACATTTTGTACGCTCAAAGCGTACATTTTTTACGTGATTTTTCTGCAAGGAAATAATTGATCACAAGGAAAACTATTCGTAAATCAGCTTATTTCAACTTTCGGGCTTTCGGGACGTTGCAACTTGACAGCTCAATCAGAATTAAGCCTATCATCTCTTTATTTAAGAAATTAAAGATAGAGAATGGCTTAAAAAAACTGAAGCATTTCTTTAAATTAAAATCAGATATGATTTTCTATTACCAATAATTTTCGAATTTCGGAACAAAAGCGTGGCAATGTAGTTCTGTTAGGTGCACCCTATATAGAAATTATAATATACATATGTGTATTACAAAAGTACATACTCGTATCCCTGTTCTATATAGAAATAGTTAAGAAAGCATCAAAAATAAAAAAAATTGCTTACCTTTTGTCTAAAATCTCCTGAGGCCTACACAACACAATCATTTGATTTGCTTATGTACAATGTATATTTGTGTTTCCCACATACCTTTGCTGGTTTCACCTGTTTTGCTAAATTCGCATTCCATTCAAATTCTTACGAATCTATATAATGTGCATGCTTTATGTACCACGATTTATGTTCAGTCGCATGGAACATGAGGGATACGGAAAAATGAAAATATTTTCACTAACTATATTTAGCCGAGTTATTTTGAAATGATATGAATAATATTATTTATTGGTAATATGGGAAATTTAAAGGTGAAAGACTTTCAATGTGTGTATAGAACATAATATATATACACACATACACACACACACACAAACACACACACATAAATTTGGTTATAAGGTTCGGTTTTATGTATATTTGTCACCCAGAGGATGGAAAAATGTAATTTTTATTATTATTATCGGTTTTTTTTTGCTGTACTCACCCCCACATAGTTGGGTGGATGTGAAATTTTCATCTCGGCAAATTGTTCTACTGATGATACACGTACATATGTTCACAAGTTTCAAGGTGAAATCAAATAAAAATTTATATGATTTACGAAACAGAAAATTATAACAAACGATAACTCATTCAAGCTCATCGATTTTATACATTGTATATCATACATATTTATTTGGTAGAATAAGCACATACCCGCACAGTAACAACAACAAAAACAACAACATCAGCAACATAAAAACGGAAATTAGTGTAAATGAAATGAAAATCAAATTCAATAAGCTTTTTGCCTATAAAAAATATAATAAATATATAGCAAGCAGCACTGTACCAGAAACCAGCAACAAAACACATTGGGAAAAAATCCTTTAGGCAATAAATAAGACTAGTGTTGTTAAGATTTTTTGTGTTTTTTTTGCTGGTTTTCTGATTTATTCTAATGTTGGGTATTGTATATACATATTTTCTATTAGCCATTACAATTGAATTCAATCTGGATTGGTTGTGTTTTTTTTATTCCTATAGATAAACAACTCTCACTGATTGAAGCTTGTAATATATAAAAAAAAACAATCTGTGGTTTGAGAGACAATTCTCGGAATTAAGCTTCTTAAGTATTCGGAGTTGATGACATTTTTTTGTTTTCTTTTTTTCTTTTATTTATTTTACCAAATTTTCACATTTCTCGACGAATAAGGTTACCACGGGCGTTATCATTAACATCGCTTTCGCGGTAAATTTTCATCAAAATTCGTCCGGTAGCTATTAGTCGACGGATAGCGAGTTTTCGTTTAAAAAATCCCTAAATTTTCAAACCAAAAATTACTTAATGATAAAACTTAATTTGAAAATGCCTATTCATTAAAAAACCTATTCATTTATTTTAAAGTACCAGAGGACCGAGTTTCGCTCGGTGAAAAGAACGACAGTTTTTTTAATCTCATTTTTTTTTATTCGACTGAGACATAAAAATCGATGTTGTCGAGGTAACCGTCGTCGCTGTCACTATCAAGACTTATAAAAGTTTTATCAGGAGCGTTCAATGCTTCTTTCCACACAACATTATACGTGCGATGTTCATTTTCAGGGGGTAACAAAACTTTCAAGCTATTTTGTCGTTTAACACGGGAAAATGCTACGTACAACATACCATGATTAAAGGCAGGTGTACGAAGGTCGACGCCTACAAATTCGAACGTTTGCCCTTGAGATTTATGCACGGTCATCGCAAACGCTGGTCGAAGCGGAAATTGATGTCGTTGTATTGTACATCCAAGTGGAGGATTGTGTACTTCTTGTCCAGCTTTTTCTCCAGTAATTATTTTTGCTTTAACTACGTTGTTTCATAATTCGGTAACAATCAGGCATGTTCCATTGCACATACCCTCCGAAATATCTAAATTACGCATTAGCATAATTATCGTATTATTCATGGGGTGGCAAATCAGCAATTTCAATCGAATTAAGAAATTCTGGCATGAATTCAATACCTCCTTCCTGTTTATCCTTCACAGAATCATGACTTTTATACGATTTGTATTCTCCTGGGAGACGATCGACGATCTCAGCATTAATATTACTGACTTCTTTGTTCAGCGGCGCGAGAATAACACGTTCCTTCATTCCATCGTAATTTTGATTCGCAAGGCAATTTCCAAATACTTCTTCTATTAAATTACTACTGGAAATTATATCCTCAGGTAATTCGATTTCATTGGAGTTATTTTTTGGAAGATTTCCATTTCCCAGTTTCAGGATATACTTTGCGAATGATTCCTGTTCAGGATCGACGCGCATATTTTTTTTTTCTAACGAAAATTTTTTGAAATGCTTCCAGAAATGACTTTTTTGATCGACAAATCGAGGGTTTCATTACGGTTGCTTCAGAGTTGAACAGGTAAGCACTGACGGAAATCACCTCCAGGGACTAAAATTTTTCCTCCAAATGGCAAGTTGGGATTTGCAACAGACCGCAACAACTGATCCATATTTTGGAAACCATACTTTGGTAACATCGGTGTCTCATCCATAAGGAAAACATCAACTTGAGCGAGTTCTGTAGCTTTGACTGAACCAGGTTTAATGCTAGAAATTGAATCTGACGAAAGCGGAACTTTCAGACCAAATGTCTTGTGTGATGTTTGTCCAGTAGGCAATAGAGTCGATGCGATTCCAGTAAAAGCCATACAATTTACTTTGCGATTTTAGCCGTAAAGTAAGTGATACAAGGTCTTATACACGATGGTTTTACCGCTACCGCCTGGTCCATCTATGAAAAAACATTTTGTTTCAACATAGTTAGAGTTATTGGCTGCACGTAAAATACTGTCCACAATTTAAATCTGTTTTCCTTGCAGAAGCCGATACATGCGTTCTCCAGTAGCAGCTGACTCATCAGAATTTAGAACGTCCATGTTTTGGTCATCTTCGTAATTGTCAATGTCGTCCATACCATATCGTTCCACCCAGAAACGAAAATTTCGACCTTCTGTTGCTGTCGTATTTAACTTGAATGCTATAATACGATAAGCACGTTTGATTGCAGCATCTTCAGATCTATTATTTCGTCGGGCTTGCAGAATAAAATCTTCAGCCAACTGATTTTTGAATCTTTCCCAGGGACCTTTTGGATCTTCGGGACATCCAAAAATAAGAATATGAACGAAGAGTATTCGCATTACCGAAAGCATTTTGGACAGTGCTGATTCTTGTAGACCATCTATCCACCGTTTATCGTCGAATCCGAGGCCATGAGCTAGGCTACCTTGTTTGTATGTCGCATAACGAATGTCATTCAAAGTAAGGAGATTATCAAAACTTGTTGCGTCCTTCACAGGATAGAGAAGTACTCGCAAATGGAAGCATTCTGGTTGAGCAACATAATTTATGTTGTGAATTCGACCAATGACACGCAATCGACGGATTCGCGGTTCCCAGCTGCTCGTTTTTCCATGCCATTTAAAATGTTCGAGCATTTGCCAATAGTAGTAGTAATTTGGTTTGTTTGCATTTGCTTCAATGCCTGGTTATGTCGAAAATACGCTTCTAACATTGAACCTTTTTGCCCAATATCGGCCAGCTTTTCTTGGGCTTGTCAATATCTTGCACTCAATATTGACCAAGTAAATGAATATTCAAGCGCTGAACGATATGATTCTTTCTTTGTATTTCGTGGCCAAATAATCGCCAGCATGCTTCACGTGGTGTAATGCAGCGACCTTCCACATAGGTGTCTGCTTCATTATAAATCAAACTCTGTTGATTTTCGACAACCTTTATTGAAGCGCAATCGTATCCTTTGTAGATGTATTTATATAAATATTTTACCGGACCTATCGTGCCAACATATTTAACATTGATCTGACATTGGAATTTTTCAGTAAATAAGCATTATATGCACGTCCACATGACGATTATCTCGTGTAACTCGGCGATTATCCTTATCTTTTCGATATACTGCAAGTTCATGTGAAACTTCTTCCCGATTATTTTGGTCCAATTTGGGGTCATAACGATGACGATACTTTGGTTTTTCATAATCCGTTAGAGATGTTACTTCTTTGAATTGCATTGGAAAACCGAAGCGGCACTGCAATTTTCCATTTTTATTGGCGATACATGTAGCATCTGGATTTAACTCCACTCCGCACGGATTATGAATCATCCACTTTAACACTAATTCTCGTAATTCAGAGTCGTCGGTATTCGGAATTTCATCAATTTCTTCTGGATTATGGATTCGATCTTCAGTTTTTCCAAATATCTGTTTTTTATCCAGATCAGTGATAATTTCATTAAATTTTTGTTTCGCAATTCGAGCGACGAGATCGGGACGATCTTGAGCGGACTGTTGTATGATAACTCCATTATCAGATGTAATATGCGCTGCTTCTTTAATTTCTGGCCAATCGGGATTACAAGTCATGGTGATGAAGAAATCTGGCGATCCAAGACGACAAACAATAGCCATTGCATCTTCGAAATGTTCAGTATAGTAACGCGTTGATCCCGTGAATGATGATGGTAGTATGTATTATTTTTTCACCAACAACTGCATTCTGTTTCGCAGCTAATTCGTTGATAAGTCGGGTAACACCTGCGTATTGATCGGCTAAAATAGTTTTTTGATTAAATTTGATCCATTGAATTCGATCACGTTCAATCGAATGAAAGTATCGACGAGATATTGTTGAAAAAGTCGTTCACCAAAATGTAAGGCGTTGAAAACTGTTTGACGCAGGTCGGGTGTTAAATTAGTTTGCCAAGAAAGGCTTTTGACGTGTTTAGGTCGAAAAGCTATACGATATTGCGCTAGTTCAAGTCGTGTTAAATGTGGGCGACTTGCTTAAGGTATTCGAAGTGGCATACCCACGGTATATCCTGACGTTCCGGCTGGATAAAACAATGGGTAGGTAAAGGGCTCCATACGATGGTCGATATTTTTCAAAATGGCAACATCTTTGCCTCGTTGTTTTACAACCATTTTATTTGACGCGAAACTTTGATCGGCATTAAGCGTATGAACAACGCATACTTCATTACATGTAGGAGGGTTAAACCGTCTATAATCCACACCATCTGGTACTGTAAAAATGAGCTGCACATTTGGAGGTTGTGGTCCCAGTTCAGCACTTTGGGCATAAATGTTTTGTTCTCTCAATATTTCCTCCAACAGATCCATTAATTCACGACTGATTCAATCATTTAGAGGATGTGCAGGGCGTTCGTCAACAGCATCATCGGAGTCTAAAAAGTATATTTGTCCATATGAAGGTTGTTCGAAATCACCTCGAGTGGTTTGTGTCGGATGTGCTGCCATATTCATTTTGTGATAAACTTCTCCAGCTGCTTTGCAGCTTAAAATGTTACGACTATTGATGGTTCGAGCATCGCTTACGTCGAATGAAGCTAAAGCGAAACATGAGTTTAAGTTTCGGATTCGTTTGTGGAATTCATTAGCGAGCGGGTGACGTCGTAAAAAAAAGCAAACCAATTCTTTTGGAAACTGTGGAGGGGGCAACACAATTCGACCATGCAAGCAGCAATCTCCAAATGAATCACCTTTATTTGCTACTCTTTCTTCGGGAAAATGGAGGGCTCCGCAGTTAATACATACAACGTTGAAGGGTCCCAATTATTTGTAATTAACGCTGGCGTAGTTTACGGCATCTTTGTAGGTTTGTACTGGATTCTGTGTCATAGGTCGTTGCCGTCGAACATTGAGACGGCGTTGTTCTTCTAATCGCAGATTTCGTTGTGCATAATTTTCGTTTGCGATTCGTTGTAATGCTCGTTGTCGCATATCTTCTAACCGCTGATTTCGTTGTGCATCATTTTCATTTGCGATTCGCTGTGAAGATCGGTTTCGCTCTTGTTCCAAGCGATGATTACGTTCTTCGTCATTTTCGTTTGCGATATGATGTGCATTTATTCGTTGCATTTGATCAAGGTGTTCTTGGGATTGAGATTCATTAAGTATCATAATTACCTCAGACATTTTTTCCATGTCTTTTACTTTGGCTGTTCGGATGGGTCTTGCCGCGTTGGATGGTCCAGGTTGTTGGACAAAAATTTCTTCGATTCGATTTTTCATATTGAGATTGAATTCGATATCATTCGTAATATTTGATTGTCCAGGTTGTTGTTCTTCCAACGACGCATCATTTTGAACAATTGGGAATATGCGTTTTTTGTGGTTTTTACCTTGATGAAAACTCAAAATATAAATACAACTTTTTAATTTTACAACTTTCTGAATTTACTTCGTTCAGGCAAAAAAAAAATAAAATTTATTTTATCATTTTGTTCACCATACTTTCAATTTGTTTTAATTTTGTTTTCCAAAATTAAGGCCCTAAACGAATTTTCATAAAGTCATGACCTATCTAGATCGTTTTCTTTCACACCGGAAAACGGTAGTATGCCAATTTTCAGAAAAAATTATATTGCCGTTTTCGAGAAAAAATTTATTCATTTAATATTTATTTTAAATAATATGTATTATAATAATGTAATACTTCTACAATATTAACGAACGTCATTTAGAAAAAACCTAATGGCCGAACTTATGAATGAGTTGGCTAACCATGCAAACAGAATAAAAATTAGATACCACATAAAATAAATTTTTGTAGTGAATTGGGGCGACACCTGAAGGTGTGTCATGGTACATTTGTGGTGAAAAATGTACACCACGAAGATAGCTGTGTGTCAACCAGAACAAAAAAATTGACCAGGGTTACCAACACAACGTAACCAAAATGGTTCACAGGGCAACCATTTTGGTTCACAGGGCACAAATTTAACAAGCAAGGTTACAAACCTAGCAACCATTTGGTTAAGTATTCAACTCATTGAAGCTGCGTGCATGATACAATTCTGGTTAAAAAATTTACACCACCATTGAAACAATTGACCAGGGTTACCAACATAACGTAAGGAAAATTGTACACAGGGCACCTATTTTGGTTCACAAGGCACAAATTTGACCCGCATAGCTACAAAACCTAGCAACTATTTGGTTACGTATTCAACTCATTTAGCTAACTTCGTGGTGTAAATTTTTTCATACACAACTTGAAGATTAATAATGATTACGGGCTCTAATCCCTGTTAAAGCCCATTTTAATACAAATTTAAAAAAAAGTTAACCAAGTCAGTCGTAAAAGAAACACAAGTTTGTTATTTTATTTTCATTATTCTGACAGGTCCACAGCAAAAAATAAAACATCAACTTAGAAAAATATACACTGAACGGAAATTTGCTCAATATTTACTCCGACCGGATTTCATGATATGGCTTCTTCTTCGGTCGGTTTTAATAGCGGTAAAGTTTTATAAATGACCAGCACTTCCGGCTGGATTTCATGATCCCACCACAGGACTTCAAAACATTGATTAAAAAAATGTCGTATCCGTGCCCCCCGTTTTCACAAACATTAATAGTTTAGGTCGAAATTTTTTACAAAAATAGATTTTAGTAGTTTGTGTAAACTTTTGAATCTATTTGAGTCTAGAATAAAAGAGGTCGCAGTGGAAGATAAAACTCCCAAACAGAAAAACGGGATCATCGGAGTTTTTTTTATGTTGATAATAAATGTGACAATTCATCATCTATCTGTTCACAAAATTTGAAGACAATTGAGGCACTGCGTGGGGGTCATTTTAACAAGAAATATTAAACAAAATTTGTTGATCTGTCTTCCCAGGTAATGTCGAAGTTTTCGAAGAAATATTTTTCTACTACCTTTCAAATTCCAACAATGGTTTCCCTAGACATCGAATTTAAATTTCTAAATTTACCTAAAATACTTGCTGATAGCAAATAATATGGTCAATATTTAAAAATAAAATATATCTAGTAAGCTTTTACAAATAAATTCTTTCTGTGACGTTTTATTAACATTTTGTGACAATTTCACCGACATGTTGATCGATACATTATTTGTGAGTTGCTTTAATAAAATCGTCTCTAAAGTTAATATTTCTGAGTAATAAATTCTCTCGGTTTTAAAGATCGTGTATAAACCACCGTACGTACGAATAGAGGACGCCCTTAAAATAATATCACGCTATTAGGGCGGAGGAGGTTGAGAAGAGAGGAAGAAGAAATAGAAAATTAAATACTATTTAATTAAATACTATTTGACAAGGAGGTGTGATATCGGTCACAAAAGATAATTGACGTTAATTCTGATTAGCAGTGGCGTTTGCGGGTTATGCGCTTTGTTCGATCTGCGTTGGTATTATTTTTGTTTTATTTGTTGTATTCTCGAATGGTCTACCGCGATGCTCCCTCCAGACGGAAGCATTGATTAAAGAAATTATCAGCCAATTCAGCTGAATACCATCACTCAATCGTTAGAGACGTGCGTCTATTATTTTTGAAATTATTTTGTGTAAATTAAATACCCTACGAGTACTCTACTGTGTTCAACAAAATATAAATTATTATTGTAAGTCTGTGTAATAATTATAGACCAAATTACAATCAAAATAGCTGTGAATCCTAAAATTAAGTTAGATTTATCTAACTTATTAGTAAAAGGTCATCATGTAGCGATATTTTACCCAGTGGCCTTGTGAATTTAGAACAATTTAAAAAACATAGAATCGCGATGTCCAACAAAAGTAACAGTAATCAATATTCGCTATTATACCCAATACCAACAGGTAATGCATTTGAATTGATGAATGAATCAAATATCATCAAAAAATGTACAAAAAAAAACCGGTATCTCAAATAAAAACAAAAATAAACTGCCGAAATTACCACCGTTTATTACAAAACTGAATTCCATTGATATTCGATTAAACATGAATAAGTTAAAAATTGTTAAATATGAAATGAAGCTTACTCAATTGGTTCTAAAAGTTACAGTTCATGACCCCACTAATTAGAAACTATTCCATGAAGAAAACAAAACATCAAGATATGTTCTCTTCGGCTTACCATCTTTGCCTATAGATGAGGTGGAGCTATATTTTAAAAATTCTGGACTCTTACCATCGAAAATAGCAAAAGTTTTGCCAAAGAACACCAGATCGAATAATAGCGCATTATATTTTATGTCTTTCGCAAATACTGTTACGTTTAATCACTTACGAAACTATCGTAACATTGGTAATATCTCGTGTACTTGGGGCATCACTCATAAAAAGCCTGAACGCCTCCCTGAAGCCCAACCGCTACATGAAATCAAAATGTAGATTCTGCAAGCCATTAAAAATTCAATTAGCCACACTTTACTTCTAAGCTTCGTAATGCAAAGCATTGAAAGTATGTCAATACAAATAGTCCTTCCCCACGGTTTTTTAAAGGTCACATATTGTTACATCCCTAATTCTAATCACGGTAACTTTAAACAAGATCTTAACCGAATGACCCACAGTAGTTCGTCCTACATTATTGGTGGGGACTTTAATTGTCGACATTGCTGCATTTCCCAGATTCACCCACCTAACAGAATAACAAACAGCACAATAGACTTTTATTTAGCTAGTGCCGCGGTTCCCGTAAGATCACTTTCCTGAATTGTGCTCAATTAATATGCGTACCTCGCATACCAATCCACTAATTAAATCTTATGATTTTAAAAATGCTGATTGGGATATGTATACCGAACTATTATCGATGATAAACTCTTAGTTCTTACTTTTCCCCAAACTCCAAATATGAATGATATTGATCTTGCTATTGATAACGTTACAACTTTCATTAATCATGCCATTGATGTTCCGACAATAAATTCATCATCGAGACATAAACTAATCTTATATGATGAAGTTTGGTTATTAATTAAGCTTCGAAACGCCGACAATGAATATGGAAACGCGAATGGATATGGAAACGCGAACCGTACCTAAAAAATGTAATTAGTTTACTAAATAAGGTGATCCAACTGAAAATATACGATATTGTTAATATTAAATTTCAAAATAAACTTAGTCATCTTGCTAAAGGATCCAAACCTTACTGGCGAACTATTAGATACATTAAAAATAAATATTCTAACATACCACCCTTGACTAACCTGCAAGATAATAATAAGTAAATTTCTACTTCAGAGAAATGTTAAATTCTAGCTAATACGTTGCAGAAGCATATGAAATTTCATCCAATGTAGCGCAATCAGAGGACATAAGACATGGTCTACTTACTATTTGTATGGATCAAGATTTACCAGTCGCCCGTTCAAAGCCCCTGGTCCATATACTATTTTAAATGGTACATCTTCCTGAGTCTGGTTTCTGCTTTCTTGCTAAATTATATTGCCATTGTTTCAGGCTTGGTTACTTTCCTATAAAATGGAAAACTTCCAAGGGTTTACCGATAGCTAAACCAGGGGCCCTATCATGATTTCCGCGGCGAGTCTTAAAATATTTCGATATGTTCTTTTCGACCCGCTTCAAATTTCATATCATGAATTCCGCTATCGAAAAGACTGTAAACGCACTCATTTAATGTCATAAACACACTTAATAACGTCATAAACGCACTCATTTAATGTCAGCTGATTTGGCATTTGTCAGTGTAAACAACATTACTTTGAAATTAATTTTGACTGTTAGATGTGATTTTGACTGTGATTTGAGATTTTCGTGTTTAATTAAATATTTTAAGCTTTGTTTTAAATATATCTTGAAAAAATGTATCATTTTTCAATCGATTCATTTTTTGCAACAGACGAACATGAAAAAAATGTTCAATTAGGAATTTAACGGCGGTTGTTAAGGGACAAATCCGATCCTCTCAGTTTGCCTTCAGCTCAGTAAGTCTAACAAAAATGATGTTACTTTTATGTTACAATAGATAAAATACTAAAACACATTATTACTATATTATATTACAGATCTATAAAGTTGTTCCGGCTATCCAAAGAAGCATTTTGTTTTGTTTTGGACAAATCTTGTAATAAATTTCAGAGAATGAATGTGCGCAGTATTCCGCCTATCATCAAATTGGCAGCTACTCTCCGTTTTTTAGCAGAAGGTAGTTATCAGCAAGGTGTCGGTTCCGATTTTAATGTTTGTATGGCGCAGTCTACTGTTTCAACAGTCCTGAACGAGACACTAAACATACTGGAAGAAGCACTTTGTAGCAAGCTTATAAGTTTTAAACAAAGTGAAGAAGAAAAACGACAAGAGAAAATGCATTGCTACACCAAAGTTGGAATACCGGGCGTTATAGGCTACATCGACGGTACACATGTCGCAATTATTAGCCCCGCGACTGACGAGGAACATTTTTTTTAACCGTAAAGGATTTCATAGCATTAACGCCATGGTAGTAAGTTTTATTAAACAATTTAGAATGTAACTTGCTAGATATATTTACTAATTTATGCGTTTTATAGATATGTGACCATAGGCTAAAAATATTAGCAATGAATGCGAGGTACGGTGGTTCTTGCCATAATTCTTTTATATGGTCGATGAGTCAAGAAAGGAAGTACATGGAACATTTAAAATCCAGTCGTGGAGAGAAGTCTTGGATTCTAGGTATTACAAATTTTATAAATCTAAAAACGTTTATAATAATTTAAAATTTCTTAATAATCTTGTAACAATTTTAGGTGATTCTGGATATCCGTTAGAGCCTTGGCTTATAACTCCGTATCGAAGCGCAGCCACTGATTCGTTGGAATCGCATTTCAATGAAAAACACTCTCAAGCAAGAGCAGTTGTGGAAAGGGTCAACGGAGTCCTTAAGGGCAGATTTAGATGCCTTTTGAGAGCAAAGGAACTGCATTATAAACCAGAAAAGACGGTGAAAATAATTAATGTTTGTGCCATACTACATATGCATAAAATATAGAGTAAATTTTGAAGAAGCCATGATAATTGATGAATAAAATTTTAATGCTGATTTAAATTTTAATACATCACACTTCTCTAATTTCACTAACAGAGAAGCAAATCTTATAAGAGATGAAATAAAAATGCAATTATAATTTAAAATAACACTGTTTTATTTATTTAACTTCATTTGATTGATTTCATATTTTTATAAATATATTATAAAATAAAGAAAATTTTATTTTTTACTCCATAAACTAATTATATATCACATATGTAATTCCAATTTCAGATCACAAAATTCAGTTTTTTATATCTACTAAAATTATTTCAATAAGAGCTTTTCAATTTTATTAATTTCATTTCTTTGATTTGTATTTTTAATTTATGTAATTTCTCTGCCCGTTTCTCCTCTCGAAGTTTAAATTTTAAATTTTCATTAATTTCTTTTTCTTTTAATTTACGCACTAATTTTATTTCATTTCTTATGTACTTTAATACACTGATCTTTTGTCTATTGCAATCTTTGAAGCTTTTATTGAATTCGCTTTGGTTTTCAATTTGTCGTTTTAATAAATTATTTGGCGTATTTTGATTGTTCTTTGGACGATTCTGCCGGGGCCAAAACGTTTCATAATTTTCAGCCGGCGTTTCAGGAGTTTCCATCACAGGATTAATTGTGTTGATAGTTTCTTCCGTGGGGTCTAAAGTACACGTCTCTTCAGCCTCTTCAAAATTTGGAATGGAAGTAACAGGTACATTTTGCAGTTCTGATTGTGATATATTTGGGACATCAATTTCAATTCCAAAACTGCTGGAGAGATGTATACCCTGTGCTCGGGATTTTAATTTGCATATTCCAATTATCCTCTCTTCTATTGGCGTAATTATTTTGGGTTTAAATTTTCCACCACCAGCTTTGTTTTTTCCATTTATATTATAAGTTAATTTACAGCTGGCGTAATATTTAGCGTCTTTCCACACTTTTTTCCATTCATCGGAGTTTCTAACTGGGGGACCCTCAGCATTCAGTTGTGTTGATAATTCATGCCATAAAGAAATTGATTTTTCCTTATATTTGTAAGGTTCCAATTATCACTTAGGCAATGGTAATCATAATGTTTTGGCGGTTTGGATATTGAATATCGAGTTCGGTAATATTTTTATGATTCCTATGTCATAAAAGGTAATAAAATAAATTTATTCTCGATTTGTTTCATGTCCAAAGATAATAAGCTTTAATGAAAAATAATTTCATTCATGAAAATTTAAATTTAAAACTTTATGGTAGATATTGGTGTTTTGTTTGGAATTTGGTTTCGGATTTTTGTTTTACCATTTAAAATAGATGTCGTTGGTCGGACCAAGCTCAGTCCGAGTTTACAACCAGAAAGCAAACTTTATTTGTTTTTGGTTTATTCAATAATTATTTCGAAAAAAATGCACTGAATGTACCAGTACAGATTATGAAGATAAGCTTCAATGGATTCTTTGATGGAATGGCCATAGAATTTAGACGAGGATAGATACATCCGGCATGTTAAATAGAATGCCTATATAAACCGGAGCCATTACAAATAGGGGGGGAGTTATTTTTTTGAGTTGATGCCGAGTGGTTAATTTGAAGATAGTAAGAATTAACCTGAGTTTCTTTAAATATATATTTTTTTTGTGTTTTGGATATCCAAATATTTTTTATCTAAATTAAGTGGTGGACAATAATATAAGTTGGTGGACAATAATAAAGTGTAAATAGATTGTAAATAATAAAGAGAAACATTAAATCTAAACTTTATTTATAAAAATTAAAAATAAATCAAAATAAAAGTTAAAAAAAAACTCGACTTAATAAATAAATAAATAATTTTTGTGTGGAGAAATAAAAAAAAATTACCGAATGGTAATTATAATTTGATAATTTGCTAAGCGGTCGTGGATTTCCGCTATTATTTTAAGAAACGAGATACATCGGCTAAAAATCATCACTCGATTGTTTCGGGAAACCCTATTCGATTTGGAATACAAAACCACATGGTTTTTCATGGATGGATGTTCCGGAAGTATATGGTGAGATGAAGTTTTATTGAATTAATGTATGGTGCATTCGGGTTTTGTTGAATCAGTAATTTAAAACTTTAATTTTTATTTATTGATTGGCTGATTTTAATAAACATATATACATATATATATATATATATATATATATATATATATATATATACATATATATATATATATATATATATATATATATATATATATATATTGACATTCTTTAAAAAAAATATATATATAGATTAGGATAAAATATTTGATCTCGGGAAGGATCTGTTCGGTTTATTTTTCGCGAACTCACGCTGGAGTGGATTGCGGGCTGAGCTTGGCCGGACAGCGTGCGAGATATCTGGCGCCCAACCTACCATATTGCATTTTGAACAAAGATATCTACCAATAAATGAAGTTTGCAACAGATTTTCCGAGGTGTGTGCTTGTTTTAGTTGGTCCATATTTATGATTACTGATTGTTTGTTTTATTTTATTTCTTTATTTTTTTTTCATAGTATGTCCTTGGCGGAAATTCATCGGATGACCAGAAAACCACCAGTTAATTTAATTTGCTCCGAAAAATATTATAATTAGCAAATAATTAGTTGTTAGATATATATTTGTATTAGTTTAAATTATACATTCTTTTTTTATTTTAATTATAATTAATTATTATTAATTTTTTTCTTTCCATTTAAATTTAATTATATTAATTTTAATTCTATTCATAATTTTTTTTTTGAATTACGTTAAGTTGTTTTCCAATTTCTTATTAAATTTTGGTTAATAAATAAATTTTTTTATAAAATTTAGTTCATTAATTTTCGTCTGATTTTCTTTAATTTTGGCACGCTACATATTAAGAACTAACCAATTTATTTGTCGCTTAATCTGAGTGTTTCTCCATGAAGCCAACCATAACCTCAAATTGTTTTGGGTTAGATTTTGAACCTCTTGCTGCCCTACAAAAGTTTGCAAAATAATTTATGAAAAAAACTAATAACTAAATAATAATTATTTCATAAATTATTTGCTTACATTAATTTATTTTTATTTTATTATTTACGTAAACACTATCCACAACAAACTGTCAAATGTCAATCGAAAAATATTTCGCCTACCTTTTGTTGGCGGTACTTTTCTCGCTATCGAATAGATGGCGAAAAGGTATCGTGTTTAGTAATACCAAATTCACGATATCGTGTAATAATTGTTTCGCGGCGGAAATCATGATAGGGCCCCAGGTAAATATTCCTGTGATACAGATAGCTATCGACCAGTCAGTCTTCTTAGTTCAATAAGCAAAATTTTTGAATGTACCAAAAAAATTAGACTAAACGACTATACAGAATTAAATAATCTATTAATACCTCAACAATTCGGTTTTCGATATCAACATTTCGTTCACCAATCAAAGAAACCTTAATAAATCTACGGGAATGGTTCTTCGTGACCTTGGATAAGCATTTGATTCGGTTTGGATAAATGGCCTTCTTCATAAATTACATAAATACAACTTTCCCATGTTTATCATAAAATTACTCCAATCATATTTTGAAAAAAAAAGAACATTTTGTCAGGTGTTCTACAATGCAAGGGCCAGTAATTAGTCCTATATTGTTTTGTATTTTCCTAAACGATATACCAAAAATGGATAATTTCAACATTGCATATTTTGCTGACGATACTTCTATCTATACATCCGATGTATTTTGTCGATCGATTAAATGGTTACATAAATATACTGTCATCATATTTCCAAGAATGGAGACTAAAACTTAACACAGAGAAAACGCGGTCAAAATATAAATTGGGGAAAACAGGTTAAATATTTCGGTTAAATATATTAAATATACGTTTTATGTACTATATCCAAAAACAACAAAAAATAGGCTCTCTTTTGAAAGCAAACTTTTTGTATATAAATCTGTAATTTTGAGTTTAATCTTGTATGGATCCCCTTTATGGTGGAATGTAGCAAATACATATAAACAGAAGTTACAAATCTCCCAAAACAAATTCCTTAAACTGATAATAAATGTTCCAAAAAGGTAAAAAAATGCAAGACAATTTTATAACCAACTTCAATTTTATAAATGATCTGGCATTCCATAATAATAAACTCCAATTTGTTCAAAACAATTTAATACAAGCGATCAATTAAAGCTAAGTTTGTTATGCTAAAATTCGGTAAATTACCAAAAAAAAAAAAAAAAAAAAAATCAGCCAATTCTCACGTTGCCCACATAATGTTGTAATGTTAACAAACGGCGCAAATTTTCAAAACAAAAGTTTTCAACATTGTACTCTGAACGCCGTACTTAAATTTTTAAGATTTTTCATCCGTATACCAGAGATGTTTAACTGGAGCTAGTTCTTAAAGGTCGAAGATGAAAAATGGCAAATGCGACTTTGGTGGCTGGTCAACACACCTCAGTTGTAAATAATCTTACATTAATTGTGAGTCTGTGATTTGACGGCTTGAGAGTAGAAGATTTTTATTGTCATAACCAATTGTGATATTGGAGAACGGATTTTTAGAGCTCTTCTCTAAATAATGGAAAATCAATTTAGTGGATGTTTTGTGGAAAAAGTGTCGTTCGGCGAGTAGGTGAGACCCTATTTTATTTATATTTATTATTATTCAATTCCCACCAATATTTAATCTGCTTTATTTTTTGGCTCTAATTTTGTTTTTGTACTTTGCAAATTAAAAGCAAAGACAAAATTTTGGATTCAGCCATCTATTTTAGTGATGTGAGTGAGCATCCAGTTATTTTAGTCATGAGAGAGAGCGTCCTTGAGTGCAGTGCTGAATATATAAACCATGAATAATTATTGTACAATGAAGAAAAACGATTGTATTTTCTGGTTTTCGACCAATGTACCCCACGCGACGAGCAAACCCAAATATATTTCGTAATGGCGAAAGCTCGTATTACCACATACTTTCAATTTGTGCAGTAAAGATTTGATAAAGAACGGTAATTTTATTTTTTTTACGGTAAGCTGACGAGATCGTAGTTTACAACCGACATTGCTATTATCCCAACAGCCTTTAGTACTTCTACGTGAAAACACACAAAAAGCAATTGCTTATGCAAAATCAAATTACAAAACAATTTTGGGTAGGTGTACTACATAACGACGCGGTCCTTTTAACCAAACAATAATACTTACTAGTTAGAACTTTTAAAAAATTAAACCTTTCTTTTACCTACACAGGATTTTTTTACAAAATTTAAATTTTTCCTTCAAATGTGTGCCACCTTCTTATCCCTATAGAATTATTATTTATAGAAAAAAATGATTTTGCCCTTATTTTTGCTGAGAGACATTCATTTAGTTAACAGAAAGGTTTTAAAAACTGTTTTATACTTATTGTATTTTTATTACCTAATGTTAAAAGTTAAATAAAGAAGTTACGTAATACAATAATACCCCGGCCATGCGTACTTACCATACACAATGAACGAAAACCCTTAGTTATTTGTTATGTGCGGTGTACAATTTTATTTGTCATGAAAATCACATGACAAAAGTTTGAAAGCACTGTGCACACAAAAAGAAACAGGAAAATCTTTTGGATTTTGTGTTTGTTTGTCGATGTATACACAAAATACAATATACACCAATTTTTTATTTTTTTTTTTAATGAAAACAGATTTCCTTTTCTTTTCATTTTTTTTTTTTTGTGGGGAAAAGTTTCCCTACATAAATTATGTAAAATACGATTAGGAAAAAAAATTTATTCAAAGAAAGGAAAATCACAGAATGTTTAAGAAAATATTCGTGTGCGTGTGTGTGTGTCGTTTTCTAAAGATTTTTGTCTCGGTAAATAATATTTTATATTGGTAACATTTCAGCATTTTTTAATAACTGATTGAATCCAAAGCTTTTAAACAAGTAACAGATGGTTTTGTGTTATATCGCAGATTGAAACTAACTATCCGTTTCGATTTTGTTAAGTGATTTATAATAAGGACGAGAGATATTCTGTAATGGGTGTGCGTGCGTTTTTATATGGTACAGTTGTGTTGTTCCTGAATTTAAATTTATCCTAAGTTGACAAAATTAAATTTGCATAAAGTTTTTCCGTTTAGGAATAATTTAGCCGTTTAGAAGGCCTCCAATGTTATTGGAATATAGAAGATGTAAAATGTATTTAAAGTTTTATTTTTCTTAAGATTATATTGTGTCAATTGCTAAAGAGCTATACAAAATATATTGAAGCAATAATGTAAAATTAGTTAGAGGATTTTGTGGTATTTTACATTTTTTATTGATTGTTTAATTTTAGGGACGGAGGCGGATAATTGGTGTAACAAAACTCGGAAACTACATATATGAGCAATTTTCAATAAATGAACTAAAGGGCATTTTTTTAAGCCCGATAAAACTTGAAATTGTAAAAAATAACACAAACAATTAAATTGAAATCAACAAATTTTTTTTATTCGAAAGATCAATACATGGCATTAATATTTGAAAATGATTTCGGGCATATGGGCACCGCGGTTGTTCTTGACGAAATGCATTCTGGACGTCAAATTTTGGGCCATTTTTTCGAGCACTGCTGGCCGTATGTCACGAATAACATGAACAATGCTGGCCTCCAAGCGTCAATTGTTGCTGGTTTATCAGCATAAACCAGTGACTTCACGTAGCCCACAGAAAATAATCGAGAGGTGTCAAATCGCACGACCTTGGAGACCAATTGACAGGTCCATTTCTCAAAATAAACTTATCGCCAAATTTTGATTTTAATAAGTCGATGGTTGCGGTCGCCGTATGGCACGTAGCGCCATCCTATTAAAACCACATCTCGTCCGGATCAATGTCATCCATATTTTCAGTGCCCCAATTCCTGCGAACGGCGACGAATCGATAAATTTGGATCTTCTTCCACACTTTCGCGTTTACAGCGGCAATATTTTCTTCAGTATGCACATTCCTTCGACGTGTTGATGTTATTGCATCCTCTAGAGAGTACCATATATCCACAGTTCGACGGATGGCTTGCTTAGATGGACGATTATGTGCGCCATAAAAATCACGAAGTCGTCTATAAGTTGGGCGAATCGACGACTGATTTTCAAAGTAAATTTTAATAATTTCGTTGCGTTGTTCAAGCGTGATAGTCTATTCATGATGATATGCCAGAGTATACTGAAATCTGCCAGAGTATATTTTTCATAAAACTTTAATTTTTTGTTTTATTTTTTACAATTTCAAGTTCTATCAGGCTTAACACCCTTTAAAATTAATAAGTGGGATTTTCCTTCCATTGATTTCTTGCTTAAGTAAATGATTTGATTTTTTGTGAGATTGTACATAAAATCCAATTTCAATTTATAATTACTAAAGTCTAATAATTGGATAGTATAGAAATAGATTTTAACTTAAATAGAAATACGTGGTAGAAAATTTTATATGAGATTTTATTTTTACGAACACTTATTGGTATTCTTATGTTTGGTTTTGTGTACAACCGACACTAATACATGCTTAAAATATGGTATATAACACAATGTTTGTTGGTGGTTTTAGTATATAAGATTTTGTTACTTGTATGCTGGTATTGTTTATCTCTGTGTGTTTCTCTGTATTCTTGAAACAACTATGGTATTATTGAAAACATGAAATATATGAACACAATGAGATTTTGTATATTCGACTCAAATAGGATTCTTATACTTTGTATAATCGAATGGGTTTGAGTCGAATTGGAATTCGGAGCCGTCTTATACATTTCATTTAGAATGGTTTATTTAAGTACGGTTAATAATTTTAACAGGTATTACAAACTGCATCAAATTGATTTGAAATAATATTATAAATTAAAAATTTAGTAACCATATAAATAACATGCTAGTTTGGAAATGTTGGTTTGAGTTAAGTTAAGTTAAGATTTGATTTTGACACATAATGAGGTATTCATTGATGGATAGTATTGAAATAGATTTTAACTTGAATAGACATATATCGTAGTTAATTTCATATTGGATTTTATTTTATGACACTTACATGTGTTCTGCTGTTTGATTGTATGTACAATCGACACTAATACATGCTTAAAACATGATATATATAACAGGACCAAGAGTATAAGATTTTTTTATTTGTATGCTAAGTGTTGTTTATCTCTTTGTGTTTCTCTGTATTCATGAAACAACTATGGTATTTTTGAAAACATGAACTATATGAGCACAATGAGATTTTTTATATTTGACTCAAATAGAATTCTTTTACTTTATATAACTGAATGGGTTTGAGTCGAATTGCAATCGAATACAATTCATTTAGAATGGTTTATTTAGGTAGGATTGATAATTTTTTTTACAGCATATTACTAACTGCATCAAATTAATTTCAAATTAATTTAATTAATATTATAAATTATAAATTGACTAAATATGTATTGTAAATAAAGTGCAAATTTGGGTATGTTGGTTTGAGTTAAGTTAAGATTTGATTTTTAACTAAATGGTGTGTTCGTTTATGTGAACAAAGTGGAATTATGTAAAAATATTTTGGAAGGCTAAATGTTTTTGAATTTAATTATTGACTTAATGAATTTATTGAAATTTAGATTGCGGGTTTCACATACAATCATCATGATTACGTATATGGCACATCGATAAATTTTGCAGAAAGTAATGTTTCATTTTCATTGCATTGATGTTTTATTTTATTTACTTTGCATGCTTGATTCGGCGTAATAAGTCCGTGAACTGAGACAAAATTTTATGGATATATTTATTTTTATTTATTAATAAAGAAATCAAATTTTTGAATTATTGATTAAGTGCAGGATTTCATTTTTGTGCGGTTGTACATGGAATTGTAATTACTAAATTCTAATAATTGGATGGTACTAAAATTGGTTAACTTTATTTGATATATGTTATAGTTAATTTCATATCAGCATTCTCGCTCAGCATCCAGAAACTGCAAGCATCCAGCAGTTATGTAGCGCAGAAATTATATTGTCTCGTGATAACTGTTTTATTTTATTTATCACTAACTAATTTATATAAGTTAATTTCTATTAATTAAGTATATAGGTACATGTAGTACTTAACTAAATTATTGCTCTTCTAGACTTTTTTGCGTCGTAATATGATCAGTGTTTAAATTATATTATATACTTTTATAAATTTAATATTATTAATGTCCTATTTTCTAGATCTGTAGGAAATTGCCGATTAGTTTAAATTTAATTTTATGGTTAAATATATATTTTCAACTTTTTATTTTTAAATCTAGTTGCAGTAGGTAAACAATTAATTACCTATCTACAGGATAACGGTAACTAATGAAACAAGCTCTGTGAATTTAAATCGTAACTGAGCAATTTAAAAATTTTGAAACAATCTTTTAGAATTTTTTAGCTTACAATTGGGAAAGTCTACAATGCAATTTCATAAATTGTTAATTTTTTTATTACTCGTATGTATTATACTATATTGTGTTTTGCTCGTTAATATATATTAATTAATTTAGTTTAAAGAATATTTAAAGGTTTCTCTTCATTAATTTGCTAATAAATTATTAAATTTTCAGAATATAACATAGTTCCAAAATTAATCATTATTATGGGGTTAAAATTAATCCTTAATTTCAGAATTAAATTTTAGTTTGGTATTATGGTGATTTATTAATTAAAATTAGATTTCAGAGTTGCCTGGGAATTTGTATATTAATTTTATTTGTTGATTCTTGATATACTTATAGTACCTAACTGAATTATTGATGATTTTAGGCTGTTATGGTGCTGTAACATTATCATTTTTAAATTATTTACTATAAATTTTATAAAGTAATTGATTTTTTAATTATTTATTCTCTTTTTCTTGATCGGTAGGAAATTTATGATTAGTATTAAGTAAAATTTTATGTTACTTGTTGTAATTTTTGAACGTTTATATTAATTCTTGTTGCAGTATGTAATAATTAATTTATTAGATATAGAAGGATCATGAAAAATGAAATAAGCGCTGTTTTTGTAATCTTAGCTTAGTAATTTTTTAAATTTTTCTTAAATATTTTATCAGGTAAATTAATGAAAGGCGGACAGGGGAAATTACAACATTAATAATTTTTAAGTCCTAATTTAGATTTAGGGAGTCTTGAGTATCCAGCCCTGGATTCCAGAGAAATGATCATCTAATAATGTAGTTAGATTGTGCTAACCTATTTACTATATATTGTACTAATAATTTACTAACTATCGATCGCATTGGTGTCTGTAACCGGGTCGAGCCTGTCCCAACTAATAATCCTATCCTATCCTTCGGTTTTGTTATAAGTATACGGGTGTACGTTGTGTGCCCGGGATCCGGGAGATCCTGCTATAATGCTTGGCCGTACACTCACAATCAATCAATCAATAAGGTTGTGACATCCACGATTAAAATAATATTAATTTACACGTTAGTTTGTAATGGGTTATTGACAAAAAAAATTCAATTAAATAAAGATAACACAAGAATAAATTTTTTTGTTTAGCATTTTATATATCACATTATAATACTTAAAAAAAATATTTATCTAATACAAAATAGCATATGGAAAAAAAATTATAATAATAACAAAAAAAAAATATTAATTAAATATTTTAATTAAGAAAAAAAAATAATTTAAGTAAGATACAAAAAAAATGAAACTATTGTATAATTAATAATTATGAAAAGAAAGTAATGATGAAGCCTATGATCAGATGGTTTTTCAGTTTCCAGAATTAACTAACCGTCAAATAACCTATGACAAAGAATAAAAAAAAATGTGTTAAATTTGAAATAAAAGAAAAATATTCTTTCCTAATAAAAAAAAAACAAAAAGAAAATTCTTTCTTCCACCTTGAAATTTTTCATTTTATGACATGGGTCAAGACTGTATTTATTTGGGCACCATCTTCGATTAAAAAGAAAAAAAAACCCGTCACGTGTTTCTTTTTATCCTGGCACGGTACTCTAAAAGCTCTATGAGAACCCAAGGGCGTGGTGTATTCAGAGGGGGATAACCAAACTAAGTAAAACAACACATACATTTTTCAAAATTCACTAGATACTTTTTTATACACTAGTATGTCTCTCGGCTTTACATAAACTGTACCTTGTATAAGTAATTAATTACTTATCGTACAAAAATCCAAAAGCACTTAAAATAATTCCTTATATCAAAAAAAATATATATATATTTACGTAATATTCAGCTAGCTGAATTGTGCCAATCCATAAACTCCAAGTCAAAAAAAAAAAACCAATCCAATTGCAGTTTTTAACCAGCCATTAAATTTTCTTGATCTCCAATTTTTTGATGTTGCTCGTCCAACGTCTCCGGTCCAAAAAAAAACTTTTCCAAAATAAATTCCACTCGATCATTATCAAAAAAAAAATATTTCCTCTCCTATTTCTCTCCTCCTCACTGGTACATCTATTCTAATCATGAGTCGGTGAGGCGAGAATTACCGGATCGTAATGGTACTAGTTATTGTGTGTGCTTCGAATGCTCTTTTCTTATTCATGCTCTTCATGCTCTTTTTAGTTTTTCGTATAGTTATTTTGTGTTCTTTGTTGAGATTAGGGTTTCGTATACGAAATGAAATTTTTAAAGGGACACGAAGATGACGATGTTTGAAAAAAAAAAATCAATTGACTAAAATGCAAAATTGTGTATTAAAATTTTATTAATTTCAATTAAGATGATGTACAACCTGCAATTCGATATATTTAATTTCAAATTATTTATATTTATAAACAAAAATTTTCTTTTAAATTGATAATAAAGACGATGTAAAATAATGTATTTGAAAATCTCATATGATTTTGTTTACGTTCCATATGACATTGGGAAAATGTATAAAATGCATGTAGGAGCTAGCAAGATAAACAGAAAATAAAGGAATAAGAAAAAATCTTTTTAATAATAGGTACATACTATATGCATGTTCAAAATATTATTTTTTGTTGGTAAACAAGAGCAATTAACATTTCAAAATTCAAATGTTTTACGTTATATACCTATAATTTTTTCTACCTTTTTTTATCTTGGATATTATATTTAAAAAAAATATAAAGGGCAAAAAAGATTTCGTAAAACATCATTATCAATTTCAAATAAAGTTTGTTAAAAAAATTTACGATTATTCTCGATTTGTTTAAATTTATCAAATTTTCAACAGAATTTTTTGATGGCTTAGATATTAAAATGAATTAAATCAATCAAATATTGTGAAAGTACAGTTTACATTATGTATTTTGAATGTATTTGAGTGTAAGTATTTTTAGTAACCTTTACATAATGTAAACTGTACTTACACAATATTTGATTAAATTAATTAAGTTTTTAATAAAAAATTAATCTGCTTTTGCAACACGAAACCTAAAAAATTAATAAACAAACATGTTAATTTAAAACTAAAGAAATACATTTTTTTATTATACAATAATAGAACTTTACTAAAAGTAGAATATTCAAAAAATACTTACAACGAACAACACAGTATTGTTAATTCTCCTGCTTCATAGCAAGTGAAATATTCTCACACGCGAGCATAAGCATCAACAATTTTTGCCGATTTCAACCGATTGGCTTATTTTTGATACTTACCTTCACAAAACGATTCACTAATACAAACAACGTAAATGACCGCACACAATAACAAAATGTATCTTATACTCCTTGTACGTATACAAAATTCTCTGAGGCAGTATCTTATACTCCTTGTACGTATACAAAATTCTCATGAGGCAGTGAGGAATTTTGGGACCAAAATTTATGTACTGCTTTGTGCTGTGCACTCTCATACACGCTCACATATTGATAAGCAAAATCAATTTATTGGAAAGGTTAGGGGAAATGGTTTATGAAATAATAACAAAATAATGATTTAAATAAAAAAAAAAATTGAGAAAATGTTCAATACCCAAAATAAAATAAAATTTAATCAGGGATATTCACCCAGCAAATTTGTTCCGCCACGCTCATGTTATTCCCATAAAATTTTCAAAATTGTTTCAAATTATACGAAACGTTAATTAACCGAACACTGCCACAATTAAAAATTAAAAATAAGTGCACCTGCATATTTTGTTTTTCATTTCATCTTTTGTATGCGTGTATGAATCTATGTATATGTAGATAAATAAACAAGTGCACACATTTATTACATAATATTTAGTTTTACTTATATATATGTTTGATTATCCGAATATTTGATTAACCGAACAACCCACTGTCCCAGTTATCGACACTTTACTGTACATTAAATTTGTTAGTTGGTTTATTTACAATAATAAGTAAAGTAAAATGGTACACAAGATAAAAATTTTACCCGCAGGGCTACGAATATAGTAAAAAATTCATTACGTATTAAATTCATGTAGCTAACTTCGTGGTGTACATTTTTTCATCAAAAATATACCATTTGTCAAAAATATACCATAGTTTCATTGGAATACTCCGTTTCTGAATCATCTGCGCCAGATGGATCTGATGTTGAATTAACAAGCTCTAGTTTAGATGATTCTGAAGAGGAAAATTGTATAAACAGGTCATTATAGAGTACAAAGTGATTTATCCGAATAGTATGTAAAATATCAAACAATACGATGAATGCATTGTTATGGTTACCTTAAAATCAACTCTCTGCAAAATTCTTTATATTACATCTAAAAGGACTTAATGGATATGGTTGAAGTAAATGTTGCCTGAAAGGAATTTATATAGATCGAAGGTTAAACGATTGATCCAATGCACAGTAAAAAAATGGACGAGATTGAATTAGAAAAAATTATGTTGGAAATTGCACTGCATTCTCCTTGGAGTAATGTGACAGACTTTGTGGCATTGGACAGTTGTAAAAAAAAACATTTTCACTACTCCCGTAGCAAATCGAAGAACTTGACTCCAGGATGCATTAAGGAATCCGAAGGAATTTGTAACAAAGTCCAGATCATTGAAGGAGTTAGATAGAAGGAAACCAATCGAACTCAGATTATTTTGGTGCTACTCCATATTGTGTTGTTTAAAAGAAATCCTAAAAGAGCCTTTCCACAGTCATTGTTTGTTGTCGTCTTTTGCTATCAAAATATTATGCGACGATAGAGTGTTTTAATTACAACGAAAGTGCATCCACAAATGCTTCGAAAATATGTGTGTGTGAGGTTTTCCTCAACTGTATGGTAAACTGTAATCGTACAATGTCCATAACTTAATCCATACTCTTATAGCGTCTTAAAAATTGGAAATGTGGATAAATGCGGTACATTTAAATTTGCAAATTAAAGGCAGTACAAATACGGTTAAAAATTACATTCTTTTCATAGTTGTTGAGATTATTTGAAGCTGAATCACGTATTACTAAGGCTCAAAATATAATACATTTTGCTATTTCACAATATGAATTGGATGGAAATCGTTTATATCTCTAAGTGCTGTTTTAAAAGTGTGTATCTTCAATATTTCCTCCAAACAACTTTTGTTGAATTGATAACAAAATTTTTCGAATTCACATTTTAAATAAAACAATTGTGGTAAACTGGTAGTATTTACTGTACTTCAGATGAGATTTTTGAAAAGGACATGAAGGGGCTTAACAATAATTTAATTCAACATAAACAATTTCCACTACAAAATAATTTTGATGCAATTTATATGCCTTTATTACATTAACCTTTATATGTTTGTTTAATTTCGTCAGGAACATGTCCGAACCTACACTAACCTACCTATGTATGTATCAACGTAAACTCGCATTAAAAGATGGTAGTTGGTACATATTATTTTCAAAGATTATAAAAAAAGTTCCTAATAAAATTTAAAAAAATAGAAAAACATTTTTATTTAAATATTCAAATTCAACGGTAAAACCCTGCCGCCAAAATCCATATTTTAAGCCACGCCCATAATTTTGTCGAAATCACAACCTAACTTTTTTGTCATCACTTTCCGATTGCTTTGCGACAACCTTCATAGTAAATCCTATAATAATACGGACACTATTGCTGAAAAAAGGTCGGTGATGAAATCAGCAAAATATCCGAAAAATACAAAAACTTTCGGAAGCAATAATACTTGTGATTTGCCAGCAATGTACTAACATTAATCGAATTTATCTTAATATTTGTAATAGAATTACATCGCAAAGATATTACAAATTACGGCCAGCTTCGTTTTAGCTAAATTGATATTTGGCAAAACAATCACCCTTCACACCAAAGTAAGCAAATTTGTATCCAAACAAAGTCAAATTAACAAAAATACGAGCATAAGCAAGATTATCCCGCTTTAGACTCGACCAGCAGCAATCGATATTGCAGCAACCCTCCACTGGGACAAATCAAATACCATTAAGCCACTCTTATGATATTTAACCAACATGTACTCGTACATCACACATGTACACAGCGGACCTCCCGTTCACGACACATTCCTCACTAAATCCATTCGAGTACTTTAAACAACATTGTTTCAATCCGACTACAAATTATAAACCACCATTATGTGAATCTTATTAAAATGTGAATAAAGAAACGATACAACGAAAACTCACCCGCTTTCGGGACCCGGTCTATAATTTGTTCAAATGATTGTTCAATCAATAAAAAATTCATCAAATATGGTTGTAGATAGCAAAAATGAAATTTAACAGTAATAGTGCATATAACAACTTGATTGGCGCTATACATATACGGCGTTTTTTATTCGCTCCGGATAGCTGCTATCGAGAGCCGTCATATAAAAAATGGCTCCCGATAGCGCTCCGTATAAATAGATAGAGCCAAATATTTTTTATATGAAGTTTTTGGTAAACAATTGAATTAAAAATGATAGTTTGATGTTAAATAAGTTTAGTTTACCAATAAATAGCGCGTCAAATTTAAATTTAGCCGTAGATAAATAACGGCTCTCGATAGCAGCTATCCGGAGCGAATACAAAAACGCAGCTATAGATGGAACAAGATAGCCAAGTTATTCGTAGATTGTTTTGATTTTCTGTTTTCTTCACGCTCATTGTATTGATTTAATTTTTTCTATTTGGCTCTTTTCGATTTATTTTAATTTCGATTACTGAGCGGAGACGTGTTGTCTTTTTTCGTACCATTGGTGTTAGATATGGATAAATCATGACGTCATTAAATTTAACTTTTTTTTTAATACATATTGTTATTGTTGTATTATTAATTTCTTTTGATTATTGCTGGAAAATAGGGAAATTTGAGAACCTGTGTTTTAAATTAGTAAGACATTGGGTTGTCTTTTAACGATTTCAGAAAAAAAAATTTAACTGGGTTTAACTTTTTATTCATGTTCTATCGTCAATCAATCGCGTTTTTTCATACAAACTGTATGAAAATAAATTAATTTTTAGTGTTTGTTTGTCTCTCAAGATGGTTCTGATCATACCCTGCCTAAAAAGTTTCACTCCAAAAATTAAGGGCAGAAATTTTAAAGGAATTTGATACAGAAGGTAGGTAGAAATATATACGGAATAATGTTAATCATGTCGATTATAGATACCGCGGGAGCGAATCAATCGTGAATCGAAAACTGCATTTAAAAAAACAAGAAACAATTGGTATAAATCAAGGTATCCTGGAAAACTTCTATTGATTTATGCTGTATGCCTCAGAAAACTTTTCAAACTAAACTTTTGTAATACCCAGCAATTCATGCAATATTTAAATAGGTGTCACTAGGTTAAAAGTATTCAATTGTGCCTTACAGCAGAGCACCCTGTATTTTATAGAGCCATAATCAAAAAATCTGTGCTTTTATAAGGGAATTAGAAACGAGGAAAAAACGAAACTTTTAATAGTAAAACCAGAACCATCTTGATATGAATTGAGCCGGCATGTAAAAAATGAACTTAAAATAATGGACATAGAAACACTAAAAAATAATTTATTTTCATAGAGTTTGTATGAAAAAACGCGATTTCGATTGACGAAAAAATATGAATTAAAAATTAAACCTAGATAAATAATTTTTTCTGAAATCACTAATAAACAACTCAATGACTAACTCATTTAAAGCACAGATTCTCAAGCTTCCCCATTTTCCAGATATAATCAAAAGAAAACAAGGGAATTAAATTAAAAAAACGTTCTACAACAACAACAATATGTATTATTCACAACTAGAATCAATGGTAAAAAAAAAGACAATACGTTGAACAGCCAAAATTAAAATAAATCAAAGAGAGTCAAAGAGAAAAAATTATAATAATATGCATTGAGCGAGAAGAAATCAAAAAAATCAAATCAACCCAGATTGTTATGCATCACAAATAAATGACATAACCAACAAACATTAACTGTAATATAAATGTCTTATTTATTTCTCAAGTATAAGAAATATTATTTAAATTAAGTCACAGCTGAAAATAAATACAACATGATTAATATTTGGCATCGATTTTTATTCCCAAAAATTAATGGCCCATTCAAAATAAGTTTTTGTTTAGAATATTTGAATTGTCATAACATATAAGAGCGGTGAATAAAAAAAAATAGCTCTTACTTATTATTCCCATTCCTAGATGTCACTTAACACACAAATAAAAACAACAGGGATTCGGGCTGAGTAAACGATTTGAAAGAAAACTTTTTACTTAAAATTAACATATTTCTTTCATAGCAATAGTTTTATTTTAGTAAATTTATAAAAACAATTATATTAAATTAATTATTATTACAATTTAGTTATTACTATAGAGGGAAGCCACCAAAAATATGTTTAACCGAATCAAAAATCAGACCGATTTTAGAATCCGACCGGTTCGATCACCTATTTGATTTTTTTTTATGTTTTTAATTGTAGGCGACATCTGTGGTTTAAACAAAATCTCATTAATAAAGCATTGCCACATGATATGAATCTATATTCGCGCAGATTTTTGTCATGTGGCAATGCTTTTAGAAGGAGACTAAAAAGAGATGGTTATAATTGTTTATAAATTTTATGTTATGACGTATTTTACAACAACAACATTCCATAAAAGTTTAGCAATAGTTTATATTCCAAGAGGATTTTCACTAAGAAATAAACATTTTCATGATTCGATTTTTCAATCAAATAAAATTACATGTTTTATGAACATTTTCGTATAAAAATAATGTAAAAGCTCATATTTCTTATAGACTGAAAATGTAAATGAAAACAATCGTTTTCCCATATAGTTTCATAGTAAAGCAAAAAATGTATGTACTTTATTTTAAGCTTATGTCGAGTTCGAGTAAATATTTTATGTACTTTATTTTAAGCTTAGTAAAAAATACAGCCAATGTGGAGGCTCTTATTTATAGAGTAGGCTCTGGTAAAACACACAAAACATATGGGAAATCACTTTTTTTCCTAAGACAAATTTTTAAATGAAAACGTTACAAATTCCTATTTATGATTTATGAAATACTTTCATAAATTTTTGAATTTCAACATATTTGAATATCGTTTAAATAAATCGTTTTCATTTTCTTGTAATAATTGATTTATTTAAAGCAAAATATAAAAAAAAATTCATAACAACAGCATTCTGGTCAAATTAAAATAAAAGCTTACTACGATTTGTTGGTCATTAAGTCAATATACATTACATAGATAAAAATTTGGAAAAATCGTACCAAAAATTACCATCTGGGGAAATTTCAAGTTCAAAAATTGTAGGAAAAGCAAAACAAATTCACAAAATATAGGAACGTTTGTTAATTTTGGGATTAAATAACTTTTTTTTCGTATTTTTCTATAACCATTTAGACATCTTACGTACACTAGTAAAACTAAAGATAAATTTAGTATTATTTTAATTTGTCAGAGCCAACTTTGATGTATTTTTCAAAATGAAAGTTCGAAAAAATATATTTTAAAAATAATTTAATTTTAATATTTCTGCAATTAATATTTACTTAATACCAATATGGCCTTCTTTTATATTGTTCTTAAAGATATGTAGACAACTTTTATATAAACATTTTATAATATTTTTGCTTTTTTCATTGAAAAACTTGAAGCTAAAAAACACCATTTTTACTATGGATTCCTAAGGAAATCAGTGAAAAGTTATACCACTAAAAAAGCTTCTAAAAAATACGTAATTAAGATTATGGCTCTATACTCTAGAAGGCTCTGCTTACAGCCAACTTAACTTTTCAATGTTACGTTTAAATAAATGACGGTTAATAAAAAATAAACCGAGTCGTTTATTAAAAGGATGAACATAATTCAAAATAAGATTTATATATATATATAAATATATATATATATATATATATATATATATATATATATATATATATATATATATATATATATTATATATATATATATATATATATATTATATATATATATATATATATATATATATATATATATTATATATATATATATATATATATATATATATATATATATATATATATATGTATATATATATATATATATATATATATATATATATTATATATATATATATATATATATATATATATATATATATATATATATATATATATATATATATATATATATATATATATATATATGTATATATATATATATATATATATATATATATATATATATATATATATATATATATATATATATATATATATATATATATATATAAAGGGTGTTCAAATTTGAGGTATCTTTTTAAATTAATATATATATATATATATATATATATATATATATGTATATATATATATATATATATATATATATATATATATATATATATATATATATATATATATATATAAAGGGTGTTCAAATTTGAGGTATCTTTTTAAATTTTAAATAAAGTACATTGGGTCAGGTTAATAATGAAAAAGAATTCCGTTCTTCAAGTCATCTCTTCTGCAGCTCGGCAGGCTGTCAATCTTTTACCAAAAGCAAGCAATAACTTAGCGCGTAATGATAGTTCAATTAGTGATATTTGCTCGATGATGTAGTCTTTGAGGTGTTGAACAGATTGAGGACTATCCGTATTAACTTTACTCTTCTAGAAACCCCATAAGAAGTTAATTGGCGTTAAATCGCATGATCTTGGTGGCCAATTCACGTCTGTTCTTCGGAGAAATTATTCGATTATTAAACTTTTCTTTCAAAAGATCGATTGATTCCATTGCTGTGTGGCATGTTGCACCATCCTGTTGAAACCACATATTCTCATCAATATCTTCCAATTGACTCCACAAATATTGTTGGTTTGAAGCTTAATAGCTGTGAACGACGACGAATTGATGTCCTTGGCTCTTCAGCAACACTTGTTCTCAGAGCTGCAATATTTTCACTTGAACGACCACTACGATAATAAATTCTGCTTCTTTGATCTTGAACTGAATCAGTTTCTTCACATTTATCAATGATAAGTTTAATAGCATTTAGACCATTTTCTGTACCGTATTTTGAACGAAATTTTCTTCCAGGTTCTGAATAACTGTCACCATATTTCAAACAAGCTTTAATAATGAAAATACGTTGTTCATTCGTGTAGCGATTCATTTTAGCTAACCGAAATGTTTGTACTTGTCATCTGTCAAATAACATATGGTACTCTAGTACCAAAAATATAAATGGCGGAATATTTAAAAATATACCTCAAATTTGAACAGCCTTTATTTATATAATTTGTGAAGTTATGTTAAGGTAATAATAATATGTTACGGTAACATTATTATTTATTTGTAGATAATACGAAACTATAACAAAACTGAAATTTGCAAGCATATATTTGTTAATGGTAATGCTTATATCCGCAAATACTTAAGACTGTCTGCTCATTCACTTAATAAAATATGCTGTACATTCGCCCACCATAAAACTTTTAATTGTTTAAAATTTTCAGTAGAGCGAGCTATAGGCTCACTAGTATAAGTTTCAATTGATATATTGATATACTATGAGAACCATTATTCACAAAATTCTTGATATGTTTGTGAAGCTTGCACAGATGCCACATAAAAATTGATTACTTTATTAATTTAATGGCAGTATGTGACAATTCTGATAAATTTATTAATATTTGTTGTGCATACCCCCGGGTTCCGTACATGACGAAAGGGTCCTACAGAATAGTCAATTATATCGCAAACAAACATTCCCACCTCATGAATTTTTTTTCTATAAAAGTTAATTATAGATCCGGCAGCTAAGATCGGAGTTTTGAAGGAAGGAGGATTCTCAAATCGACAAATAGCTGAAAAATTTAGTAGAGGGAAAACCGTTATTGGATTCTTTATCAATAATATTAAAAATTATGGTAAAAATAAAGAAGGACGCATCGCGGAGGCTACAACGCCCACGGATAAATGGGCGATCATTCGATCAGCTTCAAATTCATGCTTATCCGCGTAAAAAATAAGGTAAAATCCGGAGTCAAAGCTAGCTTACCAACGGTTCGACGTGTGATTAACAATGCTACGCATCTTAAATTAAAAAAACTCCGAAAGAAACCTCCTTTGAATGTATCACGCAAAGCAAACTGATTGGAATTTGCCAAAAACCACATTTCATGAAAGCAAGAATAGAACAGGGTTGCATTTTCAGACTCATAGAATGAAACTGATGCCCGTCAGAACCATTCAAATTAATTTTTTTTTCGTTGATGTTAGTAATTTATTTTTATTTAATTGGTTTTTGATATTCAATTACATTTACTTACTACGCATTTTAAAAAATGTACATAATGTCATAGAAATTGAAAAGTCGTCGAAAAGTAACATATTGTGACAGTGACACCTAGCGTGTGATAGAATAAGTAAAATTAATAGCTCAATGTTAAACTGTACTAAAATGGAATTTTCCATGATAAAATTGTTCTACACTATTCTAACTGGAAAAGTCGTGAACTTTCGAGAAGCTTGGTTTGTGTCTATAAAAAGGCGAACAAGATCGAATTGGATTATTCGTATTTGGAACGCGATAGAGTTAACTTGTAAGATTATTAGTAATATTTGGTAAGCGATAGTATAAAGATTAAAAGGAATTAAAAAGTGATTTAAAAAGTGTTGTAGTGCGATAAATAAAGTAAAAGTGATCAGTAAAATTTAAGAATAATTTATATAAAGTGATTTTGTGAATTTTTATTAATAAACTGTGTTGTAATAAATTTTGTGAAATAAAAAAATTCGTTGGTGATAAATTGAATTGAGTTTGTATTATTCACAATCCAGTGATACGAAAAACCTCGAACCTTGATTGACAAGGCAAAAACGTAACACTATTAAACTGCCTTTTCACTAAGCATCTATGAGGAAATAGCGAAAGCTTCAAAATTTGAAAAGTTTAGTTTGAAAAGTCTTCTGAGGCACACAGGATTACATGCAATTTAGATTTTTTGATTGCCCATACAAACGCAATAGTTTTGTAGCGTTTCTAAAACATTTTTCTTTTTGACGAATTGTAAAAAATCCAAAGAAGGAAAAAAATGACGTCAAAATCTTTCCAAATGGAAAAAACTTTCTCACCGACCATTTTGGCGGCGAGAAGATCATAAATATGAAAATAAAATTCTATAAAAACTAAATTTGTATTTTTAGCATTAAATGTGGATTGAAACTGTAATATGATTAACTTTAAACTTAGGCTAATAGGTAAATCTATTAAAATCTAGTCCGATTATTTAAGAAAAGCCTCCAAATAATTAATTTAGTTAAGTATTAAAAATAATTAAAGGCAAGTGACGATTGGACTGTCATTATTCTGCATGCAGAGCGTAGAGTTAAATTTAATTCCTGTAGTTTCACTCTCCATATGTTTTATATGGAGAGAAATGTCATTTCATGCAGAGCGTAGGGTTTACATTATTTTCGATAGGTATCACATTTTGCAGTTTTCCAATCGCCAATGACAAAAACTGATTAACTAAATCTACTTTATCGTTTATTTAGCTAATATTTGAATAAATGATTTTTAATATGTTTCGAAGATTGTAAGAGAATTCAATCCAGTTTCGAACTGATGAGCTTATGATTATGAAAAAATCAATCTTCTCATCAGGCCGCGGCGACTGGACTGATTATACCACAATTTACATTCTATATATACAGAATGTGCTGTGCTTTAAGTACTAGCGAATCGTACTAATACAGATGAATTCTCTCACAATTTTTTCTTCTTCACGTTATTCACACTGCTCTATGTGTAAGCTAATTTTTACTTTTTATTAATTTTTTTTTGTTGAATATTAATTAATTCATGTAATTTCTAATATGCTACCTGTGGTTAGACCATTTTAATTGTGTTTCGATTAACACGAGAAGTATATTAGTATTTACGAACAGTAATTCAACGAAACCGACTAATAGACATAATTCTATTTATTTAATTAAATGATTTTTAATAGGTTTCGAAGATTGTAAGAGAATTCAATCCAGTTTCGAACTGATGAGCTTATGATTATGAAAAAATCAATCTTCTCATCAGGCCGCGGCGACTGGACTGATTATACCACAATTTACATTCTATATATACAGAATGTGCTGTGCTTTAAGTACTAGCGAATCGTACTAATAATATTTAAACCAATTGCTGTATCATCCAGTGGAAATCTATATGAAACTCGATAAAATGTTTTTTTACAGTGTAGGTTACTATGAAAACAACTTAAGACTGATTTACATTCAAAGATTTTCGCAGATGCAGATGTCAAATCAAAAATTTGTTTTGTTTACACATAAAAAATAAAATTAAACAAAAATGTTATAAACCAATACAAATGATTCGTTTTTTTGTTTATGTAACATTTATCTAACATTATTATAATTATTTATTCACGCATCGACAATTTTACAGAAAAAAGATGAAACTCGACATCTGCAAAAATTAGTAGACGACGATTTTTCGGTTTGTTTCTCGGGTTTCAATTGACTTTTTGTCTTTGTACTTTTTCCTATGTAGTGTTTCAATTTTTTTGCGGACGTCGAATGTCATTGAATGTAAATAAGCTATTATTCATATGTTTTGTAATATGGTGTTAATGTTTGTATTTATTTTTAAGCAAAAAAGAAATTGAGTGGAATAAGAGACCGATATGTTAGAGAAAAGGAAAACTAATTACAGCCGACTGTGTCGAAATATAAAAGCGTCCAAGTATGGGAATCGCTTCCTGTGTTGCAATTTATTTACAAACATTTTGAGTTAAAGACCAACCCGATATGTACACATACTATTTTGAGCACGTTGCTCATTTACAACATAATGTGTAGTGTGTAGATAAGGTTGTTTGACATAAAAATAATAATTTAGAAAAAATTGCTGCCTTTTGGAATTACAGGATACCAAAGCCCAGACATTAAATTTCGCCAGTCCATCATCATCAACGCTAGTTTAGCTTGAAACATAATCCAACAATGCCGTGTTACCTTGTATTTTTGTATTTTCCCGCCGATTATTGTTTAATAATAAAAATCGGGTTAACCTTCAAACCACTTCTTGACTGTACCCAGTCTCAAGCATTTTCGGATTTTGAAATTATGTATAATAAATTTAAAATAACTATATGAAAACACGGAAAACCCAAGCGCATTATCAACAACACTTCCGCCAACAAATAGGTGAAAAATAGCACAAACTGATGAAGTAGAAAACCGATTTCCGAAAAGTTTAAATAAAAGCAATAAAATAAATTTCGTAGAAAAAGAGGAAACGGACGGCAGCTGTTTTCTCAAAAATTTAAAAAATCGGATTAAAGTATTTCAAAAGGTAAACAAAGTTCTAAACTACTAATATGGACTATTCAAGGACGATCAACGATAATTGAAATCATCAAGATACAGTAGTCTGTATCATCAAAAAGCTACCACTATACATACAAGGACAACAACTTTATTTCAAAATAATCATCATTAAAAAAAAAATCAGCTGCGGTTATACCCGCTACATCCAATGGCATTACAACAAATTGTCAGATCTTGTTTATTCACTAATATACATTAAATTTTTGATATTTTTATATTATACTTTTAAATTAAATCTCTAAAAAAAAGAAAATTTACATTTCAATACAAATTAATCTTAAGAATTATGTAGATATTTGTAAAATTTTCGTCGTAGAAAAATTTTTTTTAACGATTTCTATATAATATTTTTGGTTACGGTTTCATTATCATTAGAAAGTATTTTTTTTTAATAATTCTCGTGGTTTGATAAGTAGAGATTACAATTTTACGACAGTTTACCACGGTTATTCGTTAGGTCGTGGCCATTTTGATAAGCTCGATCCAATTTATATCAGATATTTCGGAGCAAGCTTTAGCTGTGGGCCTCGAAATACATTGCATTTCGTTTTCATTTTGGTTTCCGAGGTATTTTCTAGATTTCATACGACATTTATTGATTTTACTTTTGACAAAAATTCGGTAATCCGGATATTATTTTCCCGTGAATTTTCTTTACTTTGGTCTCGCGCGTTCATTATTATCACTAAATATATCGTCATCGCATCTCCGCCGAGTGGGGCTATTAGCTGCAAAACGCAGGCTTATCGACTGAATTTTCAGCAAACGACCACTCGTCTCAAATTCCGATACTATCCGCAAACTAATGCCACCAAAAGTTGACACCAATAATGATCAACATAACAACGGCGATGAGAACATGAATGTCGACCCGCCAGAACAAGCTGCATTAATGAAGGTCAAACTTTAACCATTTTGGGCAGAACACCACACAAACATGGTTCAATGCAGCAGAACTCATGTTCAAAATGCAAGGCATTACGGGCGACAAAACGAAAATGACACATGTTCTCGCGGCATTATCACCGGCGGCATCCGAAATAATTAACGATATTTTGGCAAACCCACCATCGGATAAATATTATGAGACAATCAAAGCATGCCAGTGGCCAGCAATTAGGCGACAGACGCCCATCGCACATGCTGCGTCAAATTAAAACCCTATCCGGAAACAAATTACCGGAGGACACAATCCGCTCGTTATGGGTGAGAAACCTGCCGGAGGTAATTCGAATTCCGATGGTGGCCCAACCTCAAACAATAACTGTTGACGAAATTGCGCAAATGGCCGACCGCATGTATGAGGCGACGACACCTAATGTGTCGGCGTTTAATGCCCCTTCGACCTCTACACAACATGAAATACAAAAAGATATCCGCTATCGACCCCCACTAAATCAAGCAAACAACACAATCGAAGCTTGCTTATTGCGACTCGAACAATCAGTTAGCCGCGTATTAAACAACCAACGCGGCAGATCAAGGGGTCGATCTAACTCACGGTCGGGCAGCCGCGATCGCAGTAATAGCGGCGGTCGGTATGATAAATGCTGGTACCATTTCAAATTCGGCAATCGTGCCAAGAAATGTGTACCACCTTGCAATTATAACAAGGCGACCCAAGCGCAAGTACTCGTAATTGACAATACAAAAAACTTCCAACCATCCGGGAAGAGTCAAATACTCACAACACCCTAAGTTCATTACCAAACGACTATTTGTCTATGACAAACAAAATAATCTCACATATTTAGTCGATACTGGCGCTGACCTTTCGGTTATTCCAGTCAAATTATTTTCTAAACAAAATCATTTCAATATTAAATCAAATGATCTAGTCTTATCGGCTGCAAACGGTTATCCATCATCAATACATATGGAACGAAATTACTCCAAGTTAATATCGAACTAAAATGAACCTTCACGCTTGCATTCATTATTGCTGCTGTGAATCGTCCGATCATTGGAGCCGATTTTCTGGCAAAATTTGGCTTACTTGTCGACCTACAGCGTAAACGGCTGGTTGAATCAGCGACTCAGCTGTCGATCAATGCCGTCATGGTGCAAACCACCACTCCTACGCCTTTACATTTTACAATCAACAACGGCTGCGGTAAATTGCTCAAACAATTTCCGTCTTTAACAGCCGAGCTAAACTATAATTTGCCAGTTAAGCATAACGTGGTGCATCATATAGTCACTGAAGGCCACCTTCCAGTATTACGACCACGGCGACTAGATCAAGTGCGTCACAAAGCTGCGCTTACAGAATTCAAGCATATGGTGGAATTAGGAATTTGCAGACCATCTGCATCTCCCGTTTCTTGTCCTTTACACATGGTGAAAAAGAAAGATCAAGATTGGAGATCATTTGGGGATTATCGCAGGCTTAATACGGTCACAACACCTGATCGTTACCCGATACCCCACATTCAAAATTTTTCCATGCATTTACATGGATGCAAAATTTTCTCCAAAATTGATCTCGTCAGAGCCTACCATTTAATTCCCGTCGCACCTGAAGACGTTTATAAAACGGCAATAACGACACCATTTGGCCTATTCGAATTTACACGAATGCCATTTGGACTACGCAATGCCGTACAAACGTTTCAGCGCTTCATGAACGAAGTAGTTCATGACCTTGAATTCGTCTTCGTATATATAGACGACATTCTTGTACCATCTCAATCTAAGGAACAACACAAACTGCACTTGGAACAACTATTCCAAAAGTTAGTGGAGTTTGATGTTCATATCAAAACACCCAAATGCGTATTTGGAGCAGCAACACTTGATTTCCTCAGCCACAAGATCACGCCTGATGGTATTCTCCCATCAGACGAGCGATTCAAGGCAATCTCAGACTTCCCAGCTCCACAAACAATCAAGCATATTCAACGTTTCATCGGCATGGTCAATTACTACCACCGATTTATACCTAAACTTGCTGAAATTTTGGCCCCAATTCACATTCACTTGGCAGACTTAACAAAATTGCCCAAGACAACCAAGAACTTCTCTTGGCCCGATGAATGCCAACATGAATTCGCAACACTTAAAAATGAATTAGCCAAAATCATACTGCTTAAGCATCCAATGAGCGACTCAAAGCTCAGCATTACAACGGATGCATCGAACACTGCTGCAGGTGCAGTATTGCAACAACCCAATAATGAGCATTGGGAATCCTTGGGATTCTTCTCAAAGAAATTATCGGATGCCGAAAAGAAATATTCAGCATTCGATAGGGAATTACTTGCAATATATCTAATTGTGAAACAATTTAGATATTTTATAGAAGGTCGGGACTTCACAATATATACCGACCACAAACCTCTGACGAGAGCTATTCAGTCTAAAACTGAACGTAATCCAAGGCAGGCACGCCACTTGGATTACATTAGTCAATTCACAACGGACATTCAGTATGTGCAAGGCAGTGACAATGTGGTCGCAGACACACTTTCATGAACCACAGATAACGAACAGGCCGCTGTCGAGACTCACTTCGACATTCCAAAAATTATTCAATCACCAAAAGCGGACTTAGAACTTCAGAATTTACTTTCTGGTTCCGGACGTCGCACTTTTTCTTCATACAAGCTTGAGCTTTTCAAAATACCTGGCCTCGAGGTTTACTGCGAAATTTCTACAGGCAATAATCGCCCTACACCGCAGAACCGCCACGTCGAACCATTTTCGACACATTGCACAACATTTCACATCCTGGTGTCCGTGCAACTCGTAAATTGATTACAGCTCGTTACTTTTGGCCTAGTATAACCAAGGACGTAACCCAGTGGGCGAACTCCTGTTTATCCTGCCAAAAAGCTAAAGTTCAACGACATACAGTTTCACCTCATGGACAATTCGAAATTCCACATGGTCGATTCGAACACATTCATATAGACTTACTAGGACCACTTCCTCCCTCTAATGGATATCAATACCTTCTCACCTGTGCCGATCGTTTCACCCGTTGGCCCGAAGCATACTGCATGACCAATATGTCAGCAGCAACCATTGCCACAACATTCGTTAATAATTACGTATCACGATTCGGAGTTCCTCTCAATATAACCACAGATCAAGGAACGCAATTTGAATCCAAGCTTTTTACCGAGTTAACAAAACTCCTTGGATCACATCGGATACGTACAACGGCTTACAATCCAAAAGCCAATGGCATGGTCGAACGCTTCCATCAACAGCTCAAAGTTGCTCTCATGGCCCAGGGAAATACAGTTAATTGGAGCTCGGAAATACCCATCATTTCACTTGGAATCCGAGCAACAGTAAAGGAAAATATAAAATGCTCACCAGCCGAAATGGTTTACGGGCAAACAATCATGCTGTCCGGTGAGTTTTTCGTTGAAAATCCTTCTTTACCATTACCAACTCAAGACACAGTCGTCGACCAACTGCGATAAACCATGTAAAACCTTATCCCAACGTCGACTCGTTCGACAAAACAAGATAATATCTTTGTCCCCGAAACACTGGACAATTGCGATTTTGTTTTCATTCGAACAGACAAGGTTTGCACGGGTTTATCTCCTCCTTACGAAGGCCCATACAAAGTTATACGTCGCCTTCGAAAACAGGGTACCCCGAAAATTCAACGAAACACAATTCTGCGAAACAACAATTAAACGAACAACAATTCATCGAAAACAATTCATAGAACAACAATTCAACGAACAACAATTTTACGAAATCACAATTCCTCGCAATAACAATTCATCGAAAAATAATTCACCGAAAAACAGTTATTTTCAATAGTGAATGAAGAAGGAAATTGAACTCAAGCAAATCAATTTTAAGTTTCAATTTTATATGTATACTAGCAGCTATAAGGCAGTCTTGACATAGAAATAAATTATTTATAAAAATGTATTGTTTATAATTTTCTTGCTCTTATGAATTTTTGCTAAGTGAGGTTTTTTTTTTTTGTTAAAAAAAAGTTCGAATAATTCTCAAAAATTATATTGTTAATAACAAATTAAAATTAAAATATTTAAATAATTTTATTGATAACTTATTTATTATAAATAAATAATTGTATTGTTAATTTATTTGTTATAAATAAATAATTTCATCACAATTATTCTTGTTAAGAATACTTAGTCAGTCTCATACTAAAATCATTTTATTATGGAACATTTGCAACTTTTAATATGAATTTTTCGGTGAATTGTGTTTTCGGTGAATTGTGTTTCTATGAATTTTCGCGCCACATAGGAATTTTATATGAAGATTTAACAATTCACCGAAAACACAGTTCATCGAAAAGTTTATATGGAAACTGGATTTAATGTAACTAAGGAAAGGAATAATTGATTTCTTCTAAATTTCTTAATAACAAAACGATTTATTTATAACAAAAGCTTATTATTTATAATATTTTCTAAACCAAATTCTAAATTAAAAAAAAAAAATCTAAATTAATAATTTTATGTGTTGTACATTAAAACAGGGTTTGAAGAAGCTCATTTGTTAATATAAAAAAATATATTTGTTTAAAACAAATTATTTTGTTTATAACAAATTATCCTGTTTTCAACATGATCAACGGATTTCCAATACCCTTTACCAAAATTTTTTGTACGCACTCAAAATTCTTAATAACAATTTTTGCAATAATTTAAATAATTATGTTTTCAACCGTAATTGTCATTAATAAATGTATTTGTTTATGTAGAATTAAATTATTTATAAAAATGTATTGTTTATAATTTTCTTGCTCTTATTATATGAATTTTTGCTGAGTGAGAGTTTTTTTTTTTTTTTTTTAAAAAAAGTTCGAATAATTCTTAAAAATTATATTGTTAATAACAAATTAAAATTAAAATATTTAAATAATTTTATTGTTAACTTATTTATTATAAATAAATAATTTTATTGTTAATTTATTTGTTATAAATAAATAATTTCATCACAATAATTCTTGTTAAGTATACTTAGTCAGTCTCATACTAAAATCATTTTACTACGGAACATTTGCAACTTTTAATACGAATTTTTCGGTGAATTGTGTTTTCGGTGAATTGTGTTTCTATGAGTTTTCGCGCCACATAGGAATTTTATATGAAGATTTAACAATTCACCGAAAACACAGTTCATCGAAAAGTTTATATGGAAACTGGATTTAATGTAACTAAGGAAAGGAATAATTGATTTCTTCTAAATTTCTTAATAACAAAACGATTTATTTATAACAAAAACTTATTATTTATAATATTTTCTAAACCAAATTCTAAATTCAAAAAAAAAAATCTACATTAATAATTATATGTGTTGTACATTGAAACACAAATTATTGAAGAAGCTCATTTGTTAATATAAAAAAATATATTTGTTTAAAACAAGTTATTTTGTTTATAACAAATTATTCTGTTTTCAACATGATCAACGGATTTCCAATACCCTTTACCAAAATTTTTTGTACGCACTCAAAATTCTTAATAACAATTTTTGCAATAATTTAAATAATTATGTTTTCAACCGTAATTGTCATTAATAAATGTATTTGTTTATGTAGAATTAAATTATTTATAAAAATGTATTGTTTATAATTTTCTTGCTCTTATTATATGAATTTTTGCTGAGTGAGAGTTTTTTTTTTTTTTTTTTAAAAAAAGTTCGAATAATTCTTAAAAATTATATTGTTAATAACAAATTAAAATTAAAATATTTAAATAATTTTATTGTTAACTTATTTATTATAAATAAATAATTTTATTGTTAATTTATTTGTTATAAATAAATAATTTCATCACAATAATTCTTGTTAAGAATACTTAGTCAGTCTCATACTAAAATCATTTTACTATGGAACATTTGCAACTTTTAATACGAATTTTTCGGTGAATTGTGTTTTCGGTGAATTGTGTTTCTATGAATTTTCGCGCCACATAGGAATTTTATATGAAGATTTAACAATTCACCGAAAACACAGTTTATCGAAAAGTTTATATGGAAACTGGATTTAATGTAACTAAGGAAAGGAATAATTGATTTCTTCTAAATTTCTTAATAACAAAACGATTTATTTATAACAAAAGCTTATTATTTATAATATTTTCTAAACCAAATTTTAAATTCAAAAAAAAAAAATCTACATTAATAATTATATGTGTTGTACATTGAAACACAAATTATTGAAGAAGCTCATTTGTTAATATAAAAAAATATATTTGTTTAAAACAAATTATTTTGTTTATAACAAATTATTCTGTTTTCAACATGATCAACGGATTTCCAATACCCTTTACCAAAATTTTTTGTACGCACTCAAAATTCTTAATAACAATTTTTGCAATAATTTAAATAATTATTTTTTCAACCGTAATTGTCATTAATAAATGTATTTGTTTATGTAGAATTAAATTATTTATAAAAATGTATTGTTTATAATTTTCTTGCTCTTATTATATGAATTTTTGCTGAGTGAGAGTTTTTTTTTTTTTTTTTTAAAAAAAGTTCGAATAATTCTTAAAAATTATATTGTTAATAACAAATTAAAATTAAAATATTTAAATAATTTTATTGTTAACTTATTTATTATAAATAAATAATTTTATTGTTAATTTATTTGTTATAAATAAATAATTTCATCACAATAATTCTTGTTAAGTATACTTAGTCAGTCTCATACTAAAATCATTTTACTACGGAACATTTGCAACTTTTAATACGAATTTTTCGGTGAATTGTGTTTTCGGTGAATTGTGTTTCTATGAGTTTTCGCGCCACATAGGAATTTTATATGAAGATTTAACAATTCACCGAAAACACAGTTCATCGAAAAGTTTATATGGAAACTGGATTTAATGTAACTAAGGAAAGGAATAATTGATTTCTTCTAAATTTCTTAATAACAAAACGATTTATTTATAACAAAAACTTATTATTTATAATATTTTCTAAACCAAATTCTAAATTCAAAAAAAAAAATCTACATTAATAATTATATGTGTTGTACATTGAAACACAAATTATTGAAGAAGCTCATTTGTTAATATAAAAAAATATATTTGTTTAAAACAAGTTATTTTGTTTATAACAAATTATTCTGTTTTCAACATGATCAACGGATTTCCAATACCCTTTACCAAAATTTTTTGTACGCACTCAAAATTCTTAATAACAATTTTTGCAATAATTTAAATAATTATGTTTTCAACCGTAATTGTCATTAATAAATGTATTTGTTTATGTAGAATTAAATTATTTATAAAAATGTATTGTTTATAATTTTCTTGCTCTTATTATATGAATTTTTGCTGAGTGAGAGTTTTTTTTTTTTTTTTTTAAAAAAAGTTCGAATAATTCTTAAAAATTATATTGTTAATAACAAATTAAAATTAAAATATTTAAATAATTTTATTGTTAACTTATTTATTATAAATAAATAATTTTATTGTTAATTTATTTGTTATAAATAAATAATTTCATCACAATAATTCTTGTTAAGAATACTTAGTCAGTCTCATACTAAAATCATTTTACTATGGAACATTTGCAACTTTTAATACGAATTTTTCGGTGAATTGTGTTTTCGGTGAATTGTGTTTCTATGAATTTTCGCGCCACATAGGAATTTTATATGAAGATTTAACAATTCACCGAAAACACAGTTTATCGAAAAGTTTATATGGAAACTGGATTTAATGTAACTAAGGAAAGGAATAATTGATTTCTTCTAAATTTCTTAATAACAAAACGATTTATTTATAACAAAAGCTTATTATTTATAATATTTTCTAAACCAAATTTTAAATTCAAAAAAAAAAAATCTACATTAATAATTATATGTGTTGTACATTGAAACACAAATTATTGAAGAAGCTCATTTGTTAATATAAAAAAATATATTTGTTTAAAACAAATTATTTTGTTTATAACAAATTATTCTGTTTTCAACATGATCAACGGATTTCCAATACCCTTTACCAAAATTTTTTGTACGCACTCAAAATTCTTAATAACAATTTTTGCAATAATTTAAATAATTATTTTTTCAACCGTAATTGTCATTAATAAATGTATTTGTTTATGTAGAATTAAATTATTTATAAAAATGTATTGTTTATAATTTTCTTGCTCTTATTATATGAATTTTTGCTGAGTGAGAGTTTTTTTTTTTTTTTTTTTTAAAAAAAGTTCGAATAATTCTTAAAAATTATATTGTTAATAACAAATTAAAATTAAAATATTTAAATAATTTTATTGTTAACTTATTTATTATAAATAAATAATTTTATTGTTAATTTATTTGTTATAAATAAATAATTTCATCACAATAATTCTTGTTAAGAATACTTAGTCAGTCTCATACTAAAATCATTTTACTATGGAACATTTGCAACTTTTAATACGAATTTTTCGGTGAATTGTGTTTTCGGTGAATTGTGTTTCTATGAATTTTCGCGCCACATAGGAATTTTATATGAAGATTTAACAATTCACCGAAAACACAGTTTATCGAAAAGTTTATATGGAAACTGGATTTAATGTAACTAAGGAAAGGAATAATTGATTTCTTCTAAATTTCTTAATAACAAAACGATTTATTTATAACAAAAGCTTATTATTTATAATATTTTCTAAACCAAATTTTAAATTCAAAAAAAAAAAATCTACATTAATAATTATATGTGTTGTACATTGAAACACAAATTATTGAAGAAGCTCATTTGTTAATATAAAAAAATATATTTGTTTAAAACAAATTATTTTGTTTATAACAAATTATTCTGTTTTCAACATGATCAACGGATTTCCAATACCCTTTACCAAAATTTTTTGTACGCACTCAAAATTCTTAATAACAATTTTTGCAATAATTTAAATAATTATTTTTTCAACCGTAATTGTCATTAATAAATGTATTTGTTTATGTAGAATTAAATTATTTATAAAAATGTATTGTTTATAATTTTCTTGCTCTTATTATATGAATTTTTGCTGAGTGAGAGTTTTTTTTTTTTTTTTTTAAAAAAAGTTCGAATAATTCTTAAAAATTATATTGTTAATAACAAATTAAAATTAAAATATTTAAATAATTTTATTGTTAACTTATTTATTATAAATAAATAATTTTATTGTTAATTTATTTGTTATAAATAAATAATTTCATCACAATAATTCTTGTTAAGAATACTTAGTCAGTCTCATACTAAAATCATTTTACTATGGAACATTTGCAACTTTTAATACGAATTTTTCGGTGAATTGTGTTTTCGGTGAATTGTGTTTCTATGAATTTTCGCGCCACATAGGAATTTTATATGAAGATTTAACAATTCACCGAAAACACAGTTTATCGAAAAGTTTATATGGAAACTGGATTTAATGTAACTAAGGAAAGGAATAATTGATTTCTTCTAAATTTCTTAATAACAAAACGATTTATTTATAACAAAAGCTTATTATTTATAATATTTTCTAAACCAAATTTTAAATTCAAAAAAAAAAAATCTACATTAATAATTATATGTGTTGTACATTGAAACACAAATTATTGAAGAAGCTCATTTGTTAATATAAAAAAATATATTTGTTTAAAACAAATTATTTTGTTTATAACAAATTATTCTGTTTTCAACATGATCAACGGATTTCCAATACCCTTTACCAAAATTTTTTGTACGCACTCAAAATTCTTAATAACAATTTTTGCAATAATTTAAATAATTATTTTTTCAACCGTAATTGTCATTAATAAATGTATTTGTTTATGTAGAATTAAATTATTTATAAAAATGTATTGTTTATAATTTTCTTGCTCTTATGAATTTTTGCTAAGTGAGGTTTTTTTTTTTTGTTAAAAAAAAGTTCGAATAATTCTCAAAAATTATATTGTTAATAACAAATTAAAATTAAAATATTTAAATAATTTTATTGATAACTTATTTATTATAAATAAATAATTGTATTGTTAATTTATTTGTTATAAATAAATAATTTCATCACAATTATTCTTGTTAAGAATACTTAGTCAGTCTCATACTAAAATCATTTTATTATGGAACATTTGCAACTTTTAATATGAATTTTTCGGTGAATTGTGTTTTCGGTGAATTGTGTTTCTATGAATTTTCGCGCCACATAGGAATTTTATATGAAGATTTAACAATTCACCGAAAACACAGTTCATCGAAAAGTTTATATGGAAACTGGATTTAATGTAACTAAGGAAAGGAATAATTGATTTCTTCTAAATTTCTTAATAACAAAACGATTTATTTATAACAAAAGCTTATTATTTATAATATTTTCTAAACCAAATTCTAAATTAAAAAAAAAAAATCTAAATTAATAATTTTATGTGTTGTACATTAAAACAGGGTTTGAAGAAGCTCATTTGTTAATATAAAAAAATATATTTGTTTAAAACAAATTATTTTGTTTATAACAAATTATCCTGTTTTCAACATGATCAACGGATTTCCAATACCCTTTACCAAAATTTTTTGTACGCACTCAAAATTCTTAATAACAATTTTTGCAATAATTTAAATAATTATGTTTTCAACCGTAATTGTCATTAATAAATGTATTTGTTTATGTAGAATTAAATTATTTATAAAAATGTATTGTTTATAATTTTCTTGCTCTTATTATATGAATTTTTGCTGAGTGAGAGTTTTTTTTTTTTTTTTTTAAAAAAAGTTCGAATAATTCTTAAAAATTATATTGTTAATAACAAATTAAAATTAAAATATTTAAATAATTTTATTGTTAACTTATTTATTATAAATAAATAATTTTATTGTTAATTTATTTGTTATAAATAAATAATTTCATCACAATAATTCTTGTTAAGTATACTTAGTCAGTCTCATACTAAAATCATTTTACTACGGAACATTTGCAACTTTTAATACGAATTTTTCGGTGAATTGTGTTTTCGGTGAATTGTGTTTCTATGAGTTTTCGCGCCACATAGGAATTTTATATGAAGATTTAACAATTCACCGAAAACACAGTTCATCGAAAAGTTTATATGGAAACTGGATTTAATGTAACTAAGGAAAGGAATAATTGATTTCTTCTAAATTTCTTAATAACAAAACGATTTATTTATAACAAAAACTTATTATTTATAATATTTTCTAAACCAAATTCTAAATTCAAAAAAAAAAATCTACATTAATAATTATATGTGTTGTACATTGAAACACAAATTATTGAAGAAGCTCATTTGTTAATATAAAAAAATATATTTGTTTAAAACAAGTTATTTTGTTTATAACAAATTATTCTGTTTTCAACATGATCAACGGATTTCCAATACCCTTTACCAAAATTTTTTGTACGCACTCAAAATTCTTAATAACAATTTTTGCAATAATTTAAATAATTATGTTTTCAACCGTAATTGTCATTAATAAATGTATTTGTTTATGTAGAATTAAATTATTTATAAAAATGTATTGTTTATAATTTTCTTGCTCTTATTATATGAATTTTTGCTGAGTGAGAGTTTTTTTTTTTTTTTTTTAAAAAAAGTTCGAATAATTCTTAAAAATTATATTGTTAATAACAAATTAAAATTAAAATATTTAAATAATTTTATTGTTAACTTATTTATTATAAATAAATAATTTTATTGTTAATTTATTTGTTATAAATAAATAATTTCATCACAATAATTCTTGTTAAGAATACTTAGTCAGTCTCATACTAAAATCATTTTACTATGGAACATTTGCAACTTTTAATACGAATTTTTCGGTGAATTGTGTTTTCGGTGAATTGTGTTTCTATGAATTTTCGCGCCACATAGGAATTTTATATGAAGATTTAACAATTCACCGAAAACACAGTTTATCGAAAAGTTTATATGGAAACTGGATTTAATGTAACTAAGGAAAGGAATAATTGATTTCTTCTAAATTTCTTAATAACAAAACGATTTATTTATAACAAAAGCTTATTATTTATAATATTTTCTAAACCAAATTTTAAATTCAAAAAAAAAAAATCTACATTAATAATTATATGTGTTGTACATTGAAACACAAATTATTGAAGAAGCTCATTTGTTAATATAAAAAAATATATTTGTTTAAAACAAATTATTTTGTTTATAACAAATTATTCTGTTTTCAACATGATCAACGGATTTCCAATACCCTTTACCAAAATTTTTTGTACGCACTCAAAATTCTTAATAACAATTTTTGCAATAATTTAAATAATTATTTTTTCAACCGTAATTGTCATTAATAAATGTATTTGTTTATGTAGAATTAAATTATTTATAAAAATGTATTGTTTATAATTTTCTTGCTCTTATTATATGAATTTTTGCTAAGTGAGAGTTTTTTTTCTTTTTTTTTTTAAAAAAAGTTCGAATAATTCTTAAAAATTATATTGTTAATAACAAATTAAAATTAAAATATTTAAATAATTTTATTGTTAACTTATTTATTATAAATAAATAATTTTATTGTTAATTTATTTGTTATAAATAAATAATTTCATCACAATAATTCTTGTTAAGAATACTTAGTCAGTCTCATACTAAAATCATTTTACTATGGAACATTTGCAACTTTTAATACGAATTTTTCGGTGAATTGTGTTTTCGGTGAATTGTGTTTCTATGAATTTTCGCGCCACATAGGAATTTTATATGAAGATTTAACAATTCACCGAAAACACAGTTCATCGAAAAGTTTATATGGAAACTGGATTTAATGTAACTAAGGAAAGGAATAATTGATTTCTTCTAAATTTCTTAATAACAAAACGATTTATTTATAACAAAAACTTATTATTTATAATATTTTCTAAACCAAATTCTAAATTCAAAAAAAAAAATCTACATTAATAATTATATGTGTTGTACATTGAAACACAAATTATTGAAGAAGCTCATTTGTTAATATAAAAAAATATATTTGTTTAAAACAAGTTATTTTGTTTATAACAAATTATTCTGTTTTCAACATGATCAACGGATTTCCAATACCCTTTACCAAAATTTTTTGTACGCACTCAAAATTCTTAATAACAATTTTTGCAATAATTTAAATAATTATGTTTTCAACCGTAATTGTCATTAATAAATGTATTTGTTTATGTAGAATTAAATTATTTATAAAAATGTATTGTTTATAATTTTCTTGCTCTTATTATATGAATTTTTGCTGAGTGAGAGTTTTTTTTTTTTTTTTTTAAAAAAAGTTCGAATAATTCTTAAAAATTATATTGTTAATAACAAATTAAAATTAAAATATTTAAATAATTTTATTGTTAACTTATTTATTATAAATAAATAATTTTATTGTTAATTTATTTGTTATAAATAAATAATTTCATCACAATAATTCTTGTTAAGAATACTTAGTCAGTCTCATACTAAAATCATTTTACTATGGAACATTTGCAACTTTTAATACGAATTTTTCGGTGAATTGTGTTTTCGGTGAATTGTGTTTCTATGAATTTTCGCGCCACATAGGAATTTTATATGAAGATTTAACAATTCACCGAAAACACAGTTTATCGAAAAGTTTATATGGAAACTGGATTTAATGTAACTAAGGAAAGGAATAATTGATTTCTTCTAAATTTCTTAATAACAAAACGATTTATTTATAACAAAAGCTTATTATTTATAATATTTTCTAAACCAAATTTTAAATTCAAAAAAAAAAAATCTACATTAATAATTATATGTGTTGTACATTGAAACACAAATTATTGAAGAAGCTCATTTGTTAATATAAAAAAATATATTTGTTTAAAACAAATTATTTTGTTTATAACAAATTATTCTGTTTTCAACATGATCAACGGATTTCCAATACCCTTTACCAAAATTTTTTTGTACGCACTCAAAATTCTTAATAACAATTTTTGCAATAATTTAAATAATTATGTTTTCAACCGTAATTGTCATTAATAAATGTATTTGTTTATGTAGAATTAAATTATTTATAAAAATGTATTGTTTATAATTTTCTTGCTCTTATTATATGAATTTTTGCTGAGTGAGAGTTTTTTTTTTTTTTTTTTAAAAAAAGTTCGAATAATTCTTAAAAATTATATTGTTAATAACAAATTAAAATTAAAATATTTAAATAATTTTATTGTTAACTTATTTATTATAAATAAATAATTTTATTGTTAATTTATTTGTTATAAATAAATAATTTCATCACAATAATTCTTGTTAAGTATACTTAGTCAGTCTCATACTAAAATCATTTTACTACGGAACATTTGCAACTTTTAATACGAATTTTTCGGTGAATTGTGTTTTCGGTGAATTGTGTTTCTATGAATTTTCGCGCCACATAGGAATTTTATATGAAGATTTAACAATTCACCGAAAACACAGTTCATCGAAAAGTTTATATGGAAACTGGATTTAATGTAACTAAGGAAAGGAATAATTGATTTCTTCTAAATTTCTTAATAACAAAACGATTTATTTATAACAAAAACTTATTATTTATAATATTTTCTAAACCAAATTCTAAATTCAAAAAAAAAAATCTACATTAATAATTATATGTGTTGTACATTGAAACACAAATTATTGAAGAAGCTCATTTGTTAATATAAAAAAATATATTTGTTTAAAACAAGTTATTTTGTTTATAACAAATTATTCTGTTTTCAACATGATCAACGGATTTCCAATACCCTTTACCAAAATTTTTTGTACGCACTCAAAATTCTTAATAACAATTTTTGCAATAGTTTAAATAATTATGTTTTCAACCGTAATTGTCATTAATAAATGTATTTGTTTATGTAGAATTAAATTATTTATAAAAATGTATTGTTTATAATTTTCTTGCTCTTATTATATGAATTTTTGCTGAGTGAGAGTTTTTTTTTTTTTTTTTTAAAAAAAGTTCGAATAATTCTTAAAAATTATATTGTTAATAACAAATTAAAATTAAAATATTTAAATAATTTTATTGTTAACTTATTTATTATAAATAAATAATTTTATTGTTAATTTATTTGTTATAAATAAATAATTTCATCACAATAATTCTTGTTAAGAATACTTAGTCAGTCTCATACTAAAATCATTTTACTATGGAACATTTGCAACTTTTAATACGAATTTTTCGGTGAATTGTGTTTTCGGTGAATTGTGTTTCTATGAATTTTCGCGCCACATAGGAATTTTATATGAAGATTTAACAATTCACCGAAAACACAGTTTATCGAAAAGTTTATATGGAAACTGGATTTAATGTAACTAAGGAAAGGAATAATTGATTTCTTCTAAATTTCTTAATAACAAAACGATTTATTTATAACAAAAGCTTATTATTTATAATATTTTCTAAACCAAATTTTAAATTCAAAAAAAAAAAATCTACATTAATAATTATATGTGTTGTACATTGAAACACAAATTATTGAAGAAGCTCATTTGTTAATATAAAAAAATATATTTGTTTAAAACAAATTATTTTGTTTATAACAAATTATTCTGTTTTCAACATGATCAACGGATTTCCAATACCCTTTACCAAAATTTTTTGTACGCACTCAAAATTCTTAATAACAATTTTTGCAATAATTTAAATAATTATTTTTTCAACCGTAATTGTCATTAATAAATGTATTTGTTTATGTAGAATTAAATTATTTATAAAAATGTATTGTTTATAATTTTCTTGCTCTTATTATATGAATTTTTGCTAAGTGAGAGTTTTTTTTCTTTTTTTTTTTAAAAAAAGTTCGAATAATTCTTAAAAATTATATTGTTAATAACAAATTAAAATTAAAATATTTAAATAATTTTATTGTTAACTTATTTATTATAAATAAATAATTTTATTGTTAATTTATTTGTTATAAATAAATAATTTCATCACAATAATTCTTGTTAAGAATACTTAGTCAGTCTCATACTAAAATCATTTTACTATGGAACATTTGCAACTTTTAATACGAATTTTTCGGTGAATTGTGTTTTCGGTGAATTGTGTTTCTATGAATTTTCGCGCCACATAGGAATTTTATATGAAGATTTAACAATTCACCGAAAACACAGTTCATCGAAAAGTTTATATGGAAACTGGATTTAATGTAACTAAGGAAAGGAATAATTGATTTCTTCTAAATTTCTTAATAACAAAACGATTTATTTATAACAAAAACTTATTATTTATAATATTTTCTAAACCAAATTCTAAATTCAAAAAAAAAAATCTACATTAATAATTATATGTGTTGTACATTGAAACACAAATTATTGAAGAAGCTCATTTGTTAATATAAAAAAATATATTTGTTTAAAACAAATTATTTTGTTTATAACAAATTATTCTGTTTTCAACATGATCAACGGATTTCCAATACCCTTTACCAAAATTTTTTGTACGCACTCAAAATTCTTAATAACAATTTTTGCAATAATTTAAATAATTATGTTTTCAACCGTAATTGTCATTAATAAATGTATTTGTTTATGTAGAATTAAATTATTTATAAAAATGTATTGTTTATAATTTTCTTGCTCTTATTATATGAATTTTTGCTGAGTGAGAGTTTTTTTTTTTTTTTTTTAAAAAAAGTTCGAATAATTCTTAAAAATTATATTGTTAATAACAAATTAAAATTAAAATATTTAAATAATTTTATTGTTAACTTATTTATTATAAATAAATAATTTTATTGTTAATTTATTTGTTATAAATAAATAATTTCATCACAATAATTCTTGTTAAGAATACTTAGTCAGTCTCATACTAAAATCATTTTACTATGGAACATTTGCAACTTTTAATACGAATTTTTCGGTGAATTGTGTTTTCGGTGAATTGTGTTTCTATGAATTTTCGCGCCACATAGGAATTTTATATGAAGATTTAACAATTCACCGAAAACACAGTTTATCGAAAAGTTTATATGGAAACTGGATTTAATGTAACTAAGGAAAGGAATAATTGATTTCTTCTAAATTTCTTAATAACAAAACGATTTATTTATAACAAAAGCTTATTATTTATAATATTTTCTAAAGCAAATTTTAAATTCAAAAAAAAAAAATCTACATTAATAATTATATGTGTTGTACATTGAAACACAAATTATTGAAGAAGCTCATTTGTTAATATAAAAAAATATATTTGTTTAAAACAAATTATTTTGTTTATAACAAATTATTCTGTTTTCAACATGATCAACGGATTTCCAATACCCTTTACCAAAATTTTTTGTACGCACTCAAAATTCTTAATAACAATTTTTGCAATAATTTAAATAATTATGTTTTCAACCGTAATTGTCATTAATAAATGTATTTGTTTATGTAGAATTAAATTATTTATAAAAATGTATTGTTTATAATTTTCTTGCTCTTATTATATGAATTTTTGCTGAGTGAGAGTTTTTTTTTTTTTTTTTTAAAAAAAGTTCGAATAATTCTTAAAAATTATATTGTTAATAACAAATTAAAATTAAAATATTTAAATAATTTTATTGTTAACTTATTTATTATAAATAAATAATTTTATTGTTAATTTATTTGTTATAAATAAATAATTTCATCACAATAATTCTTGTTAAGTATACTTAGTCAGTCTCATACTAAAATCATTTTACTATGGAACATTTGCAACTTTTAATACGAATTTTTCGGTGAATTGTGTTTTCGGTGAATTGTGTTTCTATGAATTTTCGCGCCACATAGGAATTTTATATGAAGATTTAACAATTCACCGAAAACACAGTTTATCGAAAAGTTTATATGGAAACAGGATTTAATGTAACTAAGGAAAGGAATAATTGATTTCTTCTAAATTTCTTAATAACAAAACGATTTATTTATAACAAAAACTTATTATTTATAATATTTTCTAAACCAAATTCTAAATTCAAAAAAAAAAAATCTAAATTAATAATTTTATGTGTTGTACATTAAAACAGGGTTTGAAGAAGCTCATTTGTTAATATAAAAAAATATATTTGTTTAAAACAAATTGTTCTGTTTTCAACATAATCAACTTATTTCCGATATTCTTTACTTTAATATCTTGTAGGCACACAAAATTCTTAATAACAACTTTAACAATTATTTGTTTATGTAGAAATAAATTATTATTAATAAAGAGAATGTATTTTGTATTTAGTAATGGGCACCTTTTAATGAATTCTTTAAGCAACGACAATCTCTAGGCTAATTAGGTAGATTAGCAGCATATGGTACCAACACTAACGTTTTAAGAATTTTTTCAAAGTAACATCCTTTCTCTGATTAGCCCAATTTAAGTAAATAAGCACTATAATCCATTATCAATGGAAACGATAAACAATAAAATTTTGTTTAATATAATTAATTAATACTATTTGTTTGCAAAATCATGTTACAAATAACATTAATAATACGATGATTTTTAAACAAAATCAGCTAATGTCCATTTTTACCCTAATCAACTTTTGCGCATTTTCTATTTAATTTTCTGTCAATTCGTTTTAATTTTTTCAATTTTTAAGGTAATATCAAGGAAAGTAAGCTATTTTTCTCTCTTTGATATTACAACAGAGTTTTGACATGATTGTCCTATACTTCAGAGCCCCATGTCCGGAAAGTTGGCAATATGAAATGTTGCCGTTGGTCGGGGGCAATTACTCATCAGCAATAACCATTACCTTTAATTTAGATATACGATTACATTGCTTCATGTCTCACGCATAATATTATCGCAATGACGTAATCATACGGTGAGGAAAGAGACGCCGCGAACCTCTGATTTCGGGCGATTCAGCGGTACATCTGGTGTCAATTTTTGCGTATAGAAACAATGGCCGTTAATTTATTTTAAACGAAAATAATTAATCCCTATATAAATTTTAATTAAAATTACAAACCACAAAATAGCAATTTACTAATTTATTAAAAAAATTGATTTTTTCTCGTCGGTCAGTTTTTTATTTTCTAAACTTTGTGTAGGTAATCAGTTTTTTCACTCGAAATTCAGATTTTTCTTCAATTTTTCGTAAAAAATAGTTGGCAACGCTGATTACAGGGTACATACCTACATAATATTACATAATAAAAACTCTCGTATTTCCAATTACATCCCGATTTATATTTAAAAAATAAAAAATAAATTTTTTAAAAAACAATAAACTTTTAATTTTTGGTCGAAAAAATATTTTTCATAAAAAACTGATAGCATCATATCTTAATATGTCATGAAAAGGTTTATTCCTATAATTTTTGTCGGTAAATATAGGAATATGTATTGTCAATGAAATATAGTTATAGATAGGTAGAATATGAATTTTTTACGGAACAAACAAAATCGTATTCAATCCTATCAAAACCAACAAAAATGTCTACACAAGCCAAATAGTACAAACACTTAAGATATAAAAAAGTACACTATATTTGTATATATGTACATATACACAATCCGAAAAAATCGGTTTTGTTGTTGTTAAAATATTATATGACAAAATCTCAAAAATATTCTTGATATGATCTGTGTAAAACTGTAAAGAGCCAAAAACATCTTTATATCCATACTATACATTACAATTTTTTCTAAACAAAATACAGGTACCCCCCGAAGAACACGATTAAATCGTTTCGTGTTGTTTAAAACCGTGTTGTTCAAAACTATAAAAAACAAGGAACACAACGAATGAAAACATGAAACGATTTTTATTTTTATTTTTTTTTTTTGTGAAGCGTGAGCAAGAGAATACATAGTATTTTAATCTTTTTTAAAAGAATAACTCGAAAATCGTGTAATTCGGGGGAAGGTATCCGTGATCTTCGAAACTCGTGTTCTTCAAGTATCGTGTTCTTCGAGGGTTACCTGTATGCTGATTGTTGTTATAATTTATTTTGTTGTTCTAAGAAACATACACATTGCCGCAATGTAAATTGTTGTTGTTTCTTATGTATTTTTTTTTCTTTCATATTTCATAGAAAAAAACTAAAACAAATTAGATTAGGGTTGGTTGTTTTTTTTATTGAAGACTTATATATACACAACTAACACTATGGCCTTACTTTGTACCTTTAAATTTTGTATAGTTCGGCTTTGAATTTTAGATGTTTTTGAAAGTGCGAACGAGACGCCGATAAAGGTCGATTTATATTATCAGTTCCATTCAGTTCCTACTCGTATCGTGTCAGACAAAAAAAATATTGTTACATATATTTTCTATAGGAGTATTTATATTATCCTTTCCTATCCGTTCCTACTCGTACCGACACAGACACATATTGTTGAAAAGAATGTTTTGTCTGATATTTGAAAACGAAAAAATACGAAAGAATAACGAAACAAACAAAAATTGTAAATTGCTACTAAAACATTTTTGTATTTTTGTGTGTTATCTTTTACTCTAGACGTAACCAAAAGATACGAAGAAAACGCCTGAATCAAAAGATACGGATAGTATAAATTGATGATGTCTGACACGATACGAGTAGGAACTGAATGGAACTGATAATATAAATCGACCTTAAACATTTTTGTTGGTTTTGATCCTATTAATATTTTGTTTTTCATTATAGACGTTTGTATGTGGGTAAGTGATTCATAAGCTGAGTATTAATCATATTGGTAATGAAAAAAAAGGACAATCATATATACTGATTTCTTCTTTTGTTATTATGTATAATATTTTTTGTTATTCTAATGCAAAAATTAGGAAAGAAAGAGGAAACATATCCACAACAAAGGTGTATAAACATATTAAATATAAACCGCACATATACATACATATGTATGATCAATAACGTGTTGCCTTTTAAAGTTTAAAAGTAGGTCAAAGCAATAAAATATAAATAAAAAACAACAAACCATATGACCCAAAAGCATCAAAAATGTATAAACATTTTTGCTATCAACAGATGATACTTATAACTCTAGGGAAAAAGGAAACTGTAGTGATCCCATGTAATTGATTAAATGTAGTATTCTTGTGTTACAACGTACATATACTCACGATATAATGCTTGATCAGGTACCTTGACCGTAAAAGTTTTACTGTAAAGACCATCAACATGATTATTAAAAATAATAAATTAATTCATTAATTTTTTTTCTATAACATTAATTTTTAGTTCGGACCACCTACGATCCCTGATTTACATGTCAAATTTTTTTAGGGAAACAGGTCTATTAAAATGGCATTTGAACCACCAAATTAGATAATTGTATGTTGCTTGTATCATGCCTGCCAATGCAGAAACACCAATACATAATTTTAATTATGTTCCTGTCATTGTTGCACTTTGAAGGAATAACAAACGAGATTTTATATGAGTAGTAAACCAAATTTTATGAATGAACGAAACAATAATAAGCAAGACAATAACCAAACTCTCTTGTACGAGCGTGCTGTTTAGAAACCAGTGGCCTATTCTGGCTATTCCCTGGGAATTGGGAATTGAACTATTTTGACAGTATTCTAGCAGTTTGGAATTATTTTTTCCAAAAGTGTATGCTGGCGATTGGGAATTTTTAATGTAGGGAAAAAATAATTCCATTTTATGTAAGTTTTGACGTTTATTTTTCCCAATTTTTTTTTTTTTTTTGGAATAAGAAGAAACTGGCTGTTTTGTATATTTTCATTATTTTATTTACAACTTAGTATCGGTAAAGTATGTAGAAAATAAAATTTTTAAATAATGGCGGCTGCAGAGTTTGAAATAGTGTTTTTTCCCATTGGTTAATTCCCAATTAAGCCAGAATACACTTTTGGAAATTGGCGAATAAAAAATTGAAAATTATTGAAGTTTGGTAATATAGCAATATTTTTCCCAATTCCCAGGGAATAGCCAGAATAGGGCCACAGTTGATTGAGTTATAACAGTATGTGTGTATATTAAACAATAACGATCGTTTCATTACCATTCCATTCGCCTAAATTTTTATTTTTCAAATTGTATTGTATTTCGTTTGCAATTTTGATATTTACATCCAATCTATTATCATTTTTAAATCTAATGCACAAATAGTTACGATAAATAGTTAAGAGATAGGTTAAAAAGTCAAGGTCAAACTATGCAATAGAGAGCAAGCGAAACCCAAAAATTGTATTCGAGTTTATATTCTTCGACCACGAGCTTGGTTGGTTGCTCTATTGTCGTTGTCACATTTAAAATAATGTTGCGATCGTTTTCGGCAGGAAAAGCGTATATAGTATGTAAAATGAAGATTGAATTATCGTGTTGCATAAATAATTTTAGAATGATTAATAATGTAACCTAACATTTGTGCATGAATGCTACGCGTATACGACGACATCGTTTACTATTTAAATGTTTTTTCGTTGTAATTTTTAAATACACAGTCAAAAAAAATAAATAAATAAAACAACAAAACATCCTATAATTAAATAACACAGAAATTGAAACAAAAATTGAATGTTCGAAACATCAGGAATAACAAATAAGTAAACAACCTTGACACATAAAAAAATCCGAATGAATATGCACATTTGTACAATTTATAATTGTAGATGTTTTCAACAAATACAGAACACGAGGTTTTTAATTTTTACTTGGCTATGTGTATGTACTCTACTTAGGCGCTTTTGCCGTCCTCTCGTTTTCTACAAAAATAGAAAAGGAAGAGTAATAAAACAAATTGAATCTATTTGTGAGTGCATTCATCTTTTTTTAAGCAAAACAAATACAACGAAGTTTTGTTTATGTACAAATGTAATAACAAACCAATTTGTTGCAATTGCGAATTGATATATTTAAAATTCATTAGATTTCAGATAAAGGCAACAAATCAAAAGTAAGGAATTTAAAATTATATAAAAGGCGAATGACTAAATGACAGAAAAGAAAATACTTACGTAATGCATATTTTCACTTTATTCATTTTCCATAGGTAATTAACTTAAATTTCAATTCTGTAATATTCAATCAGAATTGATATTCATGATCGAGTGCAGTAATTTAAAAATACATATTTGGGAATAAATTTTACGTCAATAGGAGATACATAAATCAGATTCTTCCTGTATACAAAATTTGGTATCTGTTCAATTTTACAATATGATTGCGATGTAATATGTATAAATATAAAGCGATATGAGAGCTGGTTCTGTTGTATTAGTATTACTCGTCTTTCATTGATAAATAAACAAAATTTTGTTTTTATTTTGGAATATGCGTGAATGACCTTGGTTTTTCGAAAATAATATATCATACGATTTATTTGGATCATTTACGTTTTTTAGCAGATTTATTTTTCTACTTATGAAATTCAAAGGAGCGAAAGGGACATTTATGTTCTATATATTTATCTCTTATTATATTAATTGTATAAAATACGGATTCGAATTTCTCTTTAATTTTTTTTTCTCATACAAGTTGGTACTTTATACCTTATTCTCTTTACGTTTAGATATAAATATGTATTGGTTTTGGATTACAATATCCGTGTTATATACTCGTTATATGATTATGTATATTGTAATTTATATTACATTTTTGTAAATAGAAATATGGTTTCTATATTTCTCCTAAAATGCCAAGACATACTAAATTAACTTAGGCGACATGTTTTACTAATTTTATTCTGGAAGTTTAAATAAAGCAGTTTTCCCGTTCTCTCTTACACAGGGCGCAGAATTTAAAAATTTTCAGTCAAAAACCAACACAAATGTACAAACCTTTTCAAAAACTTTGAAGATTCTCTCTGTCTCTACAGAGCGGAATTTTCAAGGTTTTAATTTTTTGATCATACAAATATACACTTGCGCTGGTTTTTTACATAATACCGATATTTTTGTTGTTTTTTGTCAGTTGGCAAAACTATACCACAAAAACGTTAAAAAAAAATTTAGTCGGCTGTATTATAATAATGAGATAGAGAGAATTTTCGATGGTTTTGTGTCCCACACTAGTGGGAGAATATATATAATCTGACATTTTATTTTTAAATACAGTGTTCTAGATTTAAAAAACAATATTTGTTATATTCGTATATTATGAAAATCAAATGTAATTATTCGAAAACACCCTGCCTGAATTATTTGTTTGTTTCTATTAGTTGAGTGTCGATTGGTAATGTATATTTACAATTGAATTTACTGAAACGAATAAAATCCAGTGGGCTAATTAACTACCTGCAGCTGCGAGAGGCCCATCTTTATGGGGGACCCACGGTGATTTATCGAAGGTGAATAGTTCGAAGTCAATATACAACGGGACATTTTTAGAAAAAGTTTAGAAAAAGCGGTTGTCAAATTTTTAAGGGGAAAACCCGTTCCAGTAGTCGCTATTACATATTTTCTTAAGACAGGCCAAACAACTTCTTTTCGGTTGCTGAAAGTGAATGAAAACTCTTACACTTAATCTGATTCCATAGAAATAATAATGCCTTAGGTGGTCTGACAGATATTTAGATTTAGAAAAAAATTCTCTAAACTTGCTTGAAACCAAATCTTTCGACATCAAATATACCGATTTTAGTGTTTACTGGGTTGATTTACTAAGTGATTTGAAAAGTTCGTAGAACAGAAATGAAAAACAAGCTTATAATTCTGAAAATAGTTTTATTCTTCAGTATATTCTCCTCTAAGCTTAATACATTTTGCCCAGCGATTTCCCAATTCCTTTATCCCATCTCTGAAGTGTTTTTCTTGAAGAACTTGTAAATTCTTCTTTACGGCAGCTATAACCTCGTCATTCGATGAAAAAAACTTTCCAAATTTTTTTGAAGTTTGGGAACAGATGAAGTCAGAGGGAGCTATAGCTGAATAATAAGATGGATATTCAAGCAATTCGTAATATAATTCCTTAATTTTGAATAATACTCTCCGGATGTTGGTTTTGCTGGTTTGAAGATAATCAATTAAATCAATTCCTTTTGCATCCCAAAAAAGCATTAACCCTTTGGCAATTTTGATCACTTTGGCAGTTTCGGTGCAGAAGTACCAGACTCAGTCCACTCTTCAGTTTGTTGTCTCAATTTAGAATCACAGTGGTAAGTCCAGGTGTGATTCATAGTTAAAATCAGTTGTATCCTATCGATAACAATCCAAATGTTGTAGAGAAAGTCAGTCTTCGCCAGGTCGTTCTTGATCCGAATTTGATAAATGCATCATCTGATTGTAAATGCGTTCAATGTACATACTTATAGATGTATTTCTACTAGAATAATATAGGTGGCGCGCTCCAAAAATTTTTCAAATCACCTGGTATTTATAATATGTAGAGGTTTTGTATCCCAAATTTATTCTTTTTCAAGTCAAATTGAACCTTTTGCAAATCAAATTCAACTACTTACTCGAAAGAAGGTGATGATGATTTGCCGAAAATAATGCCGTAAATGTCCATCAACCCAAAACTTCAATATTCCAAGAAAAAATCAGGCCCTTTACTGGCTGAATTATACGGTCGGGGCTTGGTTATAACTACATACGTACAATTATATAATTTATATTCTACTTAAAGTCATGTGCTAAATCGAATAGATTCTAAGTTATGTGCTAAATCGATTTTTTTATTCTGTTTTGTTAATTTTCTCATACGGAATGAATAGTACATCAATCTCTGAGAAGTGAGCCACCTTTTGTAGGAGCAGAGATCGTTGTCGGAGACGATGGCTCCTCGGCGTAGAGAACGATTTAGAATTTACCGGTTGCCTAGGACATTATCAAGAGCTACCTCGGGATCGAAACCGATGGATATTGTTCAAACAGTAAGAGTCATAGAAATGGCCTGTAAAACTCGTTTATTATTATTATGTGTTGCATTAAATATTCGATAATGTCTTTATCGTTTAGGTTAAACAAACCCAATAAAGTATCCAATTCATCTGAAGAAAAATCTTTGTTTACAGAATTAAATACAGGTAACTTGCAAAATTTGCCTCCATATTGATCCTAAACGATTTAAGTCACCCTCCAGTTGAATCAATTATTTACATATCAGTTTGTTCAAATAGCGTCAAGTTCACTTTCGAGGTAGAAGTAGACGGCGTGCTCCCATTTTTGGATGTAAAGGTAATGAGAACACATAAGAAATTAGAATTCGGAATATATCGAAAGCCGCCAAACACAATACCATGAGATTCATCACCTCCGACTCCCACCATAATGGATCGCATAAGGAAGCAGCTTTTCACTCCTTATCTCATAGGCTTTACAACATTCCTATGTCCACGTCTGACTTTGATAAGCCAAATATATATAGGTTTTGCACTTCAAATTCAGCCTTTTACAAAACACAATCATCCTTTTCAAAATCAAGTTCACCTTTATCGAAAAAATAATCATCCTTTTTCAAATCAAATTCGACTTTATTCAAATCAAATTCATCTTTATTCAAAACATATTTATCCTTTTTCAAATCAAGTTCGCCTTTATCCAAATCAAATTCGCCTTAATCCAAAATATACTCATCCTTTTCCAAATCAAATTCAACCGTAGAATGGATCCCAAATTGATCTAAATTCAAATACCCAAATTTACCATATAATGTCTTGTTAACTAAAAATGCACCTTTAAATTTTCCTTAAAACTACGTTCTAACTTGATCGTACAACAAAGCCTCAAATTCATCATAAATTTACTTTAAAATTCTTCCTAATATTACGACCAATTAATTCTGAAATTCACTCAAGTCAACCAATTCAACCTACAAGTCATTACAACTTTAATTCAACCTACCCAAGAAATCACTCTAAAATTCACTGGAAAACCCTCTCTAAAACTAATGCTGAATTTCACTCTAAAATTCACCCTAAGTATCAGGAATTTAGAAAGCGAAAAGTCTTAGAAGCTTAAATAAGGATTTTATGAAATATATATAAGATTTCAGGAGTTTGGAATATTTATTATTGCGGATTTGCGAAGGCAGATATGGAAAATGGCAGTTTAAAGATCTAAATCTTTAAAGATAGTATTCGTCAAATTTAAGAATGATGATATTTAGAGAATTTTTACAACATTTTTGAAATGTAGAATTTTTATTAGGAATTAGACATTTAGAGTGTCAGGCAAGTTTAGGTTCTCTCCCGCTTACCAGTACAAACAATTAAGTTTTTACTGGTTCATCACTGAATTTCGAAATAATCTCAAAAATATTAGTCACAAATATTTGGATGTTGATGCTCGGCAAGTCAATAAAGCATTATGACTTCTTCCGATATTATTTGCTGGCACGTATTGTTTTGCGTATTGCGTGGAATATATTGTAGGCAATATATTCTGGGAAGATTAGATAAAATTTATTTTATCGAAATTCTCAAATTATAAGCCTACAATATATTGACATGTCGGACCTATTTGGTATTTTTATGGTAATCAACGTACTTTAATAGCATCATTTACAAGATATCTGCTAGAGCTATTCGTTTTCAAGAAGAGTAAACTGAGCGTTTCTATAATAGTTTGTTTTGAGCCTCAAAATGATTTAAACAAAAACGTTGTGTTATATAGGAATCACATTCTTGCTAATGCCCATATTTATGAAAAATACTAAATCGAAGTAGTACACTTACATAAATGCATGCCTGATATGTCGGATATATTTGTAATTTTGAATTGTAATTTTCCTTGCTTGATATCAATTCAAAATTATGAATGTAGCCGAAAATATTGTTAAATGTTCATTTATGTAAGTGCTACTTCGATTTAGCATCTTTCATAAATATGGACATAAGTGATAGCTTGCGTAATAACACCCATTTTAGTGGAGATTTTTGCAAGGTTCAATTTTTGTTCTCAAAAGCGTTAATTTAGGTTGGTTTCCTTCTTGTTTTGGATAACAGCAAAACTCTTGGAATCGAAGTTTCTTTTATTGATGAACAGAACATAACTGATGAAATGTTATGGAACATTGTGGCACCAATGATCGTTCCATTTAAATTCATTTTGCAAATAATTTATTTTCATTCGTTGTAAATAATAAAATAATGACTTTTTGGGTAGAATCAAATCGAAAATAAATTCTTTCCCGTGTTTAAGATTTAAACACGTCATTTATAATTTATCTTGGCTTTTTTTGGAAAAAGCATTTTACAGTCACAAATTTTTTGAATATTATCTATGATCAACTTACTTGAAGGTGTGCTAGGCGGAATTGTTAAGAAATTGTTACAGAAGATCCTTATCCCATTCCTTAATTCCTTTCTACTTTATCCTTTCTTTTCCCAACCCTCCTAGATCACAGCCTTGGCGTGGCGGAGCGGCTTGAGCATAGCAATGAAGGAGTTGGCAATACCAGATAGGGTTACCCATACTGGAATGGCAACTCCAGAGCTACGAGACTAATGTGATCATTTATGTTGCTTTACAGTTACTTAGTAAATATTATACAGTTACTTATTATTTCTTTGTCTTAAAGGTAGAAATTATATTTTAAAACCTGAAATTTTAATTTTGGGCGGCGTTTCCAATATAATATTCTACATTCACAAAAGCACTGCATAAAAGTGCGATTATTGAACAATTTCTTCTTGATCACATTTTGCTCCCTCCTTTACGCCGTCACCATCCAAATTAACTGCCATTGGGGAAAATTCGACGTTGCGGTTCTAAAGTTACACTCGTTTTGGTATTCACTGCTTGTATCGGCGCTAGAAAATTACAAAAATTTAATAATAAAATACTAGTTTTATGGGTTAAAATAATGACTTTTTTATAAAATTTGGAAATTATGCAAATATTTTAAACTAGATGAAGTGGTAAGCCGTTCTAAACTGGCTGCATAAAAAAAATTTGACTAAAATTAATGAGCCTTGATCTGCCTTTAATATTCCAAAAAGGTATCTCTGAAGGAAATGTTAACTGCAAATTTTTTTTTGGAAAATTAATTGGTGGTCTCTTGAAAACTTCGGTAATTTCACCTACTTCTAGAAAATTAATTCTCACCCATATTGTTATAGTATCACTTTCGTAACTTAATTTTTCTTAGTGTTTGTGGGAACAAAGGAAAGAGGAACGTGAAAGAATCTATTTTCTTACTTTTCTAATTGTGTTGTATTGACTTGAATTAATTTAATTAATTTTCTAATTGTGTTGTATTGATTTTTCAAATTTTCACAATAGATGCAACACCTTCCCCAAAACTATAAATTGGTTAAAATCATTACAAGTTCTCAACTGAGAGCATCAAAAATAAAAATTATTTGTTACAACTACAACAAACTAATTAAAATAAAATTCATAAACACATTTTGTCCATAAATTAAAGGTATTGGTGATGATTTCTAACGTATGCTTGGTTATGTGTGTGATTATTTTGCATACATTCTGCCACATTTATTGTGTTGATGTTAAAAGCGTTTACAGCAGTGAATAAATTGGAAATGATTGGGCTGACATCTTTGTTCATCAGTATATCCTTATATTTGTCCATCAACAAAGACTCATAGGGATCCAATTTCCAATTATCGTTGGTGTTCGTGATAATTGCTAATGTGTTCTGCAACTCTACAGATTTGTGTACATCCCTATTTCTTACTGCGTGAGACATATTAAAGATGAGAACATATTGTTTTTCACATTAAGTACATTTGATAGAGTAAATACCTGACTTGGATGATAGTGGTAGTTGTATTTACAAATCATCGATCTTAACTTGGTAATTTTTGTCACTAAATCAACGTCATATTTTTTGAGCAAATTCCACAATTTATTTGTGATTGCTAGATAGAACGAGAGATATAATCGTTTTTTAACCGTGGAATCGGCTAATGTCGACAAACTAGTAAGTGACCTAATTTGGTGCTTGCGGTTGTGTTTACCAAAAATTAAGTTAATGAAATCCTCCAGTTTTATAGGTTTTGCACTCCAAATTCAACTGTTTACAAATCAGGTTCACCAATTTATAATTCAAATTCATCTTTATTCAAAACATATTCACCCTTTTCCAAAGCAAATTCGCCTTTATTCAAATCAAATTCAGCTTTATACAAAACAAATTCATTATTTTCCAAATCAAATTAAATCTTTTCCAAATCAAACTCATCATTTATGAAAATATCACATTAAAATTAAAAACATCGGATTGAAGTCCTTTGACTCTCTGATAATTCTTATTTAGACTTTTTGAGATTATTTGTGACTAATATTTTTGAGATTATTTCGAAATTCAGTGATGAACCAGTAAAAACTTAATTGTTTGTACTGGTAAGCGGGAGAGAACCTAAACTTGCCTGACACTCTAAATGTCTAATTCCTAATAAAAATTCTACATTTCAAAAATGTTGTAAAAATTCTCTAAATATCATCATTCTTAAATTTGACGAATACTATCTTTAAAGATTTAGATCTTTAAACTGCCATTTTCCATATCTGCCTTCGCAAATCCGCAATAATAAATATTCCAAACTCCTGAAATCTTATATATATTTCATAAAATCCTTATTTAAGCTTCTAAGACTTTTCGCTTTCTAAATTCCTGATACTTAGGGTGAATTTTAGAGTGAAATTCAGCATTAGTTTTAGAGAGGGTTTTCCAGTGAATTTTAGAGTGATTTCTTGGGTAGGTTGAATTAAAGTTGTAATGACTTGTAGGTTGAATTGGTTGACTTGAGTGAATTTCAGAATTAATTGGTCGTAATATTAGGAAGAATTTTAAAGTAAATTTATGATGAATTTGAGGCTTTGTTGTACGATCAAGTTAGAACGTAGTTTTAAGGAAAATTTAAAGGTGCATTTTTAGTTAACAAGACATTATATGGTAAATTTGGGTATTTGAATTTAGATCAATTTGGGATCCATTCTACGGTTGAATTTGATTTGGAAAAGGATGAGTATATTTTGGATTAAGGCGAATTTGATTTGGATAAAGGCGAACTTGATTTGAAAAAGGATAAATATGTTTTGAATAAAGATGAATTTGATTTGAATAAAGTCGAATTTGATTTGAAAAAGGATGATTATTTTTTCGATAAAGGTGAACTTGATTTTGAAAAGGATGATTGTGTTTTGTAAAAGGCTGAATTTGAAGTGCAAAACCTATATATATTTGGCTTATCAAAGTCAGACGTGGACATAGGAATGTTGTAAAGCCTATGAGATAAGGAGTGAAAAGCTGCTTCCTTATGCGATCCATTATGGTGGGAGTCGGAGGTGATGAATCTCATGGTATTGTGTTTGGCGGCTTTCGATATATTCCGAATTCTAATTTCTTATGTGTTCTCATTACCTTTACATCCAAAAATGGGAGCACGCCGTCTACTTCTACCTCGAAAGTGAACTTGACGCTATTTGAACAAACTGATATGTAAATAATTGATTCAACTGGAGGGTGACTTAAATCGTTTAGGATCAATATGGAGGCAAATTTTGCAAGTTACCTGTATTTAATTCTGTAAACAAAGATTTTTCTTCAGATGAATTGGATACTTTATTGGGTTTGTTTAACCTAAACGATAAAGACATTATCGAATATTTAATGCAACACATAATAATAATAAACGAGTTTTACAGGCCATTTCTATGACTCTTACTGTTTGAACAATATCCATCGGTTTCGATCCCGAGGTAGCTCTTGATAATGTCCTAGGCAACCGGTAAATTCTAAATCGTTCTCTACGCCGAGGAGCCATCGTCTCCGACAACGATCTCTGCTCCTACAAAAGGTGGCTCACTTCTCAGAGATTGATGTACTATTCATTCCGTATGAGAAAATTAACAAAACAGAATAAAAAAATCGATTTAGCACATAACTTAGAATCTATTCGATTTAGCACATGACTTTAAGTAGAATATAAATTATATAATTGTACGTATGTAGTTATAACCAAGCCCCGACCGTATAATTCAGCCAGTAAAGGGCCTGATTTTTTCTTGGAATATTGAAGTTTTGGGTTGATGGACATTTACGGCATTATTTTCGGCAAATCATCATCACCTTCTTTCGAGTAAGTAGTTGAATTTGATTTGCAAAAGGTTCAATTTGACTTGAAAAAGAATAAATTTGGGATACAAAACCTCTACATATTATAAATACCAGGTGATTTGAAAAATTTTTGGAGCGCGCCACCTATATTATTCTAGTAGAAATACATCTATAAGTATGTACATTGAACGCATTTACAATCAGATGATGCATTTATCAAATTCGGATCAAGAACGACCTGGCGAAGACTGACTTTCTCTACAACATTTGGATTGTTATCGATAGGATACAACTGATTTTAACTATGAATCACACCTGGACTTACCACTGTGATTCTAAATTGAGACAACAAACTGAAGAGTGGACTGAGTCTGGTACTTCTGCACCGAAACTGCCAAAGTGATCAAAATTGCCAAAGGGTTAATGCTTTTTTGGGATGCAAAAGGAATTGATTTAATTGATTATCTTCAAACCAGCAAAACCAACATCCGGAGAGTATTATTCAAAATTAAGGAATTATATTACGAATTGCTTGAATATCCATCTTATTATTCAGCTATAGCTCCCTCTGACTTCATCTGTTCCCAAACTTCAAAAAAATTTGGAAAGTTTTTTTCATCGAATGACGAGGTTATAGCTGCCGTAAAGAAGAATTTACAAGTTCTTCAAGAAAAACACTTCAGAGATGGGATAAAGGAATTGGGAAATCGCTGGGCAAAATGTATTAAGCTTAGAGGAGAATATACTGAAGAATAAAACTATTTTCAGAATTATAAGCTTGTTTTTCATTTCTGTTCTACGAACTTTTCAAATCACTTAGTAAATCAACCCAGTAAACACTAAAATCGGTATATTTGATGTCGAAAGATTTGGTTTCAAGCAAGTTTAGAGAATTTTTTTCTAAATCTAAATATCTGTCAGACCACCTAAGGCATTATTATTTCTATGGAATCAGATTAAGTGTAAGAGTTTTCATTCACTTTCAGCAACCGAAAAGAAGTTGTTTGGCCTGTCTTAAGAAAATATGTAATAGCGACTACTGGAACGGGTTTTCCCCTTAAAAATTTGACAACCGCTTTTTCTAAACTTTTTCTAAAAATGTCCCGTTGTATATTGACTTCGAACTATTCACCTTCGATAAATCACCGTGGGTCCCCCATAAAGATGGGCCTCTCGCAGCTGCAGGTAGTTAATTAGCCCACTGGATTTTATTCGTTTCAGTAAATTCAATTGTAAATATACATTACCAATCGACACTCAACTAATAGAAACAAACAAATAATTCAGGCAGGGTGTTTTCGAATAATTACATTTGATTTTCATAATATACGAATATAACAAATATTGTTTTTTAAATCTAGAACACTGTATTTAAAAATAAAATGTCAGATTATATATATTCTCCCACTAGTGTGGGACACAAAACCATCGAAAATTCTCTCTATCTCATTATTATAATACAGCCGACTAAATTTTTTTTTAACGTTTTTGTGGTATAGTTTTGCCAACTGACAAAAAACAACAAAAATATCGGTATTATGTAAAAAACCAGCGCAAGTGTATATTTGTATGATCAAAAAATTAAAACCTTGAAAATTCCGCTCTGTAGAGACAGAGAGAATCTTCAAAGTTTTTGAAAAGGTTTGTACATTTGTGTTGGTTTTTGACTGAAAATTTTTAAATTCTGCGCCCTGTGTAAGAGAGAACGGGAAAACTGCTTTATTTAAACTTCCAGAATAAAATTAGTAAAACATGTCGCCTAAGTTAATTTAGTATGTCTTGGCATTTTAGGAGAAATATAGAAACCATATTTCTATTTACAAAAATGTAATATAAATTACAATATACATAATCATATAACGAGTATATAACACGGATATTGTAATCCAAAACCAATACATATTTATATCTAAACGTAAAGAGAATAAGGTATAAAGTACCAACTTGTATGAGAAAAAAAAATTAAAGAGAAATTCGAATCCGTATTTTATACAATTAATATAATAAGAGATAAATATATAGAACATAAATGTCCCTTTCGCTCCTTTGAATTTCATAAGTAGAAAAATAAATCTGCTAAAAAACGTAAATGATCCAAATAAATCGTATGATATATTATTTTCGAAAAACCAAGGTCATTCACGCATATTCCAAAATAAAAACAAAATTTTGTTTATTTATCAATGAAAGACGAGTAATACTAATACAACAGAACCAGCTCTCATATCGCTTTATATTTATACATATTACATCGCAATCATATTGTAAAATTGAACAGATACCAAATTTTGTATACAGGAAGAATCTGATTTATGTATCTCCTATTGACGTAAAATTTATTCCCAAATATGTATTTTTAAATTACTGCACTCGATCATGAATATCAATTCTGATTGAATATTACAGAATTGAAATTTAAGTTAATTACCTATGGAAAATGAATAAAGTGAAAATATGCATTACGTAAGTATTTTCTTTTCTGTCATTTAGTCATTCGCCTTTTATATAATTTTAAATTCCTTACTTTTGATTTGTTGCCTTTATCTGAAATCTAATGAATTTTAAATATATCAATTCGCAATTGCAACAAATTGGTTTGTTATTACATTTGTACATAAACAAAACTTCGTTGTATTTGTTTTGCTTAAAAAAAGATGAATGCACTCACAAATAGATTCAATTTGTTTTATTACTCTTCCTTTTCTATTTTTGTAGAAAACGAGAGGACGGCAAAAGCGCCTAAGTAGAGTACATACACATAGCCAAGTAAAAATTAAAAACCTCGTGTTCTGTATTTGTTGAAAACATCTACAATTATAAATTGTACAAATGTGCATATTCATTCGGATTTTTTTATGTGTCAAGGTTGTTTACTTATTTGTTATTCCTGATGTTTCGAACATTCAATTTTTGTTTCAATTTCTGTGTTATTTAATTATAGGATGTTTTGTTGTTTTATTTATTTATTTTTTTTGACTGTGTATTTAAAAATTACAACGAAAAAACATTTAAATAGTAAACGATGTCGTCGTATACGCGTAGCATTCATGCACAAATGTTAGGTTACATTATTAATCATTCTAAAATTATTTATGCAACACGATAATTCAATCTTCATTTTACATACTATATACGCTTTTCCTGCCGAAAACGATCGCAACATTATTTTAAATGTGACAACGACAATAGAGCAACCAACCAAGCTCGTGGTCGAAGAATATAAACTCGAATACAATTTTTGGGTTTCGCTTGCTCTCTATTGCATAGTTTGACCTTGACTTTTTAACCTATCTCTTAACTATTTATCGTAACTATTTGTGCATTAGATTTAAAAATGATAATAGATTGGATGTAAATATCAAAATTGCAAACGAAATACAATACAATTTGAAAAATAAAAATTTAGGCGAATGGAATGGTAATGAAACGATCGTTATTGTTTAATATACACACATACTGTTATAACTCAATCAACTGTGGCCCTATTCTGGCTATTCCCTGGGAATTGGGAAAAATATTGCTATATTACCAAACTTCAATAATTTTCAATTTTTTATTCGCCAATTTCCAAAAGTGTATTCTGGCTTAATTGGGAATTAACCAATGGGAAAAAACACTATTTCAAACTCTGCAGCCGCCATTATTTAAAAATTTTATTTTCTACATACTTTACCGATACTAAGTTGTAAATAAAATAATGAAAATATACAAAACAGCCAGTTTCTTCTTATTCCAAAAAAAAAAAAAAAATTGGGAAAAATAAACGTCAAAACTTACATAAAATGGAATTATTTTTTCCCTACATTAAAAATTCCCAATCGCCAGCATACACTTTTGGAAAAAATAATTCCAAACTGCTAGAATACTGTCAAAATAGTTCAATTCCCAATTCCCAGGGAATAGCCAGAATAGGCCACTGGTTTCTAAACAGCACGCTCGTACAAGAGAGTTTGGTTATTGTCTTGCTTATTATTGTTTCGTTCATTCATAAAATTTGGTTTACTACTCATATAAAATCTCGTTTGTTATTCCTTCAAAGTGCAACAATGACAGGAACATAATTAAAATTATGTATTGGTGTTTCTGCATTGGCAGGCATGATACAAGCAACATACAATTATCTAATTTGGTGGTTCAAATGCCATTTTAATAGACCTGTTTCCCTAAAAAAATTTGACATGTAAATCAGGGATCGTAGGTGGTCCGAACTAAAAATTAATGTTATAGAAAAAAAATTAATGAATTAATTTATTATTTTTAATAATCATGTTGATGGTCTTTACAGTAAAACTTTTACGGTCAAGGTACCTGATCAAGCATTATATCGTGAGTATATGTACGTTGTAACACAAGAATACTACATTTAATCAATTACATGGGATCACTACAGTTTCCTTTTTCCCTAGAGTTATAAGTATCATCTGTTGATAGCAAAAATGTTTATACATTTTTGATGCTTTTGGGTCATATGGTTTGTTGTTTTTTATTTATATTTTATTGCTTTGACCTACTTTTAAACTTTAAAAGGCAACACGTTATTGATCATACATATGTATGTATATGTGCGGTTTATATTTAATATGTTTATACACCTTTGTTGTGGATATGTTTCCTCTTTCTTTCCTAATTTTTGCATTAGAATAACAAAAAATATTATACATAATAACAAAAGAAGAAATCAGTATATATGATTGTCCTTTTTTTTCATTACCAATATGATTAATACTCAGCTTATGAATCACTTACCCACATACAAACGTCTATAATGAAAAACAAAATATTAATAGGATCAAAACCAACAAAAATGTTTAAGGTCGATTTATATTATCAGTTCCATTCAGTTCCTACTCGTATCGTGTCAGACATCATCAATTTATACTATCCGTATCTTTTGATTCAGGCGTTTTCTTCGTATCTTTTGGTTACGTCTAGAGTAAAAGATAACACACAAAAATACAAAAATGTTTTAGTAGCAATTTACAATTTTTGTTTGTTTCGTTATTCTTTCGTATTTTTTCGTTTTCAAATATCAGACAAAACATTCTTTTCAACAATATGTGTCTGTGTCGGTACGAGTAGGAACGGATAGGAAAGGATAATATAAATACTCCTATAGAAAATATATGTAACAATATTTTTTTTGTCTGACACGATACGAGTAGGAACTGAATGGAACTGATAATATAAATCGACCTTTATCGGCGTCTCGTTCGCACTTTCAAAAACATCTAAAATTCAAAGCCGAACTATACAAAATTTAAAGGTACAAAGTAAGGCCATAGTGTTAGTTGTGTATATATAAGTCTTCAATAAAAAAAACAACCAACCCTAATCTAATTTGTTTTAGTTTGTTTCTATGAAATATGAAAGAAAAAAAAATACATAAGAAACAACAACAATTTACATTGCGGCAATGTGTATGTTTCTTAGAACAACAAAATAAATTATAACAACAATCAGCATACAGGTAACCCTCGAAGAACACGGTACTTGAAGAACACGAGTTTCGAAGATCACGGATACCTTCCCCCGAATTACACGATTTTCGAGTTATTCTTTTAAAAAAGATTAAAATACTATGTATTCTCTTGCTCACGCTTCACAAAAAAAAAAATAAAAATAAAAATCGTTTCATGTTTTCATTCGTTGTGTTCCTTGTTTTTTATAGTTTTGAACAACACGGTTTTAAACAACACGAAACGAATTAATCGTGTTCTTCGGGGGGTACCTGTATTTTGTTTAGAAAAAATTGTAATGTATAGTATGGATATAAAGATGTTTTTGGCTCTTTACAGTTTTACACAGATCATATCAAGAATATTTTTGAGATTTTGTCATATAATATTTTAACAACAACAAAACCGATTTTTTCGGATTGTGTATATGTACATATATACAAATATAGTGTACTTTTTTATATCTTAAGTGTTTGTACTATTTGGCTTGTGTAGACATTTTTGTTGGTTTTGATAGGATTGAATACGATTTTGTTTGTTCCGTAAAAAATTCATATTCTACCTATCTATAACTATATTTCATTGACAATACATATTCCTATATTTACCGACAAAAATTATAGGAATAAACCTTTTCATCACATATTAAGATATGATGCTATCAGTTTTTTATGAAAAATATTTTTTCGACCAAAAATTAAAAGTTTATTGTTTTTTAAAAAATTTATTTTTTATTTTTTAAATATAAATCGGGATGTAATTGGAAATACGAGAGTTTTTATTATGTAATATTATGTAGGTATGTACCCTGTAATCAGCGTTGCCAACTATTTTTTACGAAAAATTGAAGAAAAATCTGAATTTCGAGTGAAAAAACTGATTACCTACACAAAGTTTAGAAAATAAAAAACTGACCGACGAGAAAAAATCAATTTTTTTAATAAATTAGTAAATTGCTATTTTGTGGTTTGTAATTTTAATTAAAATTTATATAGGGATTAATTATTTTCGTTTAAAATAAATTAACGGCCATTGTTTCTATACGCAAAAATTGACACCAGATGTACCGCTGAATCGCCCGAAATCAGAGGTTCGCGGCGTCTCTTTCCTCACCGTATGATTACGTGATTGCGATAATATTATGCGTGAGACATGAAGCAATGTAATCGTATATCTAAATTAAAGGTAATGGTTATTGCTGATGAGTAATTGCCCCCGACCAACGGCAACATTTCATATTGCCAACTTTCCGGACATGGGGCTCTGAAGTATAGGACAATCATGTCAAAACTCTGTTGTAATATCAAAGAGAGAAAAATAGCTTACTTTCCTTGATATTACCTTAAAAATTGAAAAAATTAAAACGAATTGACAGAAAATTAAATAGAAAATGCGCAAAAGTTGATTAGGGTAAAAATGGACATTAGCTGATTTTGTTTAAAAATCATCGTATTATTAATGTTATTTGTAACATGATTTTGCAAACAAATAGTATTAATTAATTATATTAAACAAAATTTTATTGTTTATCGTTTCCATTGATAATGGATTATAGTGCTTATTTACTTAAATTGGGCTAATCAGAGAAAGGATGTTACTTTGAAAAAATTCTTAAAACGTTAGTGTTGGTACCATATGCTGCTAATCTACCTAATTAGCCTAGAGATTGTCGTTGCTTAAAGAATTCATTAAAAGGTGCCCATTACTAAATACAAAATACATTCTCTTTATTAATAATAATTTATTTCTACATAAACAAATAATTGTTAAAGTTGTTATTAAGAATTTTGTGTGCCTACAAGATATTAAAGTAAAGAATATCGGAAATAAGTTGATTATGTTGAAAACAGAACAATTTGTTTTAAACAAATATATTTTTTTATATTAACAAATGAGCTTCTTCAAACCCTGTTTTAATGTACAACACATAAAATTATTAATTTAGATTTTTTTTTTTTGAATTTAGAATTTGGTTTAGAAAATATTATAAATAATAAGTTTTTGTTATAAATAAATCGTTTTGTTATTAAGAAATTTAGAAGAAATCAATTATTCCTTTCCTTAGTTACATTAAATCCAGTTTCCATATAAACTTTTCGATAAACTGTGTTTTCGGTGAATTGTTAAATCTTCATATAAAATTCCTATGTGGCGCGAAAATTCATAGAAACACAATTCACCGAAAACACAATTCACCGAAAAATTCGTATTAAAAGTTGCAAATGTTCCATAGTAAAATGATTTTAGTATGAGACTGACTAAGTATTCTTAACAAGAATTATTGTGATGAAATTATTTATTTATAACAAATAAATTAACAATAAAATTATTTATTTATAATAAATAAGTTAACAATAAAATTATTTAAATATTTTAATTTTAATTTGTTATTAACAATATAATTTTTAAGAATTATTCGAACTTTTTTTAAAAAAAAAAAAAAAAAAACTCTCACTTAGCAAAAATTCATATAATAAGAGCAAGAAAATTATAAACAATACATTTTTATAAATAATTTAATTCTACATAAACAAATACATTTATTAATGACAATTACGGTTGAAAACATAATTATTTAAATTATTGCAAAAATTGTTATTAAGAATTTTGAGTGCGTACAAAAAATTTTGGTAAAGGGTATTGGAAATCCGTTGATCATGTTGAAAACAGAATAATTTGTTATAAACAAAATAATTTGTTTTAAACAAATATATTTTTTTATATTAACAAATGAGCTTCTTCAATAATTTGTGTTTCAATGTACAACACAAATAATTATTAATGTAGATTTTTTTTTTTGAATTTAGAATTTGGTTTAGAAAATATTATAAATAATAAGCTTTTGTTATAAATAAATCGTTTTGTTATTAAGAAATTTAGAAGAAATCAATTATTCCTTTCCTTAGTTACATTAAATCCAGTTTCCATATAAACTTTTCGATAAACTGTGTTTTCGGTGAATTGTTAAATCTTCATATAAAATTCCTATGTGGCGCGAAAATTCATAGAAACACAATTCACCGAAAACACAATTCACCGAAAAATTCATATTAAAAGTTGCAAATGTTCCATAGTAAAATGATTTTAGTATGAGACTGACTAAGTATTCTTAACAAGAATTATTGTGATGAAATTATTTATTTATAACAAATAAATTAACAATAAAATTATTTATTTATAATAAATAAGTTAACAATAAAATTATTTAAATATTTTAATTTTAATTTGTTATTAACAATATAATTTTTAAGAATTATTCGAACTTTTTTTTAAAAAAAAAAAAAAAAAAAAAACTCTCACTTAGCAAAAATTCATATAATAAGAGCAAGAAAATTATAAACAATACATTTTTATAAATAATTTAATTCTACATAAACAAATACATTTATTAATGACAATTACGGTTGAAAACATAATTATTTAAATTATTGCAAAAATTGTTATTAAGAATTTTGAGTGCGTACAAAAAATTTTGGTAAAGGGTATTGGAAATCCGTTGATCATGTTGAAAACAGAATAATTTGTTATAAACAAAATAATTTGTTTTAAACAAATATATTTTTTTATATTAACAAATGAGCTTCTTCAATAATTTGTGTTTCAATGTACAACACATATAATTATTAATGTAGATTTTTTTTTTTGAATTTAGAATTTGGTTTAGAAAATATTATAAATAATAAGCTTTTGTTATAAATAAATCGTTTTGTTATTAAGAAATTTAGAAGAAATCAATTATTCCTTTCCTTAGTTACATTAAATCCAGTTTCCATATAAACTTTTCGATAAACTGTGTTTTCGGTGAATTGTTAAATCTTCATATAAAATTCCTATGTGGCGCGAAAATTCATAGAAACACAATTCACCGAAAACACAATTCACCGAAAAATTCATATTAAAAGTTGCAAATGTTCCATAGTAAAATGATTTTAGTATGAGACTGACTAAGTATTCTTAACAAGAATTATTGTGATGAAATTATTTATTTATAACAAATAAATTAACAATAAAATTATTTATTTATAATAAATAAGTTAACAATAAAATTATTTAAATATTTTAATTTTAATTTGTTATTAACAATATAATTTTTAAGAATTATTCGAACTTTTTTTTAAAAAAAAAAAAAAAAAACTCTCACTTAGCAAAAATTCATATAATAAGAGCAAGAAAATTATAAACAATACATTTTTATAAATAATTTAATTCTACATAAACAAATACATTTATTAATGACAATTACGGTTGAAAACATAATTATTTAAATTATTGCAAAAATTGTTATTAAGAATTTTGAGTGCGTACAAAAAATTTTGGTAAAGGGTATTGGAAATCCGTTGATCATGTTGAAAACAGAATAATTTGTTATAAACAAAATAATTTGTTTTAAACAAATATATTTTTTTATATTAACAAATGAGCTTCTTCAATAATTTGTGTTTCAATGTACAACACATATAATTATTAATGTAGATTTTTTTTTTTTGAATTTAGAATTTGGTTTAGAAAATATTATAAATAATAAGCTTTTGTTATAAATAAATCGTTTTGTTATTAAGAAATTTAGAAGAAATCAATTATTCCTTTCCTTAGTTACATTAAATCCAGTTTCCATATAAACTTTTCGATAAACTGTGTTTTCGGTGAATTGTTAAATCTTCATATAAAATTCCTATGTGGCGCGAAAATTCATAGAAACACAATTCACCGAAAACACAATTCACCGAAAAATTCATATTAAAAGTTGCAAATGTTCCATAGTAAAATGATTTTAGTATGAGACTGACTAAGTATTCTTAACAAGAATTATTGTGATGAAATTATTTATTTATAACAAATAAATTAACAATAAAATTATTTATTTATAATAAATAAGTTAACAATAAAATTATTTAAATATTTTAATTTTAATTTGTTATTAACAATATAATTTTTAAGAATTATTCGAACTTTTTTTTAAAAAAAAAAAAAAAAAACTCTCACTTAGCAAAAATTCATATAATAAGAGCAAGAAAATTATAAACAATACATTTTTATAAATAATTTAATTCTACATAAACAAATACATTTATTAATGACAATTACGGTTGAAAACATAATTATTTAAATTATTGCAAAAATTGTTATTAAGAATTTTGAGTGCGTAAAAAAAATTTTGGTAAAGGGTATTGGAAATCCGTTGATCATGTTGAAAACAGAATAATTTGTTATAAACAAAATAACTTGTTTTAAACAAATATATTTTTTTATATTAACAAATGAGCTTCTTCAATAATTCGTGTTTCAATGTACAACACATATAATTATTAATGTAGATTTTTTTTTTTTTGAATTTAGAATTTGGTTTAGAAAATATTATAAATAATAAGTTTTTGTTATAAATAAATCGTTTTGTTATTAAGAAATTTAGAAGAAATCAATTATTCCTTTCCTAAGTTACATTAAATCCAGTTTCCATATAAACTTTTCGATAAACTGTGTTTTCGGTGAATTGTTAAATCTTCATATAAAATTCCTATGTGGCGCGAAAATTCATAGAAACACAATTCACCGAAAACACAATTCACCGAAAAATTCATATTAAAAGTTGCAAATGTTCCATAGTAAAATGATTTTAGTATGAGACTGACTAAGTATTTTTAACAAGAATTATTGTGATGAAATTATTTATTTATAACAAATAAATTAACAATAAAATTATTTATTTATAATAAATAAGTTAACAATAAAATTATTTAAATATTTTAATTTTAATTTGTTATTAACAATATAATTTTTAAGAATTATTCGAACTTTTTAAAAAAAAAAAAAAAAAAAAACTCTCACTTAGCAAAAATACATATAATAAGAGCAAGAAAATTATAAACAATACATTTTTATAAATAATTTAATTCTACATAAACAAATACATTTATTAATGACAATTACGGTTGAAAACATAATTATTTAAATTATTGCAAAAATTGTTATTAAGAATTTTGAGTGCGTACAAAAAATTTTGGTAAAGGGTATTGGAAATCCGTTGATCATGTTGAAAACAGAATAATTTGTTATAAACAAAATAATTTGTTTTAAACAAATATATTTTTTTATATTAACAAATGAGCTTCTTCAATAATTTGTGTTTCAATGTACAACACATATAATTATTAATGTAGATTTTTTTTTTTTGAATTTAGAATTTGGTTTAGAAAATATTATAAATAATAAGTTTTTGTTATAAATAAATCGTTTTGTTATTAAGAAATTTAGAAGAAATCAATTATTCCTTTCCTAAGTTACATTAAATCCAGTTTCCATATAAACTTTTCGATAAACTGTGTTTTCGGTGAATTGTTAAATCTTCATATAAAATTCCTATGTGGCGCGAAAATTCATAGAAACACAATTCACCGAAAACACAATTCACCGAAAAATTCATATTAAAAGTTGCAAATGTTCCATAGTAAAATGATTTTAGTATGAGACTGACTAAGTATTTTTAACAAGAATTATTGTGATGAAATTATTTATTTATAACAAATAAATTAACAATAAAATTATTTATTTATAATAAATAAGTTAACAATAAAATTATTTAAATATTTTAATTTTAATTTGTTATTAACAATATAATTTTTAAGAATTATTCGAACTTTTTAAAAAAAAAAAAAAAAAAAAACTCTCACTTAGCAAAAATACATATAATAAGAGCAAGAAAATTATAAACAATACATTTTTATAAATAATTTAATTCTACATAAACAAATACATTTATTAATGACAATTACGGTTGAAAACATAATTATTTAAATTATTGCAAAAATTGTTATTAAGAGTTTTGAGTGCGTACAAAAAATTTTGGTAAAGGGTATTGGAAATCCGTTGATCATGTTGAAAACAGAATAATTTGTTATAAACAAAATAACTTGTTTTAAACAAATATATTTTTTTATATTAACAAATGAGCGTCTTCAATAATTTGTGTTTCAATGTACAACACATATAATTATTAATGTAGATTTTTTTTTTTTTGAATTTAGAATTTGGTTTAGAAAATATTATAAATAATAAGTTTTTGTTATAAATAAATCGTTTTGTTATTAAGAAATTTAGAAGAAATCAATTATTCCTTTCCTTAGTTACATTAAATCCAGTTTCCATATAAACTTTTCGATGAACTGTGTTTTCGGTGAATTGTTAAATCTTCATATAAAATTCCTATGTGGCGCGAAAATTCATAGAAACACAATTCACCGAAAACACAATTCACCGAAAAATTCGTATTAAAAGTTGCAAATGTTCCATAGTAAAATGATTTTAGTATGAGACTGACTAAGTATTCTTAACAAGAATTATTGTGATGAAATTATTTATTTATAACAAATAAATTAACAAAAAAATTATTTATTTATAATAAATAAGTTAACAATAAAATTATTTAAATATTTTAATTTTAATTTGTTATTAACAATATAATTTTTAAGAATTAAGAATTTTTAACAAAAAAAAAAACTCTCACTTAGCAAAAATTCATATAATAAGAGCAAGAAAATTATAAACAATACATTTTTATAAATAATTTATTTCTAAATGAAGACTGCCTTATTGCTGCTTGTATACATATAAAATTGAAACTTAAAATTGATTTGCTTAAGTTCAATTTCCTTCTTCATTCAGTATTGAAAATAACTGTTTTTCGGTGAATTATTTTTCGATGAATTGTTATTGCGAGGAATTGTGATTTCGTAAAATTGTTATTCGTTGAATTGTTGTTCTATGAATTGTGTTTATATGAATTGTTTTTAGACGAATTGTTTTTCGCATAATTGTTTTTCGTTGAATTTTCGGGGAATCGAAAACAGTTCACGGTTTCAATTAATGGTAAAAACCATATCATTTAAATTGACCGAATCAAACCGGCGTACGGTATACTTACCTCACCTGATCAAATATCAGGTATTCGCAAACATAAAACCGTACACCTTACCGAATAGTTCAAATTCTCAAGGAGGGGATATTCACTTGCGGGGGAGTCCTGTAGCGACTCACAATATATTCGTCTCTACAATATATTGTCCAATCAACGCAGCAAAAATTAAAATGCATGGTCAACTAAACTCAACTCATTCAGCGCCAACACAACTGCGCGCACAACCACAGCAAATTGTGTCACTATTACCACCACCAGCGCCGCACGCGCCTAAAGAGAAAAATAAAAAAAGAATAAAAATTGTTGCGCCCATCTTTTATTTTTTACATTACGAGTCGAATTTTTGTCTAAAAATAAAAAATAAAAAATTTAAAATATTAAATAAAAATAAATAAAAAAGATTCGTGAGATTAATTCAGTATTCGCGGTGTCAATTTGGCCGTTAATAAATTAAAAGAAAATAAACCAATTTATTTTGCGACGGAAATTATCCGAAGATAATTACTGTAGTAGTGATTAGTGAACTAAATTATGTACCATTTTTCAGTGCATCAATAAATGATGACAAGTGAACAAAAGTAAAGAAAAGTGGCGTGTATTATTTATATAAATTTCCTACAGCAACACGCGATAAAGCATTGAGAGAAAAATATTTCTTGAAAAAATGACGGGCGAATCTCCTTGAATACATATTTAATTCGTGCCAAAATGGTAAAATAGTGATAAAAGGTAACGGTAAGAAAGAGGTAACGGTAACAAATTTTAATTATCTGTAATAAACATATTTTTTTTAAAAGGCTATCCACCTCCACAAAAAAAGAAAAAACATACCCCGACCAAACAGGAAATTCTAAAATCAAAGGAAAAGTTAAAAACAAATTTTGCGTAAACAAGGAAAAAAAAGTTTTCCGAATCGAAAAGTTTTATTTCCGCCGTTGTTGTAAAATGAAAATTTAACAAAATATTTTAAACTTTTACGAAACTTCATAACATTGTAGAATGAAATTACTAAACTTTCGGGCACACAAAGAATGGCTGTTTAATATTTCAATGGATTTTTTAAAGAAACCATTAATCGCCAGCAATGTTAATGTTTTAGAAAGAGTATTTGTTGTGCAAAGAAAAAACTGCAAAATTAATTTACGATTTACATTTTTTTTGTGCTTAAACACACTTGAGTTTTGCGTACATAAGATATGTAAATATAAAAACTTTTATCGATAATAAATTGTATAAGATTACAAGCATTTAAAGTACATTAAAAGTTTTGAAAATCATGTCCCAGCTGTCATTTTATTATTTTTATTTTTATACCACAATACTATATAGTAAGATTCCAAGAGACAATAATATTTATTATGTTTAAAAATATCACTTCCAAAAACATTTTTGTCGAAATTAAATTGGTTACAAATTATAATATTTTCTTTTCGTGTAAATGTTGCAATACCAACTCAACATTTTTTTATCTGCAGCAGCTGTCGACAACATGTAAATCAAGAAAATTTTCAGGTTTCAATTTAAACTACTCTTTGGTAGTTTAGTTTATATCAATAATATATAAGTTATTCAATGATATAATTAAATTATAATTACTAATTTTTTATTTTAATTTGAATTAATTAATTAATTCGTGTAATACTTAATATGCAACCTGTCCTAAGGACCATTTTGATGTATTTTACAAATAAAACATAGAAGTATATTAGCATTAAAAATAATTCTGTGGAATTAAACAAAAACAGGATATCTGCAAAAAATCACTTTCTCAGTTTTTGTTGCTACTCGTTCCAGAATCGGAAACATTATCTTATAATCTAATTAATTTTCCAAAATCTTCATTATTTTCGAAACAATATGGCGAACGGCAAAATTAGCTACTTTAGTAGGTTTAAGTTAATACATTTGATGCATAATTGATAATCAAATTCATTGTAATTAAAAAGTTTAACATTACATAACACGTACAATAATTCAAAATATTTAAAAAAAACTCAATTCAAATCTTAAGCGTTTTCTCAACATTTTGATTTTTGCAGATATCCTGTTTTTGTTTAAATCCACATAATTATTCAACGCCCCATTGATAATACTCATTATATTTAATTTTTATTAGGCAATCAGGCAATAGTTACTGGAATGTCGTAGAAAAAAAGAAAATAGAGGGCAGCTCACCGTGGACAGTGGTACAAAACACGTCGAGCTGTGTGGATCGATACAACCTATACACAATACATTCTCTATATAGAATGTAAAATGTTGATACAATCAGTCCAGTAGCCATGATCTGATGATCGGATTCTTCTTTTCATAGTCATAGACTCATCAAACTAAAAGTGATTAACCTTCCCAATTTTCATCAAACAATGTATTGTCAGCGGAAATTAGTAAGTAATTGCTAATTTCAAATAAATTTAACATAAGGAAACATAAGCAAGGGGGTTCAAAATTGATTGCAATTTTTGTAGGAAACAAACCGGGAAGCTAAATAAAATCGTTAGTACTTTTAAAATAATATGGTCCTACCTACTTCTATACATCTGGAATTGTCGGTTTTGTGACGAAATTTATCGAAATTGAAGCACTGTTCAAACTAATATTCTCCATATATTTTCTATGGGGTTCTGGTCCGACAGACCAAAAACAATTTGAAATCACAAGTACCAGATCTTGGGAGGGCCAAATAAAATTATAAATTCACATCGCTCGTAAAATTTTTCACTTTTGTCACCTGCTTTCATAATTTTTTTTCACGGGATTAACAGTTGTAGTAATTCACTCATGTAATTCGTTTATTCCATTCATTTATCCCTACAATTGTTCAATAATTGTATTTACATGTATTTGAACAGCTCTTTTCAGTTTAGTAGTGACGCCTACAGAATATTTTGACAACTACAATATCCTAGGTTCGTTTCTGTATTCACTACACTTTGTACTAAATAAAATCTTCGGCACATTTAGTACAACAACTAAAATCTTCACCACCATATTTTGTCGGTATGGACAACTAACATACTTAGCAAATACACTTTTGCTTATTTTAACTTTTTCAGTACGCCACTAGTGCAAGAATAATCACTCCATATTTTTCATTTTTCTTAACGTCTCAAATATAGACGCAGCAACACAGTGTTCGATATACGTAAACTAACTTACAAAAAGTGATATCTACGTTGCGTATATACACTTCTGGACAAAACTAACGCATATTTTTTTTTTAATAAAAAGTCCCACTGGTCAATTTTAATACTACTAGTGTCAAATGATAGCACATTTATATTTTTTTCAGAAACCACCTTGAATAAATTCCACTGCAAGCCAATCAATTAAAATTTTCAAAAATGCTTCATCAAAAGTGCATTCTGTTTGAAATCCAACGCAACGATCGGCTTTTGTTCCATTTCATATCAGTTATTTGTAAATGCAGTACCACTAGTTCTTGTAAATGTGTTCTAAAGCAAACACCTAAAATAAGATCCATTGCAATATGGCATCCTTTCGTTAGCTGGAGGCGGTTAAAGTCGTCTTGTTGTATCAAGAAGACTATACTCAAGTACAAATCGCACAAAAATTAGGAGTGAACCAATCTTCGGTTTCACGAATACTTAAGTGATATCGTGAGACCGGAGCGTATAAAAGAAAGCCCGGACAAGGACGTAAAAGGTGCACAATCGAGCATGACGGCCGATTTTTAAAAAAAATAAAAAAAGGTTAAGTTTACGAGTTACTTCGTGCGCCAAGTGAATGTTAGTGCCAGAACAATTAAACGAAGAATAAAAGAACGAACCTAACTCCAAAACGGCCCGTAAAAGTTCCACGGCTACTTTCCCGCCACAAATCCAGCCGTTTAGAATTTGCTCATACTCATGCAAATTGGGGAACTGATCAATGGACCACTGTTCTCTTTTCAGATGAGACCAGAATCCAATTATGGAAACCAGATGGACGTAACCTTGTATACAGAAGACCTGGAGAACGCTACGCGCCATGTAACATGGTGCAAACTGTAAGCTTTGGTGGAGGTTCATTAATGTTTTGGGGTGGAATCAGTTGGGAGGGCCGTACGGAGCTGGTGGAGATTGGTTTGAAGATAATGCAGACTGATATGTTCGGAACATTCTTAACCATCACATTTTGCCGTATGTGGGCTTCGTAGGCTATGACAGTTTTGTGTTAATGCATGATAACGCTCCAGTCCATGTAGCTGCTACGGTACGACAATATCTCCAAGATATCGATATTAAGTGGCCACCAATGAGTCCCGATCTTAATCAGATCGAACACGTATGGGACGTTCTAAAACGCCCCATTAGAGATAGAAATTCCGCACCAGATTCGTTAGCACAGCTGAAACTTGCAGCGGAAGAAGAGTGGAATCTCATCCCGCAAGAAATGATACAAAGCCTTCCACTTAGTATGCCCAGAAGGATGTAAGCTTTAATAAGTGCATGGGGGAAAATATTCATTACTAAATTAATCAAACTAAATTGTAATAAAGCTAATTTTAATGTTTAAAAACCGCTTTTGAAAATTTAAAAAAAAAATAGTTGGACACATTTTAACCTTTTTGCAATGCAAAACAGCCGCTATAATTCCATAAGGCCACATTTGTGAGAAAAATATAAATTTGGGATCATTTGATACCAATTCCACTGAAATTAACCAGCGGGATTTTTTTTTTTAAAAAAAAAAAAAAAATATGCGTTAATTTTGTCCAGGAGTGTATATTGCTTACCTTTAATAATATATATTAAATTTAATTAACGTAGTGTTGGGTGATGGTGATTTTTAGTTTCCACTAAAACATTTTGTAATTAATTTCTATGGAGTAAAAATAAATATCGACCGCATAAATTGAATCGGTCGCTATGTACTGATAACTTGGGGTATTCTTAATTGTGGTTGTGTTAACAACATTAGCAGATTAACGAACGCTATATCAGTGGTAACGATATACTGATAGAGGCATACAGTTAATTATTATTAGGTTTGAACATTGTTCACTTTAAGTTTACATACTTATAAAATTCAAAAATGTGGAAAAAAAAAATGATTTATACTTATCGAACTACATGAATTAATTTTGATGACTTTGGAATTTTTGTCGTCTTTCCTAGTCAAAGCTCACAGCAAGAAGAAAGAAAACAATTTTTTATTACTTTTACGGAACCAGTCGTTTATTTGCTTTAAAATACTATTAATTAAGCAACAGAACTCAATACGATTAACTTATCACTAAATTATACGTAATGCAGCGAATACCGAACGCCTCTCCATTACAGTTCATTGCGCAAACTTCTTCAAAACAAAAGATACTAGAAAATAAATAGTAATATAACATAATAAATTATAATATTAAACAGCTGATATTGGTTTTGTACAATTTGTTCAAGATCGGTTTAATATCGGTAAAATTAATTCATATAAATTTAATTAATAACAAAAATTTTCTTTCAAGATTTTAAACATTATCTTTGCTGTAATTCTATCAAACGGTTTCGGATTATAAGTTATTTAGGGCATCTGCAACATTGTAAATTGAAGCCAGTTCTAAAGTTATAGGCAGGTACCAAAACCGCGCGATTTGAATTTCTAAGGGCAAAAATGAACCGCGTCAGGTAAAAGGTTATTAAAAAGAAATTTTTTATTATAACTTTTTATTATTATATAATTTTGAAAGAGTGTAATAATGTAGGTACTATATAAGGGTTAATACAAATTAAAATTAATTCCAAGTCAATGTACCCGTAGTGGAATTGGACCGTTAACCAATCGTGGGTTTGTTGGAGATTTGGTTGATACCGAAGCCACAGTTATGACACAGTTGGACTGGAGAATATCCCGTATGTGCAAATTAGAAGGGCTTGACGGTCATACTGACCTTGAAAATTTGATTGTTTTACAAATAAAACATATCCTATACATTTGAAATTTAGGTAAGGCCATATTCACCTCAGCCTTCAACGTCAGCTGTCATGTAAAATATACACCGCACAACAACCATTGCTTCGGTTTCGGCTTCACCAATTTATCTAAGTAATATACATGTGATGAGTTAATTTAATACTCATGTGGGTTCCTGTAAATTTCACTTTCATATTGCACTAATTCGCTTTAAAAATATATTAACAGTTACTAACGTTAACTGTTGATTTATTGATTGAACCCATAGTACCCGTAGGTTGTTGTCACATATCTAAAAATTGGTAGTATTCAAAAGTGACACAAAACAACAAAATATGTAATACCAATTGGGTGTTAATTGAGCGAAAAGCTTTACGAGTGCTCAATTTCATTTTTCACCCCAGGTATGGCAATGCCCAACGACCACTACCGAAATATTGGGAAACCCATATTCCTAAAAAAAAACTACGAAATTAATGCATAATTATACATATTATAACACGAATAATCCTGTTTATTTACCTTGATTTGGTAGACTTAATTGCAGACATTGTTTATGGAAATATAATACATTTACCAACTTTTTTTTGGTGGCTGCCGCTAGCGAAAAACTCTTAAACAAATTTACACGAAACTTTTATTATATGATAAGTAAAATGTACGGAATTTCATACCTCTAAGTGAAGCGAAATTTTTTGATTCGTCTCACTTTTTCACCAACCTCCCGGACTTCCCCAATAAATTCGAAGGACAAATATAATGGCACCCTAGAGTAAAATTGACTTAAAATTTTAAAAATAATGTTACTTATTTTCGGGAAATTCGAAAGGTTTCATTTTGCCTCTCATTCTCTACCTTAAATTTTGCATATGCGATCTTTTTTCATACTGCATTGCAGCAATCATCACAAGTAAAGCATTATTTTTAAGATAATTTTAATAATCACTGAACTTTTGTATTATTCTCAAAATAAAAATTTTCGAATAACAATTCAACAATTGTAAAACAAAAATATAGTATTACTAGGGGGTACAGCCCGTCCTAGGAGGGATGTAATAATTTTGTGAATAACTTTAGTTATGTAATGTTTTGCTCAAGATATTACACCTAATGGTGATGGCCAGCGCCCGCTGTCACAATTAGCATTTGATCATTTGATAATTCTTTTTTATCCGTTAGTTCTTAGCCGAGTAAAAGTAGATTGAGACTAAAGGCTTTGATTGTACCTCAAATAAACCTTAAATTAAAGAGTCGGGCTTTTAAGGATGATGTTACATGTGTTGGAATATCACACAAAACCTTACATAACGACAAACAGGCAGAGTCTGGGTTTTTATTAAAGAAAAAAAAAACAACGAGCGAGTTCACGCTCAACTCGCCAAAGTTTTATGTGAAAACGATTATGTATAAATATCTGTTGAATCATTTCAAGCCATTCCAATGAGGCTAATAAAACCTGCATAAAGACGACTGTTGTTCGCTCAGTATTTAAACTACGTTACATTTTTGGTTTTAAAAGTCAATAAGTTATTCTATTTCCAAATTGGAGGACGAACCTCGCAGTTCTGTTAAGTTAATCATCTAAACCATGTACGCTTTAAAATAAACTGTTACTCATACACGGAAATCTTGTTAAAGATTCCATAGTAGTGAATGGTCAAGGCAAACTCGCTGAACAAAGTAAAATCACATCGCTTTGTCACTGATCGGTTTGAAATAAATTAAATAGAGCGGTTTTATTAGAGCGCAACGTTGACCGTAAAATCATAGCAATTGGAAAGACGATAGCACGAAACCTCCCATAACCAAACTCAGCAACAGCATGAGCAATACTAATAACACAGCATACCGACTAAAAAATTTTAAAACTATTAATTTATTATGTATCAATATATGTATATGTGCCATTTTCACAGCACGCTATTTCCATTTCATTTTTGTGATTCACTTACGCTACAAAAAAAAAATATCGCAACAAAAATATCACAGCACAAATATTTCGCAGACAAAAAAATTCACGACGAAATATAAAGTCCCATGTTTCTCGCATGCAGCAATCATCGCAAACAAAAATTCTCACTGCAAAAAATATCGCATACAAATGTTTCACCACAAATTTAATCGCTTTACGTTGTGAGTGAGCAATAATTTGACTGGTAATTGGGATACAACAGCAAGAATTGTATAAATTCTGTGAAAGCGGGGGTTTACCTCTAAGGTATACAACGAATTAAAAATGCATAAAAAATTTTTTTCCTTTTTTTAACATTTCTGGGTACTATCAGAAGAAGCGATAAGGGCGAAAAAAAACTCTTTGATCTGGGTCTGCAAGGTTAACGAAGCAATTACCATTAATTAATACACAATCCTAACGTCAAAAATTATCAAAAATATTTACATCTTTCATATGCAATATTTTTAGTTTACGATAATTGTGTTTGAGATATTTTTACTCATGTAGGCAACATTTTTTTTGCCATATTAATCCTTGCGATTTATTTTCCTTCGAAGAAAACGCTTTCGAAATCTTTGTTAAACGTTTATTTTGTTTGCTATATTTTTAATGCGATATTTTTGTTGCGATATTTTATTTTCGATATTAAGGTAGGTCAGCCGGTAATTATATATTAGAAGATTTGTTTGTTACAAAAAAAAAAAAAAACAATAAAGTTTGAAGGTACGGTTTTCTAGTAAACTACAGCAAATTTTATCGAGTTTTTACTCTAAAATTTGCGCTTGCGTTTGAAAATACACTGTATCAAAAAATTGTCCGTACATCACTCAGTTAAGAAAACATTGATAAAAAAACAATTACAAATCAAACAAAAATTTCAGTTTTTATTTTTTTAAAACTCAAATTACATTTAAGAACCTGAAAATAATAATAACCATGATATAAATTTAGTTACTTTCACATTTGATAAGGTTTACTATTTAAACCGCCTAGACGATCTCAAATAATTGTCCGTACACATAAAGAAGTTTAGGGAATTTGGTAAAAAGTTAGGTCTAATATTTCGCGTTGTAACTTAATTCATGAAACAACACTTTGCAACCTTCTTGTCATTGAGAAAGCCAACTTCCGAATTATTTCGGGGGTAATTTTTGGCCCATTCCTCCACAATGACCCGTTTTAATTGTTCCTTGCCGCTAATTTGGTGTTCACGGATCTTTCGCTCCAAATAATGGCATAAATTATCAATGGGGTTGAGATCTGGTGGCTGGGGAGGGTGCGGAAGTATTGACTTTACATTGTACAATAAGCATTCCTTTATCAGCTTTGACGAATGCTTCGGGTCATTGTCATGTACGGAACAAAAATCTTGCCCATGTCCCATTTTCTCAGCACCTGTTTTACTCAAGTTCAATGTTGGGTTTCCGCCACACCATAACTCTCCCATCTGAACCAAAAACGTTAGATTTTCTTCCGTCTGAGGGAATAACATTTTCCCAGAACTCTTCGAGCTTACTCACATATCCCAATGCATATTCCAAGCGCTTTTAATATTTTTTTGTCGGCAAATACTCTTGTTTATGCAAAATATTGCGTACTGTCTGAGGTTATATCGCTCCTTTTTTGCGTTGATGAACTTTGGCCGCGATTGTTGGAGCACTAAGCTTTCGATTCTGTTTTATTTCCTTCTCTATTAGATATATTTGAGGTGTGTTCAACTTTCGGTTGCGACCACGCCCAATAACCATCTCTAGTGATTTGGTTTTTTGGGAGTTCTGGATGATATATTGAATCGAAGATAGCGGGCATTTAGTTATTTTGGAAATTTCCTGTAAACTTTTACCTTCAATCTCCAATTTAATGATCAATTATTTAATTTCCACACAATTTTTGGTACGAGAATATCACATTTTTAATTAACTGGACAATATTTCATTCGCCATGAAAAAAGTACGACTAATTAACTTTTACGCAAAAAAAAATTTCGTAATTTACGGTTAGTTGAAAATAGGAATATGTACAACAAATAATAAATTGTTAGTGTGCTAGTGTTAATTTTCACAAAAGTGCAAGTGTACGGGCAATTATTTGAGATCGTTTTAGGATGTCAAATAGTAAATCACATGAAACGTAAAAGTAAATTAATTTGCTTCATGATAATTATTATTTTCAGGTTGTTAAATGTAATTTGAGTTTAAAAAAAAAATAAAAACTGAATTTTTTGTTTGATTTGTAATTGTTTTTTTCACTAATTTTTCTTTACCGAGGGGTGTACGGATAATTTTTTGAGACAGTATATTTTGAAAAAAAGTCCACTTTGAAGTTAATGTTACTTAAGGCGTATTGTAACCCTTAACCGACAAAAGGCGTTGCTGAGAGGACAAGTAAAGAATTTAGTTATCATTTCAGTTATTTACCATTGCTACAGTTATTTTATTAAGTATTGCACCTTAACGCATAACCAGTAACCACAGAGGCGTGGTCGATGTTCAAAATATTCGCATGTCCATGAAACTAATCATGGGTGCAGAAAATTTCTCAGTCGCAGAATAACAACGGATGGTGCGTGCTCTTATAACAAAACTGTAATTATGAACGGTAATGTAAAATGGTTGGGCTTAATTGACTGTGGAAGCCAATGCTCGATGATACGAGAAAGTAACGCGGAGCGTTACGAAAGTAAAACTACAGATTAGCAACTTGTTGGAAAACAAAATAATATGTGAAACCGAATCACCGTACGCCTAGACCAAGGTTTAGGTTAAGAAACGCTCCGGCGAAGAAACAATCGTTTATTTGGACGATGTCATTATACCAAACAAAACCATCAAGGATGGTATGATAAAGTTGGAACAAATATTGAAGGTATCAATATTGAAATAAAGCTGACGCAATTTTAAAATTTCTGGAGTTTTCCAGTAAGCACAAAGAACGTCAATTTATCAAACGAATACAAATGGAATCTCCAACTGAACCAGAGCTCTTAAACTAAAAACGCAGGGGTTTGCTAAAAAAGCGCCTGATTTAAAATTAATAGCCGTTATCAGAATTTCTGTAGCAGCTATATTTCATGACGCAGCACAATTGCCAGGCTATGACTTCAAGGAGAAATAGGCGTGGTTTTTGGCACCAAAACTGCGTAGAGCTAAATAGTGCTGCTTGAACTGTAATCTAATGTCGAGTCTTAAGGTTATGTACCACAGAACGAAAACGGAACAAAATTTAAAATTTGAAGGACAGAACAAAAGTACACCATACCGTATAACGATTGGCTTCTCATTTTGATTTCACAAATTAATTATCATATTATTTAAATGTAACTTAGGCGATTACTCCCCATAAGTTACCTTGTTATTATTTCCCCCTTCCCCGTGCTTTAAAAATTATTGCACGCCCAGCGTTTTACGTCCTTATCATCCGGAATCTATTTTTCTTTTTACTACATATTTATTTCACTGAACACCTTTACGGAACTAAATAGAATAACATTTTAAATAAAAGAATTGATTTATGTTAGCCACTGACACTGTTGTTTAAGCATTTAAATAAATAATGAAAATGTATTCGAAACTAATGGTCATAACATACCTACTTACCAAATCATTCAAATCTCATACCTGAAAACATTAACCAACATATTTTAAAATAGAACAAAAAACAATATAAATTAATATGTAGATTAAATAAATACTTACCCTTTACTATTGTATAAATTTTGTTTATCCTGAAAAATAGAATTAATAATTAATAACTTATGTAATTTGAATAGGGGGGCGAGTAGCAGGGACAGCAGGGACAGCAGAGACGCAACGATTTCAACAACAACGTCAAGCAACACTACCTACAGTTAGTACAAATTTGGGTGACCGCATGGGAACATGATGATGGAACGAAATCTCGCCCCCCTCTCACAACCGCCGATGGAAAAAATGGCGGAGGGGAATAATAATAGTTATTTACAGCTTTTCAGAAAAAGAGTTTGCGGTACCAGGAAATTTGTGTTGTCATTGAATTTGTGTTGTGTCATTGTGCCTTCTTACAGGTTAGAGCAGTAGATGAACTTTAAAATTGTGTTGTCAAATTACTAAAAAAATATTACTAACAAATTTACTAACTATCAACTATTTAGGTGTCTGGAACCGGGTTGAGTCTTTGTTGCTAACATTCCTTTCCCAACCCTCGATCTTGTTATATGTAAAAAGGTGTACGACGGCGGCCTGGCCAGGGGCGGATATCACAACTATATTAGACTTATGTGGGGTTATCGATGTGACGCCTTTCTTTACGGGGTTTGGCTTCATGAAGAAAGTGTCGTGTTGTTGTAACATGGGTATCGTGGTTGTGGTATTCGCATTTATAATACGGGAGACTTGCTTAATGCTTTATCGTACATCGCAAAATCAATCAATCAATCAATAACTTATGTAATTTGAATGTAAATAAAATAATTATACTTATCTTCAATATGTAGTTACCAAAATATTCAAAGTTCCAAAATGACAACTCAAATTGTCAAATGGTGGATGAATTCCAATGCATTATTTGGAGTTCAGTGTAATAATAATAACATAGAATTGATCGATGCGATACCTGCATGTGAACGTCTATACTAACCTTCGAGTAATTTGGTCGAATTAATCTGCACTTTTTCGGGAATTTGAAGTTTTTGGCACTATTCTAGATTGTGAGTTCACGAAATAAACATTAAATTAAAAATTAATAATAAAATAAATAATCCAATATTGTATAACGCTTTTGCTAAAATTGTAATTTATAATTCATTCATTAAATACAAGAAACTAAATACAACTAACCATATTGGTGGCTTATACGAATTGTGTAAATGATTATTTTTATAAGCAGTTCTTCGCATCACGTGTAATTGGTGAATAAAATCTTCGGCCATATTAGAAATAAAAAAACATCATTTTCACATTCAATTTGGTCATTCGAGCTTCGAGCCTGAGGTTAATTGAAATAATTCATTTGCAGTGAATGTTGGGAAAATCGTCGGCCATAGTGGCAATATTAAAACCAGCATTTAAATTTTTGCTCCTACAACTGTTTATAATTTATTGTATTATAATGTGAGAAACATGGTTCGCGTTTTAGGAAGACATACTGTATTTATTTGAAAACACACTATAATTGTATTATATACGATCTGAGTAAATGAAAATGTTGATACTTAAGGTGCTATTCCACTTGACTGATAGTAAAATTAAAGGAAGACAAAAATATACATTTGCTGAATGGGCGAATGAAACAAAAACCCTTCTCAGTCAAAAAATATTTGTGTCTGTAGTAGTGTGACTGCAATAAAAAGTATCAAATTGAGGATATTTTATAGCAGTCACACTAACACACATGCATAAAATTCGCAATATGATGAGAAATATTTCCCGCACACTAATTATTTTATGGTTATTATATTTTTATACCGCTTCTCCTTAAAATTTTACTTTAAAAAGTAAAACTAAAAAACACATGACGTTTTTTTGATAGAGATTTTTTTAATTTTTACGGAAAATATACTAAAAAAGACAATTCTGATATGAGTATTAATAATATTTAATTTTTTAGATAATTTTGAGATGTATAACTAACCGAATTAATAGTAATATTTAATTTTTGTTAATAATTATTGATTATGTTTTTGTGTGCTGTCAAAATTTCTCCTGAAAATTTTGCTATAAACAAAAAAAACTTTGTCTTTGTCTATTACATAGAGTTTCGAACTTTTTTCTCGTTTCCTCTTTTTTACTATCAGTCAATTTTTCTAGTGGAATAGTACCTTAATACATAAGTCTTATCCGTTCGAATTTATATAGCAGTAAAATTTTAACTATTATTTAGTACAAATATTAAATAAATACATAAATAATAATAATGAAGGGAAATGTAATAAATTTAAGTAATAATAAACATATTTTTTTTGAAAATAACTGACATTAGACAATATCGCTGATGTGGATCCAAAATCGTGGCTTTGCTCAACGTAGCGTAGTACTTAAATTAAATTTGTGAAATTAATGAATTCACTAAACTTTTCTTATAAAAAAAGAAAAAAAAATGATCTTACAAACTAAACAATGAAATATGTATCCTAAATGGATCACATTAACTTAATTTAAATTTAATATTATCACTAACCAATAATTCCTTTTTTTTATGTTAGAATATTTTTCTATTTAAATTGCACGATTCACAAGATTGTTTCTAGAAAAACTGCACTTAATTACTTGTTTTTGTTATCCTTATCCTCTTCTGATCAATAAAAAGTCCGGAATAAGGTTTCTGACGTTTAATGGAGTCAATCGCACCGCGTTATCCGTTGGCTTCGTGTAGGTACAATAATACCGATTTTTTGTTGGATAAATACAGCTTTATACGAACGGTGGAAAAGCCGCGAAAGATTTTTATTCCCGTAATTGATGTATTTGGTGTTTTTTTTGTTTTGTTTTTTTTTTTAACCTATACCGCGACTAGATATGGAAATGAAGACGTAAACTTATTATACGATTGTACTTTTAAGACCCCATCAAAAGCTATATTTACCTTATTCCGCCCAATCGCACTGCCTCGATTTCTATTACGACAGATAATTTTTTTTTCACCGTACCCTAATATTACAATAAACTGAACTTTGTGCTAAATGTTTTAATATTTGGTAGCTTTATGTTTAATATTTAAAATATAATAATTATTTGATCGCCCGTCAACACAATTAATCTTCTCGATCGATTTTAAAGGAATGAAATTATTATATAACATGTACAATGGTCCGAATCAGAAACGGTAAAATTTAAAGAGGGGAGATGTAAAACAAGTAATTTGAATATTATAATGTGTATACCACTCAAACGGATACAGAACAATTAAAACCGCTTACTTCACATAGACTATAAATACTCAGTGGCGTAACATCATCAAACAGATTAAAGCTTAAGAAGAAAGTAGAAATATGAAGTACCAGTGCTTAAATCAAAGTAGAAATATGAAGTACCGATGTAAGTTCCAAAGGACTCCAAAATAATTAAAAACATCAAACGAAATCCGTTTCATATTTTAGTCCATGGACTAGTGATAACGAACGCAAATATCATTCATACGAATTGTATTCTTTGACGGTCGTTAAAGCACTCCACGGATTTATTAATAATAATAAAAACAAAATAAATGGAGATGTCTTCAACCGACGACTTTCTTTTACGAACAAGGAAATTTGAGAAACTTATTATGTAAATTTCTTACAAATTTATTCATTTTTTATTTCTTTTTTTTTTTGGTAACATTTTGGTTTAATAGTTTTTCTGTAAACATTATACTTTTTGAGATATTTGCAAAATATAGTTTCTGGCCCAAGGAAGTGGCTAGAGAAACTTTCATCATTTTACTTTAAAATTCTAAAGAGAGCAAGGCAATACTGTAAGGATGGGAAACTGAAGTATGCGTGGACGCAAAATAACAAAGTGCTGGTGCGTAAAGCAGATAAATCCCGAACCACATGGATCAAAACTGAAACTGATTTGGACAGGCTTGTTGATGTCACCGCAGAATAGAGTCACGTAATGTGTTGCATAATTTTATTCTTTTTCTGTATTTTTTTTTTCTTTTTTAATTAATTATTATTTTTGTGTTTCCCTATATTTAAATTGTTGGTTACATTTTTAACTAAGATTACCAATTGATACTTAGATTCATATTTTTCTATATATATTTTAATTTTATGATCACTTTTATCTCTTAATTTATTTTTCTAACACTGCCTTCTTAAGTAATTGTTAATGGATGAAAATCTTAATCTAGATCGGTGTTTGAATGTCTCGTATGATGATACATTTTTGTATAGTGAAAATTACTATCAAGGATTGAATGTTCTGTATTTAAATGGAAGGAGCATTAATCATAAACTTGATGATATCGAGCTGCTGCTTGGTGCTATAAAGTCCGAGGTGCATATTACTGTCATTACTGAAACTTGGTTACAAGATTATTCGTCGGTTTATATTAATGTTAGTTTTCATTCAACGAGATCTAAGATGGGTGGTGGAGTGTCTGTTTTTGTTCGCTCTGATGTGTCGTCTGAGTTAATGAGTAATGTAGTAATAGATAGAAAAGCCAGTTTTCTTATAGTCAGATTAGAAGGTTTTAGTTTTGATTTAGCGGCAGTCTATAAACCTAGTACTTAGTAGATTTAAAAACCTAATACTAATCGGTGATTTTAACATCAACATCTTTGGTGATAATGATATGAAATCAAGGGCTTTCAGATTTTCCAGTATGTCTGAGGGTTATGTCTTTCTGAAAATGTTATCTTTAGATATGGCGACTAGAGTCACTGAGCATTCGTCTACTATTATTGATGTTTTTGTCACTAATATATTGTGCTATAAATACTATTTGGCAATTGACGATATTGATTTTAGCGATCATATGTTGTTGAATATTGATAAGGATGTTAATATCTGTTCTACGAATGAAAAAATTAAGTATTTTACTTGTAATGACCTAGTTAAAAATGATGTTTTGAATTATCTAAACAACTTGACTATGGGCGATTTAAAGTGGGTTCATTTAATTAATAATATGAGTAGTTCATTTAAATCTCACACAATTCCAATGGTGCAAACCGGGGCTTCACATAAGAATAAATGGTGTTCATCTGAAATTGTTACGCTTTGTAAAGAGAAGAAGAGACTATATAAACTTATCGTAGCAAAGGAGGCTATTGACTTCAAGATTGAACGATATAAAACTGTCAAGCAACTTATTAAAGGTAAAAGTAGAGCGGCAAAACAGAAATTTTACGAAGATAAATTTTCACAAAATCTAGGTAATTCACGAAGTACATGGAACTTTATAAATACTCTTCTCTACAATAAGCCTCCTAAAAATGATGTTACGATTCAATATATCACTCATAAAGGCATAACGTACTCATCTGATAAATATAAAGCTGACGCCTTGAACGATTTTTTTGTCAATATTGGTGAAGTTTTGAATGATCAATGTAACTCAGATTTTTTCAGTGATAACAGTTGTCATCAGTGTTGCCAGACAATTTTTTTAAAAATCTGTAAATTTTTAAAAAAAAATCTGTTTTTGAGCAAAAAAATCTGTTTTTTCCAAAAATGGTTGGTAAAAATGTGCCTCGTGAAAATAATTTAACAATGGTAATTTTATGATTGGTTTACATTTCTTTATTCATATACTTTATACAAGTAAATCACAAAATAATCACATATTTCAGTAATAAAACTAATTAAATTTAAAAAAATAAATAAAATAATTAAGCAAACTACATTAGGATTTTTAGAATCACAACAAATTTCAGTAATTAAACAATTTAGTATCTGTTGATAAACTTATCATAAAAATAAATAAAATTTAAATTATATAAAATCAAGTTAAAAAATAAATAAACTTTAATGAAAATTAAAAATATAAATTATTTTTTTATTTACTTTCGTACATTTCAGAATTAAATTTTTGGTACATATAATTAGTTGGCTTAAAAGTAGTACAGTCCTGCTGATTCTTTTTCAAGAAATCTTTTGTTAACAAAATTCCAGCGATCGTAGATGATTGCATCCTGTGGCGGATTTTACTTTTATTTAAGTTTATTTGAGAAAAAATTCTCTCAACATTAGCTGTTGCTACCGGAATTGTTAAAATTGCCATTACGAATTTTCTTAACTTAGGGAACGATTCACTGCCATCACCTCGTTCCAACTTAAATATACTTTCCCAGAAAATATCAATATTCATACTTGGAGCTAATTTGAGTACATTAAAATTCAGAAGTCTAACTTCCCTCCATTCATCATCTATTTCCTGATATTCATCTTGAGATATTACGTTAGGAAAATATGTTACGAGATTAATGCATGATACTTTTTTTTGTCAATAATATTACTAGGTGATAAATCATTAAACGCTTGTAATAATTCATTATTAAAATCGAATTTATTTAATAGGTGTCTGCACAGTTCTATAAAAAATGTTAAACAATGTGGCCTAAACTGTGTTTCATCTTCAAGCGTCAACTTATGAGTGCTAACGAGAGCAGCAGTCACATCGGCGCCTAAATAAATATTTTTTAACTCTACTAAAATTCTTCTTAACAATTCATCATCAAATAAATTAATATTATTGAAATTTTCTTCTGTTATGTATTCCTCTTTCACGAAATACTGAAATATTTTTCGATAGAGACGTTTTACTTCAAAAAATAGTTTATGGAGTTGTGGCGACTCGCTTTGAAATAGTTTAGTTAAATTATTAATATCATTCAACACATATTTTAAAAATTTAAGATAAAGCTCAAATTGTGGTTTTAGGAAGCATTCATTGATTCGATGAACGGAATCGAATTTTTCTAGGTCCTCATGAAGAAAAAAGAGACGCAGTACCTCAAATCTACTTAAAATTTGGCTGACTGCTGCTTCAAGAGATAACCATCGCGTTTGTGACGGATGGAGCATTTTTCTGGGTTCGTATTCTAATAATATTTGCAATTCAGTGAATAGTTCAATACGCTTCGGGCTGTTTTGTATGAAATTGTAAATATCTCTAGTACATGATTCTACATATTTTGGTAAAAAAGCACAAGCATGATTCGCACATAATGCAAAAGAATGGCAACAACATTTAAATATTACCAAATGAGGGCAGTCTTTTTTCAGTAAAGTAGCCACAGAATGTTTCGAGCCAGTCATTATATTAGCTCCATCAGCCGCAAAACCAACCATATACATCTTAAAATCAATATTTTTTTCACCAAAAAAATTAATAATTTTCTTATAAATTGAATCGGCATCACATAGCTCTATTTTCAATAAGCCAAAAAAGAAATCTAGGATTTTCCCGTTCAACTGCGTCCTAATCACTAGACTTAATAATTTAGTTGAAGATATATCTGTAGATTCATCGATGCACAATGAAAAATAATTACCTTTCATTATTGCACAAAGGTCATCCAGTTGGGAATCTCCAATCACCTTTCTAATTATGGCATTGGTTTTTGTTCTGGCACACGTAATTTTTTTTATAATTTCGGAATCTGGAAATGCGTCTTTTAACAGGGGTATGAGATGGTCCATCGTCAAAAAAGATATGTTGTGTTCAGCGCAAAATGCACTTAGCTGCATTTCCGCCTTCGCCACTTCTTTGTTTTGATTACGAATTCCCATAAATAAACTTTTGCTGTGCTCGTGTAGTTGTATGGCTTTCGACTTGGCGATATGTTTGACCGATTTCGCGTGTCTTTTCAAATCTGTTATTCCTCCGGTAGTTTTTAATTCAGTACTGCAAATTTGACAGAAAGCCGTAGAATTAGTTGATTTACGCAACCATGATTTAAGATCGTCCTCGTCCTCCCAGCTTTTTATGTACGTCAAGCACTTCCTCTTTTTCTTGACGGACTAAAATAAAATAAAAAACACTGTCATTACAAAATTCCAACACCAATATTATTAGTTTCATACCGAATGTTCATGATTTAATGAGGGGGTTTCATCCATGACTACTTCTATATCTTTATTATTATTTGGGCTTGCAATTTCACTAGTTCCTGTAAAATTTTAAAAACATATTTTTTATAACCGCAACTTATAATAGGCCAATGAATGTTAACTCACCAACTTTTTTAAAATTTCCATCAATTTTATTTATTTCGGCCTGTTTAATATTATTTTATATTTGTCTGTTCACTTTAATATTATTAAGAAGCAACTAATTACACTTTAAATGCTAAAATACACTTTGATAATTCAGGATTTCTGTAAATCAAATTTGGTATAACCTCAACTTATAATTATAAAATGTATGCTTTTAAATGTAAACTCACCGATTTTCTTATATCTTTCTATGAATTTAGATATGTACGAGTATATTTAAAATTAAATTTTACAAAATCCCGTCTATTTACTATAAAAAATATACACTTTGTTGTATATAATTTTGCAGTTCAATTTAACACCCAATATTAAATAAAACTATTTACACTGGTGTTTTACCGTTTTATTTAAAATCAAACAACTGTAACAAACTGAAAGTAACAAGAAAATAGTATTTGTACATTGTACCCATACTGCATTGCATTTGTATTAGAAAAACAGATCCCATAAATGTCAATATTTACCCTATAAACATGTGGATTATGTTTTAAAGATAATAACATAATCCACTCGTTTTCCCTTTAAACATAATGTAGACAGAAGAAAAATAATATAGACTTTGATATTAAAAATCCGCACGAATATACATTTCGCAAGAAATCTGTAAATTTTACATAAAATCTGTTTTTCTGTCTTGCCGATTAAAAATCTGTGAAAAACAGATAAATCTGTCAATCTGGCAACCCTGGTTGTCATACACCACTTAACCTGATAGAAATTTTTCATTTTGAACCTAGTACTGAAGAGGAAACTGTTTTCCTGATTTCAAATCTTGAGAACTCCGCTGCACCAGGATATGACAAGATTACCACGAAATTAATTAAATCAATGGCAGTGGAACTAGCTCCAATCATTAAGTCCCTAATTAACCAATCTCTTAAATCAAGTCAATTCCCCGATGAGCTTAAGATAGATAGAGTAATACTTATTTACAAAAAGGAAGGTGCAAAAAGTGAACCCTGTAACTATAGACCTGCCTCAGTCCTCCCGGTGCTGCCGAAGATCTTTGAGCAGGTTTTAAAATCCAGATTAGAAATGCATCTTAATAGGTTGAATTTTATTAGTAGTAATCAGTTTGGTTTTCAAAGATGTTCTTTTACGCTGTCGGCTTGTTTAAATTTAGTCGAACAACTGTATAGTAATATTGAATTAAAGAAGAAAACCTCGGTTCTTTTGATAGACATCAAAAAAGCGTTCGATAGTGTTAACCATGGAATACTCCTTTGTAAATTAAATAAAATTGGGGTGAAGGGTCGGGCGCTTAAGATTTTTGAAAGTTACTTGGGAAATAGAAAGCAATTTGCCTGTGTTGGATCTGAAAACAGTGACATTATTGCGATAGGAACTGGTGTTCCCCAAGGTTCAGTCCTGGGACCATTACTTTTCCTTATATTTATAAATGATATCTTTGAATTGGAATTGCATGGTGTTCTTCAATTTTGCTGATGGTGCAGCTCTGGTTTATGGTGAAATTAATTATTCTGTATTAAGAACTGTGATGGAAGAAGATCTTGCAGTAATTCAAAGATGGATGGATAAAAATAAACTCATGGTTAATGTCAAAAAGACTGTATTCCTGATTTTATCTTTAAGGAATAGTTCTTTGGTTGGTATTTTTGACTGTCTCCATAGTGATGGTGCTCCTATTAATCGTGTTACTTAAGCTTAAGCTACTTAAGCGTTTTGGAATCAAACAAAAAAAAATCTTTTCCCAACCAGTATTCTTTATTTCGTATTAAGATACACACAGTAATTAATTTCCGCGACTGTCTTATTTCCACGACCAAAATTTTTCACCTGCTGCTTCAACCAAAACTCAAAATGAAGTGTCCATTACCACTCCCTTATTTTTCTATTATTGTTGTTTATAAATGTAAAAGTCATAATCGAAAACCAGTTTTTAAAACCATAACAATGTTCCAGTTAATCAAGAGACAATGCAAAAAATCTCCAAGTCGATAACGTAACTAAAATCTGCATAGGCGACATTCAGGGGTTTTTCCGATTATGACGTAGGTAACCTTTTTTTATTTTTACATTAGTTATTCTAAGCTTTAACATCCCGGCCCCCGTGAATCGTCTGATTCACCTAATGGAATGACCGCTAATTTGTGGATTGGTCTTTTTAGTTCTCCCAATTGTGTCCTAATTGTGGCCGTTTGTACCAAGCCATCTTTGCCTGGAAATACCGCTTTAACTTTCCCCATTGGCCATCTCGTTGCTGTCCAGTTATCATCTTTGATTAACACTATGTTACCCACCTGGACGTTCTTCGACTTGTTGAACCATTTGTAGCGGTGTTGAAGGAGTGTCAAATACTCTTTATGCCATCGAGTTGAGAAGTCTTGTACCAGTTGTTTAACCATTCGCCATCTTGCTGTGTAATTGGTTGCTTCACATCTTGGTTCAGGAATCGCAAGAAGATTCTCCCCAATCAAAAAATGTGCCGGTGTTAAAATATCAACATCGTCATTGCTATCACCGTGGCACAACGGTCTGGAATTGAGTAACGCTTCAATCTCAATCAACAAGGTTGTAAGCTCTTCGATGGTGAGTACATTGGCTCCAATAACTCTCGTTAAGTGTACTTTGACGCTTTTAACAGCCGCCTCCCAAATTCTCCCGAAATGAGGCGCTCTTGGTGGGTTGAAATGCCAATTTATTTTGTCTCCCAATAGAGAATTAGAAATGTGTTCCTTATTGACCTCTAGCATATGGTACCACTCTGCTAAAATTTTATTCGCCCCTACAAAATTCGTACCACAATCACTGTAGAGGTCTGTACAAATTCCTCTTCTTGAAACCATACGGCGCAGCGCTGCTAGAAATGATTCAGAAGTGAGATCATTAACTAACTCGATGTGCACGGCTTTGACAGACAGACACACAAAAATGCAAATATACACCTTTACAGCACGTTGTCCTCTACGTCGTGTCAAATAGGCTGAGAGTGGTCCAGCATAATCGACCCCCACCTTCGTAAATGGCCGTGTAAATTTCACTCGACAATCTGGTAATGCTGCCATCTCTTGGGTTGATAATGTTGGCTTCGCCTTAAAACATTTAACACATTGCCGGACTACTGTCTTTACCATTCTCCTCAACCCCACAATGAAATATCTCTGACGTAGAATACTTAGCATCAACGTTGGACCTGCATGTCGATACTTTATATGATGTTCCTCAACCAGTTTTCGTATAATCCAGGATTTGCCATCCAATATAATCGGATGTTGTATGTTAAACTCCATCAATGAGTTCTGGATGCGACCGCCGACACGTAAAATACCATAAGCATCGATTATTGGATTCAGAAACTTTAACCGCGACTGTGACGGTACTACTTGATTTTCTCTCAATCCGGCTAACTCCTTTCCAAAATAGTCTCTTTGAATAGCTCTGAATATCACAAACTCTGCATGCTCGATATCGATTCTATTCAACGGTGTGCGTAAAGTTGATGGTGTCTTAGCGTTTTGACAAAATTTAATTATCCAGGCAATAACCTTAGAAGTAGTGACAAATTTGGAGTATTTTGTGGCCATTGAATCGAATATCCCTATAGCTATTTCGACATGATGATTAGTGATACTAGGGCATGCTACTGGATGATATTCATATTGTTGCACAGGCCATTCTTGCGGAGAATTCTTCAACCATATTGGCCCATGCCACCATATATTATTGTCGTTCAACTCTCTGGGACTAAGACCACGTGATACTATATCAGCTGGGTTATCCTCTGATTTAATATGATTCCATATGTTCCGGCCATATAGTTCTAAAGTTGCTGCCACTCGATTCCTCACGAAGATTTCCTTTATTTTAACAGATGGGTACCCAGTAAACCAATCGAGAACAATGGTTGAATCTGTCCACGCGGTAATTGACGTTATCCTGACCACGTTCATTTCGGCTTCTATAACTCTCAATAGTCGTGCGAACAATAATGCTGCGCAGAGCTCCAACTCAGGAATGGTACGACTCGCAATTGGTGCCACCTTCGATTTGCTTGTTACTAAATGTATATTGATAGATCCATTACAATCGATAGTTTTAGTATAAACTGCAGCGCCGTAAGCGACAGTACTGGCGTCACAAAACCCATGGATTTCAACTGATGATCCTGCATTTAACCATCTTGGTATTGACATACACTGCAGCTGGCCTAATTCGCCCCGCATCTTCAACCATCGAATACGAAGTGTTTCTGGTAGCTGGTCATCCCAGTCAAGCTTCTCTCGCCACAGATCTTGCAATAAAATTTTAATTTGGATAATACATGGAGCGATTAATCCCAGCGGATCAAATACCCGGCTTGCTTCACTAAGTACAGCTCGTTTGGTACATTTTGCGTCAATACTCAATTTAATGGTGAATGTGAATACATCATCCTTGGGATCCCACCTCATACCCAGCACTTTCACCAGATCACCGTTGTTAAATTCCTTTTTCGATAATTGAACATCTTCAGTTGGAATTTCTTGTAACAATTCCGGACAATTAGATATCCATTTTTTCAGCACCATCCCGCAGCTCTTAAAAATGTCGACAATATCCTTCTTTAAAGTTTTTAATTCCTGCACTGACCGGCAGCCTGTCATCAAATCGTCCACATAAACGTCGTGCTCTATCTTGCATGCGGCGATCGGATATTTAATTTTATTTTCCATCGCTAATTGTTTCCCTGAGCGTGTAGCCAAATATGGTGCTGCTGCTGTTCCATAAGTAACCGTGCGTAATGTGAACTGCTTAATTGGATCTTCTTCCCTAGCCCGCCAGACAATTCGTTGAAATTGTGCATCTTCATCTCTCACCAGAATTTGTCGATACATCTGTTGCACATCGGCAGCGAAAACAAATCTAAATGTCCGGTATCTCAACAGAATTGAGTACAACAACGACTGCACCGTAGGTCCTACAAGTAATATGTCGTTCAATGATTTTTGAGTCGTGCTTTTGACAGATGCATCAAATACGACGCGTAACTTCTTTGAACCGGCAACTGTTTGTGTAAGCACTCCATGATGCGGGGTATAATATGCTGTTCTGCCTAATTCTTCAGGCCTGATTTCCCTCATATGACCCAATTGCTCATAATCTGTCATGAACTGGCGATACAATTGGGCAAATTCGTTGTCACGGGTAAACCTTTTCTCCATGGCATTTAACCGTCTCACCGCTTGAGTGTAAGTGCTCCCTAATTCATCTGGTGATCCCTTAAATGACAGGTGCACCACAAATCTACCCTCTACGTTACGCTTGGTCGTCTCAATATACATTTTCTCACACGCTTCCTCATCGCGCGAGAGTGATGAACGCTCTGGAACTCGTTCGACTTCCCATAATGCCCGCAAGGACTCATCAATCCGCTCGACCACTGATTCAACGACTGCAGCCATACCCAACATAGAAATTGTTTCAAACAGAGCCGGTGCCGGACCTGCCACAACCCAACCAAACACTGTGTTCTGCGCTATCACTTTATTGCTAATCGTCTTGATGTTACCCTCGCGTAATACGGTAAAAAAATGGTCAGCCCCCAACAATATGTCGACATCACGTGATTCATGGAATTCTGGGTCGGCTAAGTTGATACCGATCAAATGCTGAAGTTCATTCCTATTAATCGAGTACTGTGGCAGTTTTGTTGTTATTTTCGAGAGAACAAAGGCTTCGACAAATAACTTATCAGCTGACTGTGTGCTTGCTAACACCATTTTTACAACACCTTTTGTAGACCCGGCCGCCGCTTCTCCAACACCATGAACTAAAATTCGTTGTAGTCGAATAGGCATCAAATGTCTTTTGGCAAATGCCTCTGAGATAAACGAAACCTGGGAGCCACAATCTAGCAGTAAACGAGCCTTCCCCATTGCTTCCCCATTCTGATTCAAAATGTTTACCATTGCGGTTGGGAGAATTGTGTAAAGTTTATCTTCTATCGTCCTTACGTGATAACTAGCCTCAGTTGGTTGTTCTGATTTTCCCTGATTATCTTTATCGTCACGGCTTGGTAATGCGAGATTTGAAACCGACGAACTTGATGGTTCTTTTAAATTAGCTGGGTGTAGCAAGCTATGGTGCTTTCTCGTACAATCTTTACATCTACTTTTAGCCTTACAATTGAATACCCCATGGTTTATGTTAAGGCAATTAAAGCACCTTCTTTGTGACTGAATCCACGAGTGCCGTTCACTGACAGATGTTGCAATGAATTTACTGCATTCATGTAACTTGTGACTAGCTTCTTGGCAAAATGGGCAAGTTTCCTGGCTTGCGGCTACATGACCATGAACCGTAGGCCTACGATTATTATTCTGACGACTGGTTGGTTGTATGGATCTTAAATCGTCTAGCTCATCACAGCGATTTTGAAGAAATTTGAACAATAGTTCTATGGATGGATACTCCTCATCTCTCGACTCATGAGCCCATTGGGATTTTGTCTCCGAATCAAGCAAATTCAATATTAATCTTGTGATCCAAGGGTCACGTTGTTCAGCGGCTGATCCAATAGCTTTTAAACCGCGTAAAATTTCATCTGAAGTATCTAGAATTTTGCGAATACTTGCAGCAGATACCGTTTGAATTGGACGCTGCTCCAGGAAGGTCCCAATATATGAATTAACGATTTGCCTCTTGCGGCTATATCGATTACGAAGTTTGTCAACAGCTTCAAAATAGTTCGCATCAGTAATTCGGAGATGTTTCACTAACTGGCTAGCTTCACCTTCTAAATAGCCCCGCAAATGTTGAAACTTTTGCGATGGCGTGAGGTTGACCTTGTCATGGATGTTTGCACAAAAAAGGTCATAAAATGTACACCATTCCATGTAATTTCCCGAAAATGTAGGTATCGCCTTTTTTGGTAATCGAATGTCATAATGACCTTGATGTGTGGCATTCATTGTATCGTTCATAAAGTGCGTTTGTGGCTCAGTAGCCTTACGAATCCATCTTCCTAGATTACCTTCAATGGTGTAATAATTGTTTTCGAATTCGGTTGGATCCAATTCTTCATCTGAATTTGCGGCCACTATCTCCAAGTCAATCTCTTTTACCTTTGTAGCTGCATCCCGTGCTTCTTGCAACCGAATTTGAACTGCTTCATAACTTGAGTCATCAGGAATATTTTCTGCGAACACGTGAATCCTCTGAATTTTTGATAACAGTGAAACTCGTTGTGCCCGAAGTTGTTTTAACCGGGCAGCCATCCGTACACAATTGTAACAGCACTGATCACGATAACGGAATTACTGATTCACAAGTTCTAGAAAATTGTTAATTAACAGCATACAACAACTCGATAAAATTCACACCAACAAATACGTATATTATCCGCACTGTGGAACAGTAATAACTGATTCGCGCACTTTACGGCCCGTCGCCTTTCGATTCTCAATTTTATTTATCGTTTATGCACTGTATTTTGTATTTTAACTAATTAATTGAGTGCTTGAAATAACGGTGTTGCGTTTAATTTATATATTAAAATATTTTTTACGGCACTCAATTTGTTTTGTATCACTATGTTTTGTAATCAATCAGTAATCACTATTTGTATTAATTACAAAACCACCACGAAATTACGTAAAAACGGAAAACTACGCTCTGCTACCATGTTTTGGAATCAAACAAAAAAAAATCATTTCCCAACCAGTATTCTTTATTTCGTATTAAGATACAGACAGTAATTAATTTCCGCGACTGTCTTATTTCCACGACCAAAATTTTTCACCTGCTGCTTCAACCAAAACTCAAAATGAAGTGTCCATTACCACTCCCTTATTTTTCTATTATTGTTGTTTATAAATGTAAAAGTCATAATTGAAAACCCGTTTTTAAAACCATAACAATGTTCCAGTTAATCAAGAGACAATGCAAAAAATCTCCAAGTCGATAACGTAACTAAAATCTGCATAGGCGACATTCAGGGGTTTTTCCGATTATGACGTAGGTAACGTTTTTTTATTTTTACATTAATTATTCTAAGCTTTAACAGGCGCAATCAAGTAATCTGATGGTGGGATTCCCCTTTATGCTGGATAATATAATAATCTAGCGGTTAACAGATTCATCGTATTAAACTGCGGCGTCTTTTGCTGTACCGAAATCTGAGATATAAATAAGCAGTTATTTATAAAAAATTTGGTCATAAGTTGTACGCTTAGTTGAAAATGAGCCTTAGCTCAAAACGAGGTGTGCCAAAATTAATGTAATGTAATGTAAATAATTAAATCAAAAAAAAAAAATTAAAAATGTGGCGAATCTCGTCAATATTTGTGACTAAATTTTGCACGTTCAAACTAGTTAGTTACCTTTAACAATGGCCTATCGACTAGCATATATTTTGAAACTACATTGGGGTTGTTAAAAGACATTTCAAATTAAAATCATAACTCTAGTGTAAACAGCACGCGGGCGTGATTAATGCGCAATACTTAAAAATAAAAATAAGGAACGCTTCATCCAAAATGAACGAGATTACTGGAAACCTAAAACGAAAAGAAACAAAAAATGAAACAAAACAAATGCCAAGTTAAAATAACCAGAGGAACAATACTTAACCGTTGAGCCCCAATTTATGCCCCCAAAAAATATAAATTTGTAATATTTTTTTTCCTATGATGAGAAAAAAAACGTGATACCGTCACATGTGAGATAGGGCTCACAAAACGAGCTGTTTTAGTCAATCAATGTTCTAGTTACTTAAAGTTATTTAATATATAAATAATTGATTGTTTAATTAATTATATATTATGTATATTTGAAAAACTTATATTGTAAACTCAAATATGAGTAGCTCCAAGCAAAATAAATAATAATACGTTTTGATAATAATTCTATTCATACTATTGTCATACACTTTACTATGTACTTTGAATACATAATAATAAAACGAGGAAATGGTTTGAAAAAAAAACATACTTCTCGTTTAACTTAAAACTTTTGTCGTAGCATAGGTATTAAAAAGCTCTGTACTACTCGACTGTACTACAGAAAAGAATTTAAGATTAATGTAATAAACCATTTTACTGTAAAGTCTAGTATTTCATTCGACAGAGTCTGTATTTTTTATTAAGTTTCTTAACAAGCATTCTTCCACTTTTAAATATTCTTATCCGGCATGGTGTACTGGTATACATAAAAAATATTCAAAAGATTTATTTTTGTGCTAAACCGGCATTGTATGTGTATATCATAAACCTAATTTACACAGCACAATTTATTGTTACACGACCATTAAATACATTTTTTATTGGATTCATTAAAATTATGGCGTAAAACGACATAAAATGTTTAAAGCGAACGGGCAATATTGAAAGTATATATTTGTTTTAATTAGAGGCAATTACTTTTGAGCTGCTATGTACAGGAGATGAATATTATTGAATTTACCTTAATTATTACAAAAGTTTGAAGTAAACTTTAATAAATTTATTCAGCAAAGTTTTTGTTGCTACTCTCTGTGCCAATTTATAAACGTTTTGAAAAAAGTATTTCACTAAATTTTCGATTAAGCTAAAAGACATATGTAACAAATTTTCTACTTTGCTGTATAACCTGCACACATAAGTATGCAAGTTTTTAAAAGAAAATTGTCTGGAAAGATGGAAAATTATTATTACTATTATTAAAATGAAATTGTAAAATGATAAAATCTTGAGACGAGTAACAGAAATATAAGAAATATATTTTATAGAAATGCATATATTAGACGTCAGCATAAATGACTTTCCATGATCGTTTCTTTTGTGTATACGAGATACATGAGATATCAAGATTGTCTAATAGATTTTTAATGGAAATTGTAATGTAATTTTGTGGAAAATGTTAAAAGTGTCACTAGAATTGAAAATTATTTTCAGGTGTTTACAGACAGGAGATAGGTGTATAAAGTAGTATAAAAAAATCCTTTTAATTTTTTTATTAGTTTTGATAATTTAGGTTAGTAAGAAGTTCAGTTGTTTGTTATCGGTTTAATTTGGTTTTTTTGATTGTTAGTTTATATTTACGAAAACTTACGTGCTATAGCGGATAAAAATTAGCTTCAATTGGTTACTTACTATTCATTGCTATTGAAAGACAAATAAAGTTTAAAAGAAAAGCGTATAGTTTGAATATAGGTACGGTGAATTTGTGCGACTACTCAGTAAATTAATATTATAATGAAAAACTTAGAATATCTACTTAAAAGTAATTAATTAAAATATGCTAATACATTTAATTGCTTATTTTATTTATCTCGTTTCTGTACTTTTCAAACAAAAATCGTAAAATAAATACAATTTCCTACCTAATGTTTCTCATTTATATTTTTACAGGTAGCCTTAATAAAACAATTTACAAATGGCGACAATCCTTATTTAAGGCTGGCTTACTATGCTGAAACAATTTTTCTAAGAAACACAATTTGGTGGGAAAATTATAAAAATATTTACTTGCAAAAAACTCCGAACAGCATAGTCTCGTGTTAATCGAGGGACATTGCTGCCGGTATTACAGTATCGTCCCCATTCACAAAATAAAATTACAAAATGCAAATTATATTTAAATTGATTTTAATTTCAATTAACCTTTTGTACGAAAAATAAAATTAAAAACGAATAAAATAGGAGCAGAAATAATAATTATAATAATAATTAAATGAATTTAATGTTTGAATAGTAATTATTTTTGAAATCACATTATGTATAATGCCTATAGATAGGTGCGGCATATATTTTCTAAACTATTTTTATCAAATATAAAAAACCTTGAAAATTGAATAATTAATTTTTATGTAATTTGCATAAATTATTTTTACTGTACATATTTACATAACCTAATTTTCGAAAACAATCATTTGTGTATGTTCTTCTAATAACCAGACGTGTCGAACTGGAGCAAAACTGATTATAATTTAATTTGGAAATTTAAATCTTGATAAGTTTGCCGATTTGCCCCTAACAGTAAGGCGATATATCCATCTCTACTTACGACTTATTTAGAAATTCTTTTTCCTTGGGGGAAGAATTAAATAAAAATGATCTGAATTTGGGATTTTTGTCTGTCGGTTTGGCGTACAGTAAAAGATAATGGCAAGTTATAGTTGAAAAATTTCATGTCATTATTGGAGTATACTTGTACAAAGTTATTTTCTACGATATTCCCTTTTTTTATATCATTTTCGCCAATTCATTAGAATCAGAATCCATTCTGGTATCGGGTCTCGGGTTGATAAGTCTGTATCAACCCATGCATGATACGAAACGTTTTATGAACAGTTGCATAAATAACGGGCCAATGGCGTTAAGTAATATTACGTCTTTTTCTTCTTTTATGAAATTTCGATTTGTTTCATAGTACAAAATCAATGCAAGCCGATTATTTTTCGTTTTCGTATTAAAAAAGACATCGATTTCTATTTCTTTAATAAGTGACTAATTATAGACCAAGTTATGTTATTATTAAATTTTATTTAATAAATCTTTATAAAATTGTGCCGAATTTTCGTTTTTTTAAAACATTTTCAAGGCAAAAAATTTCACTAAAAAATATATACAGTTTCTCAAAAAAGTCTCCGTACGAAGTAGTTTCTGCTCTATTAACAATGACAACTACAATGTTTTAATAAATTTTATTTATTTGAAAATGTATTTATTTACATAGCCCCTTAATTATCATTAATATAAAAAAAAAAATTAAAAATATATGTACATATTTTAAGCAGGTAATTAAGTAAGCTAAATTCATCCATATTTCACATCAAAAAAGTCTCCGTACGCCTTACAAAAAAAAAAAAAAAAAAAAATAACAAAAATAAATTTACTTGTAGTTTTAATATTTTGTTGATTGTCCCTTAGCTTTTATTACAGTGTAACAGCTGTAGTCTCAAGTTTTGATTAAACCGAGAATACAACTGCTGCAGACTTCCTCTCGGTTGTTCCAGTGCAGCTTTTTCAGCCGGCTAGCGTGCAGTGGCTGGGGGAGTTCTTTTCTGGGCCAAGAGGAAGCTAGTAAATGCTGCTATATACCGGGTTACGCCGAACTGAGTAGCAGTTGAGACCATGAACGAATTGCTTAAGAACTTATAATAATCTATTTAGCCAGACATACTATTTATCTGACAAACTACTATAAAACCAAATATTTTGAGAAAGATGGGATTGTATATGAAAAAGAAAAGAAAATATAACATACAATTACTGTCACGGACGTTGCTTAATTGATAATCCCCGATTAACGGTCAGAGAAAAATTGTGCAAAAAAAAAATCAATATGTACAATAATAAGGGAGAATTGAATATTAAAAACTAAATAAAGAAGAATAAAACGAAATCCAGTTAATGAATAAGTTATAAAAATAATGACGAAAAATCGAAATCGAGAAAAAAAAAAATGAAATGTAATCGGTATACTTGCTGAAACTCCTTAACACCACTGATATACTGCCATGAAAAACAAATTTTAGCGTCCTCTGTTACGATTTGTATAATCCGGTTGATAAAGGTGAGATGAAGATAGTTCAGCTCCTCGTTATTATCGGTGGTCCAAAACATAAAAAAATAATAGTCCTGTTAGTATCCAGGCAACAATACCGTACTTCGATTAATATTTAAGGTGTCTTTACATACCTTGTAACTTGGTGCATATGTTAGCACCAAGTTGTCCAAATTATTTCAGCACAAAATGTTGATAATCGCTGTTCAAATTATAATTGCTCGTACCATAAATTTTAAAAAGAAGAATCCATTCAAGAATTGTTCACCAAAACAATAAAACAAAATGATGCCCCTCGAATCACCGCAACGCAACGTTCCAACAAAAAAACTGCTTACGGTTACACTCACAATGGATCGAATCACCACGATAAATTATTTATTAAGGTTTTTTTTTTGTTTTTCACTTAACTGGTTTACACAAAACATTTAAGGCCCAAAATAAAGTTTCTTTTTTTTTCTAAGACTACAAATTCAATGTAGTCATTCTAAATACTGACACTATCAATTTTATTTTTGGTTTATCAGCAGAAAATCAAATTATCCAATCATGAAATGCAATCACTGAAGTAAAAACATCACTTTCAATAACATAAAGTTTTATTCATTCATAAAGGTTTATTTAGAATTATATTAACAATAATTATTAAATTCAGTTTATACCACCATAAATTATTAAAATTAATCTTAAATGTCTAAAATTTTAACACAAAAAACTCAAAAAGAAAAATATTTTTTTTCTTCACAACAAATTTTCTCTGCTTCTTTTCTCGATCAAACCCAAAAATCCAATGCCATCTCATTCCGCTAACTCTACCATTACACCTCCCATTCCCCTCAAGTCAGCTTCTTTGTTTTTTTCTTTTCCGTTAAATATTTGGTTTTCAGTGCTGGGCAACCTATCGCCCAAAGAGATCACAATCATCGCGCGTGGTGAATAAAAATATGTAATATAAAACTTCCGGTTTACCGGTTACAACAGCATTTATACGTCTAGGCATAGACTCCACCAATTTCTGAGTTATATCCGACCCAATATTGTTCCATTCCTTTTGAAGCCTCTGCTTTAATTGAATACGTCCTGATATTGGGTATTTTCGTACCCTCCGTTTCAATTCATCCCATAGATGCTCTATGGGATTCAGGTCCGGTGATTGCGGTGGTGAATAGAGCTGTTTCGGGACGTTATACAATAACCATTCCCGCACTATCATCGACGTGTGCTTTGGATCTTGATCTTGTTGAAAAATAAATATATTTTCTAGACCCAATTTAGATGCACTTTGTTTTAAATTGTTTTTTAAAATATTTAAATATATCCATTTATCCATAACAGAATCCATAAATACTAAATTTCCTACTCCCGATGCAGCCATACACCCCCACACTAATACATTACCACCGCTATGCTTGACGGTTGGAACAACATTTTTCATATTTAATTCTTCATTGGCCTTACGCCATATTAAACGCCTTCCGTCTGAACCAAAAATATTACATTTACTTTCGTCAGTAAACATGACTTTATTCCAATAATCTATGCCTTTATTTTGATGTTCTTCAGCAAACAAAAATCTCTTTTTACGATTCACCTTAGAGATAAATGGTTTCTTTCTTGGTACTCTTCCGTTGTATTTAGATTCCCGTAAAACATTTCGTACCGTTTCATCACACACATTAATTTGTAAATTATTTCTCACTACATCCCCAATTTTGGGAGCACTAATTCTTGGATTTTCCTTCACTTTTCGCACTATAAATCGTTTTGTAGTTTCATTTATTTTTTTCGGGCGTCCAGTTCGCGGATTACTTTTAAGTGCTCCGGTATTTGCATGGTGTTCTATTACATATTGCACAGTGGATTTGGATCTCCCAATAACTTCTCCAATTTCTCTCATTGATTTCCCCTCACAATACAACTTTATTATAATTTTACGCGTGTCGATGGAAAGTTCCTTATTCATTTTGTATATAAATATTTTTACGTGTTTACTACTCTCACTACTACGGTGCAACTGATGTAATGCGTATTTAGCCATAATCAAATAGATTTCTGACGCTGGCGTACGTGACCGCAAGGCAAATAACATGTTGCGCAACAAATTTTACTTCGGCGTACGGAGACTTTTTTGATGTGAAATATGGATGGATTTACCTTAATTAATTAACTCATTAAAATACGTACATATATTTTTAATTTTTTTTGTATATTATTGATAAGTAGGGAGCCATGTATAAATACATTTTTCAAATAAGAAAAGTTATTAAAACACTGTAGTTGTCGTTGATAATAGAGCAGAAACTACTTCGTACGGAGACTTTTTTGAGTAACTGTACGTTATACAACAGAAAAAACATAAATGCACTAACAAAAATATTTTATGTACATATGTACATACATTTTTATATACAAACCTAAATTTCTCGTCACAACAAAAGTTTTGCAATTGTTTTGACCTAGACAAGGAAAAACAATATATTTGAAAAAGTCCTTGAGCAAGACTACTTAATTTATTATTTTTTATGAACAGCTGATTTTTTTTGTATGTATAGCAACCATTAATTTATTATGTAAAATTCATTTCGCGAAAATTTTGATAATATGTTTGTAATCAACAAATTTTTTTAGGCGATCTAGAAACCAACAAATTAATTACGAACGAGAAAAAATTAGCGTTAAAAATTAATAACCCAATACCACCACGGATATATGGGCTCCCCAAAAATCCATAAGCCAAATATTCCATTAAGGCCAATTTTGTTGTGAAATTTTAAGGCCACTAACTGAAAATAGCAAATTCAACGTCAAAAATTCTTTTGTATTCAAACACTTAGTCAACACTTAGTCATTCAAACACTACATCCAAAGATGATAATATATCGTTATCATCGATTTTTAACGTTTTATAAAAATCGATGATAACGATATATTATCATCTTTGGATGTAGTGTCGTTATTCACAAATGTTTCTATAGATACAGCCAAATCAGCAATATCTGAGAGGTGGAGTGAAATAGAAAATAACTGCATTTTAACAAAAGACAAATTTTTAAATATTTTAGATACATGTATGGTAGATAGTACTTATTTCAAATTTCAAGATATTTTCTTTAAACAAAAATTTGGAGTAGCAATGGAAACATTTTTTTCGTTATTCTCACGAGGCCTATTATGAACTTAATGCGAAGCGGATCGCATTTCGAATTTCTTGCGATTTAACAAATACGATCTGCATCGCAAGACCTCATTATAAAATATCATTATCGCATATCGCATTTCCCTTAAGGAAATATTTTTGGAAAATTTATTTTCTGTCAAATTACTGTAATAAGTGAGGTAAATTGTTTATTGTTTCTATGAATATTCCAATAAAAATTATTTTTGAGTAAAACAAAACCCTAAATTTGATAAAAAGAAGAAAAATATTAATTATCATTTAATACATTTTATCGCTGCACAAAATAATGTTTCACCACTCAAATGCGATATTCGTCTGCTATTAAGCAGTCGCATTTTTCAATTTTATTTTCGCAAAAATCCGCTTTCATTATCTATAATTTGGCGCATCATTCGACAAAGAGCGGATTAAATGCGAAAAGGGTGTTTCATAATAAAAAATGCGTAATCGCATGAAAATGCGAAATGCGATCCGCTTCGCATCAAGTTCATAATAGGCCTCCAGATCGAAACTGAAAACTTGCAAAATTACTCGATAATTTCTCCCTTCGTAAAAAATAATTATTTGGTCAAGTACCGATAAAACCAAACATTTCAATGATAGCTGTCATTCAAGAAGATGAAGTTTACCGACACGAGGCGATAGGCGAGTGTCGTAAATCATCTGAGTGAATAACAGCCTTTATATCCGAGAAGAATACGATACTTTGTCCACAACTGATTGATTGATTTGAATGTACGATGAAGCATTAAGCAAGTCTCCCATATTATAAATGCGAATACCACACCACTATACCCATGTTACAACACGACACTATAACTCTCCCTCACCAAGGAAATATGTACCATCATATTCAGCTTTTCATGAAGCCAAACATAATAATATTCACCCAGTAAAGAAAGGCGCCACATCTAACCACATATAGATAGATAACCATAAGTCTAATAGTGTGATATCCGCCCCTGGCCAGGCAGCCATCGTACACCTTTTTTACATATAACAAAACCGAAGGATTGGATAGGATTATTAGTAGGGACAGACTCGACTCGGTTACAGACACCAAAGCGATCGATAGTTAGTAAATTATTAGTATTATATATAATAAATAGGTTAGCACAAGACAGCACAATCTAACTACATTATTAGATGATCATTTCTCTGGAATCCAGGGCCGGATACTAAGGACTCCTGTAACGATGCAACAAAATTGCATCGTTCAGAAGGGGTTAAATTTATTGTAAAAAAATACCTACACCAAGAAAAGAAAACCGAATTTGGATAATATTTTTTTTTTAACGGGATTGACGGGTTGGCTTATATCTGGTTTTTTTTTGGTGAATTTTCGGAGAGTCTGGGTTGATATTTACAAGAGAACGGTCTTGTTTTCAAAATTAATGTTTTTTCTCAAAAAAACGTAATTTTTTTTTTGGTATAAGTTAGTGATAGTTAAGTAGAATAAGATAGAGTTTGTATAATCTTTTAGTAATAAGTACATAAATAAAATAGTTTAGTGATGAATAAATAAATATTTAAATAAATAAGAAGACAATTAATGAATTAATAAATTAAACTAATTTGAAATTAAATAATTTATAATTTAAGTTCATGTGATAAAGCTAAAAACGTTGAGTAATACATGCAGTAGCTACTCAAATTAGTGGTAAATTAAATGACCTAGTGAAAGTCGAGATCGGCATGGTTTGGAATTTTTTTTTTGTGAATTTGAACAGAAAAACGATTTAACAAAGATGTTCAAAGATGGGTTTAAATACAACTAAATAATTACTAAATAAAATTAAGTTAAATTATAATAAATACTTAAGTTAAATAAGCAATAATAAAACAAGGTTGAATTAAAAATTATGTAAAACAAAACGGACTATATACAAATTAAAATAGTGCTTTAATAAAATCGTTTGAAAAATTTTAGCATACAATAATTGGTGATTAATATCATACTACCAATTAAAATAATTAATATTATGTGCTTAAAGTAAATTAAAAAACACCAATTGTAGAGTACAATAATTAGTTGATTAACACCGTTATTACGATACATCATCAGTTGTATGATGGTACAAAAGTGCAATAAATAACAGTGAACCACCAAAAAAATTCTTATTGAATTTTGTGTGGTTGGTGATATTTACAAAGAAATATAATTCGGTGCATTTACAACATAATTTATGTGCCGTACTGTAAATCATCAATTAAAAAAGCAATATTTAAACCAAAATATACTGGCAGTAAAAGACAAACACAACAATTAACATTTCATCAATGGTCATCATAATCGGATTCATTAAAAAAAAAAAAAAACCAAGATAATTAAGTTAAGACCATTTTTTTATTTAACCCTATATTTTCTATTTTAATTATATTATAAAATATTAAATTTATTTAATTTTTTTTAAATAATTCTGTTATACTAGTTTAGGTGGTGGGTAATTAAGTTTCAGATAAAGTTTTTTTTTTTCAAAGTGCACTTTAGAACCATATGTAGTTATTTCTTTATTTTGTTAAATTTTGGATGTAAAGGAAAAACATTACTGTTTTGGTTAAATTTAATGTCTCAGAATTCAATTTTGTTTTGTTAAAATTATTTGTTTATCACGCTCATTACAAAATCCGGTAATTGCCTACTTGATTATCTGGTTTTGCAAATTCTAGTGAAAATCCAGTGAATTTCTAGTTAAAAATCAAGAAAAATAAATTTTCTAGTTAAATTTAAAAATATATTTAACCGATTTCTAGTGAAATTGCAATCAAAACTAGATTTGGACTATTTTCTAGTTAATTTCCAGTAATATTTTAAATTATACTGGAATTCTAGTGATAATCTAGCACAAAAAATTACTAGAAAATTACTAGATGGTTAGTTTTACTTTCTAAAATGGAATATCCAGTAAATTAAATGAAAATCTCGTAAATTTTATTACCAGATTTCCAGTAATAATAAAAATTACTTGAATTCCAGTTAAATTTTTGCATCGATTTATTTTTTAATGTAGTTACCTGAAATCTAGTAAAATTCTAGTTAAATTATATTAAATACAAGATAATTCCTGTTTGCTTGTACAAGGAATTTTTAGTAAATTAAACAGATTCTGGTAATATTCTAGTCAATTTTAACTTACATTAAGATATTACTAGAATTTCTAGTACAATTATAATTATATTTACTAGAAATCTAGTAAATTTAGCCGTTTGCTCTCGTATTAATTTCATTTTCGTCGAATGATATTTAGTTTGTATCAGTAAAACGTTGAAATGTTGAATTTCGTGGTGTGTTGTGATAAATAAAAAACAGGTGAAAAAATAAAAACAGAAGTATATAAATGTGAGTGCTATTATAAAATAAGTATTTAAAGTGAGTATTGAAATATTACACGTAAAGGCATTGCCCCATGCACAAACAGCAAAAATTATTAAAAAATAGTTCGAATTTATAAGTTCCATCTTATTCGCAGACAATTTTATTAAAATTGATTTAATTTCATTCAAAACATCCCAATTTTATATTTCGACGGACGGATTTTTGCTTGTCGGCCGGCAAAACATAAAATTGGGGTTTCCTGAATGAAATTAAATCTATTTTAATAAAATTTTCTTAGTAGAAGGTGGAGCGTATTGTGAACTATTTGTTAATAATTTTCATATTGCAAGGTGAAGCAATTTAGCCAAAAAGTGGGTTTGACGGTTTTAAATTACGTTTTTCCGTTTTGCATGGGGCCTTCGTTATTAATGAGGTATACATCAAGAAAATGCGAATTTACATTAAACGCGTGGTTTCAATATTTTATGCAACAGGTATTTTGCCATACATATTATTTTAACATAATTTACATAATTACATTTTTGACCAAATTGAGTTATTGATGCCAATCGATAGCTGAAATAAACTTTATCAACAAAATTTTAAAAAATAAATAAAACTAAATCAAGAAACGCGTAATATCCAGTCTTGTTTCGATATCCATTGGATCAACAAGTGCGTTTAAAATTTGCTACAAAAAAAAAAAAGTAACAAAGAACAAAACAGTTTTATTATTATTGTGAAATTATTATTTTTTTTTCTTGTTTTGTGAAGTTCAAATTAAAAAAAAAAAACCTTGATAAGTGCAAATCCAAATACGACGGCTCCTGGCAACAGGATGCCAAACTTCGAACATCCTAATAGATTTGGGGCACTCCCTTTATCTGATGGGGATTTTCGTGAGTTGCCTGAACCAACACCAACTAAAAGAAGATACGGAAGCCTGTATCAAAATGCCGACCATGAAAAATATCTATTGGTAACTAGTGTAGACGAAAAAATCAAAAACCTAGGTGGATTATCAGTGTTTGCCGTAGACAAAGCCCTCACCATGATAACTCAAACGGGTATCAAAAACGTTAAAGTACTAAAAACAGGTCAGTTACTATTATTAACAAAAAATAATACTGCTTCAAGAAAATTACTGTTGACGAAGTCTCTTGGAGGAATAGTCAACGTTGAAGTCACGGAACATCCATATTTAAATAACTCTCAAGGTCTTATTTATAGTAGAGAACTACTCAATTTATCGGAACAAGAAATCCTTGAAGGACTTTCGACCGAAAAAGTGATAAGTGCCAGAAGAATAAAAAAAAGAATCGAGGGGAAATTGGAAGATACGCCTGGTATTATTCCGACCTTTTCGTTGCCAACAATACCTACAAAAATTAAAGCAGGATACTTAATGTTGGATGTACGTCTATATATTCCAAATCCTATTAGGTGTACTAATTGTCAGCGCTTTGGACACAGCAAAAAACGTTGTACGAAAGATCCCCTTTGTTGTATTTGCTCAACATTGCTAGATAATAACCATAAATTACCATGTTTCATAAATTGTGCTAACTGTAGTGGAGAGCATGCAAGTTATAGCTATTCATGTCCATCATACATAAGAGAAAAAGAAATCACCAAAATCAAAACCGTTGATCGAATTTCATTCATTGAAGCTAGGAAAAAATATTTCAAATATCATACCAATACTACCCAAATTCCAAATGAAACCAAACAAACAAAAACATATGCAGATATCACAAAATCTGGAACAAATCAAAATATAAGTAATTCTACAAAAAACAATAATAATCATAACACTCAACGACCTTCATATTCATCACCAAATAAAAACATTGATCCAACTAACAGCAAAAACAACTCCAATACTTTATCATTGAACTCTGCAGCAAATATTAATTTACATAACAAAACATTGCCCGAAACAAATAAAAACAATACCAACATAAACACCGAAAAAATAGAAATTAAAGATAACAATAACAATACTAACACTTTTACTAACCCTAATTTAAACAACATAAATAACATTTATACCAATAACAACATAGAACACATTAATAAAAATTTAACAATACACAATAATGATAATATTACATGTAATACTTATTTAGATATTAGTAATGAAACGTTCTCAAACTCTGAACATAAATATGAAACAAACTGTTTTGGAAATCCAATTTCCAAGACATTTGAAATATTATATGAACAAGAAAATGCCGATATGGCCTTTTCTGAAACCATCTAACTAATTATATATGATTTTTAAACCAGATAGCATAATACAATGGAATCCGAATGGGATTTTAAACAAAATTGAAGAGCTACAACTATTAATAAATCAAATAAAACCATCAGTTATTTGCCTACAGGAAACACATCTAAAATTTAGATCCAGTTTTCAAATTAAAAATTTCCATATTTACAGAAATGACGTAATTACAGAACCTAATGAAAGAATTAAGGGAGGAGTAGCAATCCTAATTAAAAATAATTACAGCAGTAGTGAAATCGATTTAGATACCGATTTACAAGCCGTTGCAGTTACAATATATAGTCCTATTAAAATCACTTTGGTTTCAGTTTACCTGCCAGGTGATAATAACATAGTATCAAGGGACATTGAAAATCTTATTCTACAATTACCCAGTCCATTTATTCTACTAGGCGACTTTAACGCCCATCATTCACTGTGGGATAATACCACAATTCGTCCTGATAAACGCGGTAGTAGTATAGTGCATTTATTAGATAAATTCAATTTGAATTGTTTAAATAATGGTCAACCAACACATTACACATACTCAAATGGAACTTTGTCAGCAATCGACCTTACTATAGCATCACCCATTACATCGTGTTTTTTCGATTGGATTATATACCCGGAGCTTTGTTCAAGTGATCACTTTCCAATTCTATTATCTCCAACTAGAACAACTAACTTAGTTGCTCCACCACCTAGGCTTAGATGGAGAATAAAACAAGCAAACTGGCAAAAATACAATTCCTGCCTTAAATTTACAGAAGAATTCCATCATCAGAATCCAGATATTGATAACAAATATATAGTTGATGAGATACTCAAAGCAGCATCAAACTGCATCCCAGTATCAACAAATCATTATCATAAATCACCGGTACCTTGGTGGTCAAACGAAATATCAGAATTATTAAAATCTCGATGGAAAGCTCAGAGAAATGCAATCCGCTACCCCACTTCAATTAACCTACAACAATTCAGGAAATGTCGAGCTCTTGTTCGGAAACATATACGTAGCTCAAAAAGACTATCATGGCAAACATTTGTAACATCTCTCGGCCAAAATGAAGATGCACAAAAGGTCTGGCAGAAAATTAAATCTATTCAAGGAGTCGGCAGGATTAGAGAAATATCTACAATTATTGCTAATGGTGAATTTTCATCTGAACCTAGAATAATAACAAACACTCTTGCTAACTACTTTTCGACCATATGTCAATCAGATCAATATTCTGAAAATTTCATTAGAATAAAACAATCTACTGAGCATATACCATTTGAGAATCAAAATTTGTTGGCAACCAATAATTATAATCAGGAGTTTAATTTAAATGAACTTAATATAATAATGAAAACATGCCGTGGTTCCTCGCCAGGCCCGGACGGTGTCCATTACAAAATGATAACAAACCTAAGCAGTGATTCTAAGCTATATATTCTAAATTTCTACAATAAATTATGGAAAAACCATTCTATTCCCAATGACTGGTTACTAGCCGATGTCATCCCTATTTTAAAGCCCGGAAAGGATCCAAAATTACCCTCCAGCTACAGACCAATAGCTCTGACTAACACTATATGTAAGGTTATGGAAAAACTGGTTGCAGAACGACTTAAATGGGTAATCAAAAAGTATAGTCTAATTTCCAAATTTCAAATGGGATTCCAAAAAAACAAATCCACTAGTGATGCTCTGGCACATCTAGTTAACGAGATTCAAACATCTTTCCGAAATAAAGAAAAGGTGATCGCAGTTTTCTTTGATATTAACAAAGCATATGATAAAACATGGACACATCAAATTTTGAAAATATTAGACAATCATGGAATAACTGGAAACTTATTCGCATTTCTGAAGAACTTTCTTAAAACTAGACGTTTTAAAGTCCTTACTAATAACAAATTATCAGAAACATATGAACAGGCAAATGGAGTCCCGCAAGGTTCGGTTCTGAGTGTGCTCTTATTCCTCATAGCTATAAATCCAGTCCTAGATTTATTCGAACCACCTGTCAAGGCAACTATGTTTGCCGACGACCTAGTTATTTTTGCAAAGTCAAATAATTTGGAAGAATGTCGAACAGCTATTCAAAATGGCATTGATAAGATATCTATATGGATAGAAAATCACGGATTTCAGTTTAATGTTGAGAAAACCGTAGGTGTTGTATTCAGTCGAACGAATAAACCTTTGCCAAACCCAAATATTCATTTAAATGGTCAATCCATAAAAATCAATGATCAACATAAATACCTTGGTATTTATTTGGATAAAAGGTTGTCCTTTAAACACCACCTTTCATCATTAAAAATTCAATGTTTAAGGTCACTAAACATAATAAAACTTTTGTCAAATATTCACTGGGGTTCTGATCGAAATCTTTTATTAAAAATTCATAATTCCCTTATTTTATCTAGACTTGAATATGCTAGCGTGATATACCAGGGTGCGTCTACTGGTAGTCTGAAAGTACTTGATACTATTCATCACCAGGGTTTGAGACTGGCAATAGGTGCTTTCAGGAGTAGTCCAGTCGAGAGTATCATCTGTGACTCCGGGTCAACTCCTCTTTCTTATCGAAGAGCTGTAGCAGCGCTGCGTTACGCTTCAAAAATAGCTGTCAATATCGAACATCCTTTTCATATACAAGCATTTAATGCTCTTCAACAATCAGTGGCGACTGATCCAATTTTCATAACCATTCTTACACAAATCCAAACATACAATCTAGAAATACCAAAACTTATAATCCATCAGCCGAGAAAAATCCCACATTGGGAACTAAAATCTCCTCGCATTATCAAAAACCTTATAAGGTTTCCAAAATCGTCAACAAATAACTCAATATACCATTCTGAATTTAAACGTATTCAAAATCAATACTCTAACTTTCAATTTATTTATTGTGATGGTTCAAAGACAAATGACTTCGTTGGAGTCGGAATATATCATAATTTGTTTCAGGAAAAATACAAGCTGTCCAATTATGCATCTATTTTCTCGGCTGAGGTTATGGGACTTAGAATTGCAATTTCCAAAATACTTCGTTCTAAATTCACCCAATACATTGTTGTTTCTGACTCATATTCTTCCCTACAATCTCTCCAAAATCTTCAAAGTCAGAACCCCATTATTCAAAATATACAAGAAATACTAAATTCAAATCATACAAAAAATATTGAGTTTCTTTGGGTTCCCAGTCACATAGGGATTTTTGGAAACGAACAAGCCGATCTACTTGCTAAAACTGCTGAAATTGAACACCAAATATTTAAAAATTATATTCCATTAAATGACTTTAATAGACATATAAAACGTAGTATAATGGGAAAATGGAATGAACGCTGGAATGAATGTGTAAATCATAAGTTACTTGAAATTAAAACAACAACTAACCATTGGGAAACATCAATAAGAAAAAACAGATATGAAGGAGTAGCTATCACAAGATTAAGAATTGGGCATACTCGGTACACCCATGATTTTCTAATGAGAAATTGTAATCCTCCGCATTGTGACCTATGTCTCTGCCCAATTACTGTACAACATATCCTTATAAATTGTCCCAAATTTAATAATAAAAGAATAGAAATGAATATCCCTACATCTCTTCAGGAAGCTTTAGGTAATAACGAAACAAATATACAGTGTACTCTCAAATTCGTCAAAGCTATCGGGTTTATTAACCATATATAATTAATATTAAAATAAAACAAATTTAATTAAAAATCATACTTTAATCATAAAATATAACTTGATTTGTACTTTCAAGTTTAAATTAATCTTAAGAAAATATATGTAATAAAAAAAAAAAATAATAATAATAATAAAATTGCACAAAATGTGAAATAATATTTAAGGAAAATCCAATGAAATAATGTAAACTTTGTATATAATACGAGCTTAAAAACCAAAATAATGTGTTAAAGCTCTAATAAAGATTTGAAAAAAAAAAAAAAAAAAAAAAACGCGTAATAAGAAAAATAGTTTTCGTTTTTAATACCAAGTACACTAGTTTCAAAACCGAGTTAAAGTTTATTTAAAAATGAGTTTTCTTTAGTTATGTAAAACATGTTTAGTCGGCAAAATATGTATTTTTAATTTCCATCTTCCATAGGACAATAATAGTAATAACTAATCTCAATCTGTACACTAAACTGAAAAAAAAAATTGAGTTACACAGCATTCACAATGAAAAAACTTTTTACTCCTTACTAACAACCACAAATTTTTGCGCATTATGTTGGAAATTCAAACAAACCTTTAAGTAAAAAGTAAAATGTGTTTTTATTGTGAATGTACTGTAATCTTCAATCCAAATAGTTGGTTATTTTCTCTTTATTTCTCTAAATTTTTATTTTTGCAGGTAGATGAATCAATAAAAGAGCTCACCCAAAAAACTAAGCAGTCGCAGCCGTACCTGATATGTTTGTCGGAGAATGAGTTAAGCCACGAAGGAATATTCTACGTTATAATAGATTCACAGTCAATTTCGTTGGGCAAAACTTTCTTAAGGGCCTTCGACATACTTTTTAAAATTTTTTATGTTTTTGGGTTGAAGTTTCCGTAAAACTGTTTATATTTTTATAATTTCATACCAATATATTTTTTTAAAATTAAAGGTGTGATTCCGACACCTCGAGCGTCGAAGCTTTATAATAAATTATGCGCAGAATATGCAGAACAGCTGTTCTAAAGCTTTGTAATTTTTTGTATTTGAATTAAAAAATAGTTGAAATAAAAAATATCTAATTAAAATAAAATCAAAACACGTTTTTTTATTATTTGAAATTTATTTAGACAACCATCTAGTAGAATCAAGGGATAATCTAGTAGAAATTGATGACGTAGCATTAACTAGAATTCTGCTAAAGCATATCGTTTTTTCCGGTTATTTTACTAGAACTTTAGTAGAATAAATGCAGGAAATCTTATACTTGTGCAAGAAAATCTAGTATTCAATTTTAGTTAAAATCCGATTAAAAAACAGTATTTCTTATAATTTTACCAGAATTCCAGTCGCAAAATCAAATAGTATTGTTTACTTGATTTCTAGTGCTACAGATTTGTATTTCAAGTAAAATTACCAGATTTTATTACAACCAGAAATCTAGTATTTTTAATTTTACTTGATTCAACTAGATCGTCTAGTATGCTCACATCTAGTGAATTTTTATTTACCGTGACAATGTAGTTTTTTTTGTTTATACAATGTGGTTAAAGTTTCCTAATATGAAGTAGGAACGCTTACACTGGGGATGAAATCATGGTAGGTATGTGGTGAGTGATAAGTGAGCTGCTTGTCATCTTTTCCCTCAGTCAACCTTTCTTTTTTTTTTTCATTTTATTTTTTTTTCTCTGCGGTCTATCAAGGCATATTCATGTCTTTAGAAACCCCACTCCTTACCCTGAGCTCGAGCCGGCCAAAGATGACCGCCTAAAGACCTCTGAATGGGCAAATTTCTGTTAGCAGTCTGGATTGTGGGATTGGTTGGTGAAACATTGCACGCAGATGACCGTGGCAGACATTTCACAGACCAACTCCATACTCCGGTCATGTTACACTCCCTAAAACCAAATCAGGACTTAAAAAGTTATTAATGTTGTAATGTCCCCTATCCGCCTTTCATTAACTTACCTGATAAAATATTTAAGAAAATTTAAAATTACTAAGCTAAGATTACAAAAACAGCGCTTATTTTATTTTTCATGGTCATTCTATATCTAATTAATTAATTATTACATACTGCAACCAGAATAAAATTAAACGTTAAAAACATTTTAAACATAAAATTTTACATAAAACTAAACATAAATTCTCTACCGATCAAGAAAAAGAGATTAAATAATTAAAAATTCAATTATTTTATAAAATTTATAATAAATAATTTAAAAATGATAATGTTACAGCACCAAAACAGCCTAAAATCATCAATAATTCAGTTAGTACTATAAGTATATCAAGAATCAACAAATAAAATCAATTTATAATTTCCCAGGCAACTCTGAAAACTAATTTTAATTAATAAATCACCATAGTATCAAAGTAAAATCCAATTCTGAAATTCAGGATTAATTTAATCCCCATATTAAAGATTGATTCTGGAACTATGTTATATTCTGAAAATTGAATTATTTATTAGCAAATTAATGAAGAGAAACCTTTAAATATTTTTAAACTAAATTAATTAATATATATTAATGAGCAAAACACAATATATTACATATGTACAAGTATTACAAAAATTAACATTTTATGAAATTGCCTATGTAAACTCTCCTACTTCTAAGCTAAAATTCTAAAAGAATGTTTAAAAATTTTAAATTATTAAGTTATAATTTAAATTCACAGCACTTGTTCCATTAGTTACCATTCTCCTGTAAATAGTTAATTAATTGTTTACCTACTGCAACTAGATTTAAAAATAAAAATTGAAAGTATATATTTAACCATACTATTAAATTTAAACTAATGAGCAATTTCCTACAGACCTAGAAATAAGAAAATTAATAATGTTGAAATTAATTATTTATTTATAAAAGTATATTATATCTGTGGTGAAAAGGTAAAGTATCTTATCTCGAGATAAGACATTTTTGAGATTTTAACAAAATCATATTCTATTGAAAATTAGCTATTTTTACAGCTAATCGGTTTGCCTGTAGCCATTACAAAATTCGAGTTATTACTATGTCCAAATAACTTATTTGAAAAAAAACTATAAAATCAAAAGGAAAAACATCTTATTTAAAAATTTAAATAAAGTTATCAAAAAATTCGGAAGCAACACATTTTAGTTACATATACTCGTAGGTCAACAAAAAAATTTTAGTAAAACACCTTGTTTCTACATAATTTTTAGTGTTTCAAAAAAAAAATATATATTTAAAACAACTTATCTACAAACAAGGGATTTTCCCTTTCATATTTGTTGAAATTATATGCTTATTCAATATCTTATGTCCTATTAAGATTTATTGGAATATGCATAAAAATTTGGTAAAATAGCTTAAGTGAAATTATAAATAATAAAATTTAAAGTAACTAATACTTTAAAAAATAATGCATTGCATCATCTTACGAAAACCCTGGAAAAACTAGCTTATATAGTCATATATTTTTTCACAGATTTTTTTTAACCGTTTTTTTGCTCTCCTGAAAATTGTATAAAATCGAGATAAGATACTTTACCTTTTCACCACAGATATAATTTAAACATTGATCATAATACGACGCAGAAAAGTCTAGAATATCAATAATTTAGTTAAGTACTACATGTACCTACAATATGATATTTACTAATAAAACTCAAATAGAGTTTCCCAAGTATCGCTGAAAACTAAATTGCTTTACTACTTAATTAATAGAAGTTAGACGCTACCTAACTGCTGGATGCTAGGAGTTTCTGGATGTTGAGCGAGAATTCACTAACATTTCTGTAGCTTGGAGACGATCTAACAATTATATATAGTTAAATATACTTTATATCAACTACACCATCAGACAAAAATCCCCGAACAAACTATGACACTTTGATATAATTAAATTAAATTAAACTGACAAAAGTGTTGAAACATTTTCATCAATACCTCAAATATTTTGCAATGCAATGTAGTTTACAATATAATATAAAAGGGAATTTCCCTTATCCTAGATAGCGTACGATGCTATTCATTTAATTAGTATAATATTTCAATCTATATATACATGAATATTTAACAAAACAGCAACATTAATATAAATTACAATTTAATACCAATAAAGTGATTGATTTTAGCAGAAGATATTTTTGATATTTTAGAACAAAAATTTTAACTATATATTCAAAAATTTAATTTAGGAATTGAAAAATAAGCCTCTCCAAAGATAAAGATGAAAGCGTTAAAAATTGATAATAAAAGCATTGCAACGACAAAAAACTTATCAAAATAAATCCCTACAATATGTAATATCAAACGGTAGCATCAGTTTCATAAAAAGAAATTTATTTGAAACCGGATCAATAAAAATAAGCAACGTTGTAGACGCCCACAACTTTATCTAAGCCGACTGAGCGGTAATTTGCACGAGTAGCAAAATCAGCTCCAGTGATTAATCCCGGACGTCATCTAAATATTTATGTCTGATAGTGTACGTATTCAAATGATTTCCTTCACCTTAGTCATTTTCGCAACTCAAAAATAAAACTTATAAAATATTAGACTACCTAAATAAAAATCCAATTAGCATCATTCATCTATTGAAGAGATCTCCGCCACCAAAATCCGGCACCTAATCAATAATTCAGAAATTTGATCTCTTAATCTTAATTAATAAATAAATACAAATATATCTAAAATTTTAACTCAGTTCACGGTTCTCATTCCCTGCCAAATCAAGCATGCAAAGTAAATAAAACAATAAATATATGCAATGAAAATGAACCATTACTTTCTTAAAAATGTATCGATGTGTCATATACGAGTACGTAATTATGACGATTGTGTGTACATCCCACCATCTAAATTTCAATAAAACCATTAAGACAACCATTAAACTCAAAAACATTTAGCCTTCCAAAATGATTTAACATAATTCCACTTTTTCACATAAATGAACTCATCATTTTGTGTTAAAAATCAAATCTTAACTTAATTTAAACCAACATTTCCAAATTCGCATTTTATTTATCTATTTATTTATTTATTTAGACAATTTATAATTTATAATATTAATTAAATTAATTAGAAAACAATTTGATTCAGTATGTAATACCCTGTAAAAAATTTATTTATCATACCTAAATAAACCGTTCAAATGAATTTTTTAAGACAGCTCCCAATTCCAATTCGACTCAAACCAATTCGATTATACAAAGAATAAAAATCCTATTTGAGTCGAATATACAAAATCTTATTGTGTTCAAATAATGCATGATGTCAATAATATCATAGTTGTTTCGTGAATACACAAAAACACAAAGAGATCAACAACACCTGCATTCAAGTAACAAAATCTTATATACTAAAACCAAAAACATACTAAAACCACCAACACACATTGACGCTAAATATTTTCTACCACCTTTCATGTGCGTATCAGTAGACCTTATAGTACATATAAACACACCTAAACTATGTATCAATATAATACAGTAAAGTATTGTGACAACTGTATCAACAGCAACGCAAAAAATTCTCTTTTTGTTGTTGTTTGTGCATTATAATACATAAACCAACAAAATATATTACATTTCCTTAACAGAATCCGTGTAAAGAGCGAACAAGCTGCTGTACAACCACATTGTTGATCCTGCCATATATAATGCATGTATTAATAAGTGCCCATTTCACACAATTGTAAAATCAAAACCAACAAAAATGTTTATACAAGCCGTCTCGTTCGCTCCTTACACAGATCCTATCAAAACAAATGTACACTAAATTTATTTATGTATTGGTATTTATATATCGTAAAATACTTTAGTTTCGATGAATTTATCACCTATACTTATTTGTTTTGTGTATGTATATATACTTTCTGATTTATTTTATGCGCATCACTAATACTATACCTTAACTTACTTTTTTATATCTTAAGTGTGTGTACTGTTTGGCTTGTATAAACATTTTTGTTGGTTTTGGTAAAAAACTTGTGACAGCTGTATCAAAACATATCAAAACTCTTTCTCGTTGTTGTTTGTACTTAATAATACAAAAACCAACAAAACCACGCACATTTCCTTCACAGAAACCGTGCAAAGAGAAAACGACACAGCTACACAGTATACAAACATATTTATGGCCCTTTTATATACCAAATTATAAGTATGGATTAGTGTCGATTGTAAAATGTACACAAAATCACACATAAGAATACAAATAAGTGTGCGTAAAAATAAAATCTAATACCAAATTTATTGCGACTTATTTTATATAAATTAAAATTTATTTCAATACTATCTAAATATTAGACTTTAGTAATTAATAATTGAAATTTGATTTTATGTACAATCCACAAAATATCAAATCATGCACTTTTAATTTTTCTATCTACAAAAATAAAAAAATAAATAAACATTGCCTGACAAATGCATCTCGGTGGATTGCATTTTCCAAAATTACACTTTAGTTTAATTATTTTCACTACACTTGAATTATTATTACACTAAAATTAATTTAATTAGAATTTAATTAAAAAATTTAAAAATTAATCTGTATATATTTATGTATATAAAGTATATAAGAAACAAAAATAAAAATAAAATAAAATTAAATTAAATTTTTGAATAGGATAGAAAAAACACGTCTATCCTCTTCGACGAACTGTCGCCAACCAGAATACGATACTTTGACCACGACTGATAAAAAATTGTATTTAATTACAAAATCCTTTAAATAAACCTAAAATAATTTACGTCGACATTTTGACGTTTCAATTTAATAATAATAAAAATAGCAAGAGACTAGTAGATAAAATTTCAAAAATGAAATTTTTATTTGGTAGTAGTGAATAATAGAAGAAGGGACTACTAGATAAACTAGCAGTGAATAATGGACATCATTATATGTGAAGAAACAAACGTATAATGAGTATATTATACGTTAGTCGTGGACAAAAATTATTATCCTTTTGTCTCGCTGTTTCGTATTCGTAACATACATACATTACACTGATTGAACCTTTAAAATTGTGGCCAATAAGTACAGAAATAAACAATGCGTGCAGAGATTTTATTTTTTGTTGAAAAGCACTATTTCAAAATAGCACAAAACAGTCGCCTAAAAACGAATCGAGTGTAATCTGACTTCGTAATTAGGTACGGTGGGCTTTAACCAACTTTTAATGGAAGGTTCTGGTAGAACAAAATTTCCACTTGAGGATGAATTCTGTTGTAATTTGGAGTCGATGTTGACGACAAAGAAAAAATCCGCCTGGCACGTTTTTTAAATTGCAAATTTACTGTTTTTTAATATCACGTGGAATAAATAAAGTAAAATGATTATTTCAAATAAAAAAATTTGTTGACGCCATATGTATTCTATACAGATAGAATATTTTGTCCCTAAACAAGGACGGTTTTTTTTCAATGTTTCTGACACGTGATATAAATTATAAACTATTAGTTACTACGGCTCCGGTTCTTATAAGACGAAGCCGATGAGAAACGGGAGTCGGACAATTTATCGTAAACAGTACAGGAATCAAGCGCAAATTTTAGTGGAAAAATAAAATCGAAAAAATTTCTTGTAAATTACTGTAAAAACGTACGTCCATCATTGAACTGCTGAATGTACTAGGTACATTCACAGACTAGCTCTTACTGCAAAATTTAAAATACTACCCCTCATAGTTTTTTTTTTTGCAGAATATGGCTTTTTGCAGAATATGGCCTCTCATAGTTTTTTTTGCAGAATATGGCTCGGGATTGTTGATGGAACCCACATTGCAATAACCGGGCTTAAAAAGGATGTTGAACATGCCTATGTCAACCGTAAAGGGTTTCATTCGATAAATACCCAATTGGTAAGCTTAAATGTGACAATTTTTTTAAGAATTACAAATTGCAATGCGAGATATTCCGAGTAAGTATTATTGATTAATTATATTAATTTTTTGATCCAATATTTTAATACTTGAACAAATTTTTTATTGGTTCTGGCATCTTTATTTCAAGAAATTCTTTTACAGCTTTAGCTTTCGAATCCTATGTTTTTTTGTTAAAAGAATGAATATGAATAGTAGAAGAAATTCCGAAATAGGAGAGAAGAGGCTAAAGCAAATAAAATTTTTTGCAATGTTTTGCATTTTTGCAATTGCGATACCGATAAGGTGAACGACGGGAACTGCTATTTAATTTATTCTGTGTATCTAGGTTTCAATTTTATTAAATTCTGCGTTTGACAATTCACAACAACAAAGCCTGTCTATAAAAAGCCGAAAAAATCAATTAATTAACAACAAAGTCGTTTACAACAACAATCGCACTATACAATCGCTAACTGTAGGAATTTATTAAAAGATGTCGCCGTATTTTGTGTTTTTTCAAATTACAACAACTATAAGTGTTCCTATTGCATTGGATAAAGCACCGCATGATTTAAACAAACCAAAACAAGATTTGTTTTATTTAAATCGTAGTAGTTGGTAGCTGTTTGAGGAGAAAGTCTCTCAACAAAATGCCATTTAATCAGTTTCAAATTTGGGATTCGTCGAAATCGTATTGTTCAGTATAAAATTGGGGTTGAATATATGGCATTATTGTTATAATTTGGCAAAAATACGGCGAACATTTTTTACGAATTTCTACTGAGGGATTGGATTGTGCAATTGTTGTTGTAAGCTGTCAATAAAATACAACTTATATAACAAAATGTTTATAGGTGATAGTGGGTAACCTTTGCAACCGTTTCTTATGACAAATATCAAAAATCCCAGGACACAAGAAGAGCGGCATTACAACCAGCGGCAGTGCAAAATTCGTTGCAAAATAGAGCGCTGCATTAATTTATTGAAGAATCGATTTCGGTAATTCCATCTGTATACAATTTTATATCTAGAAAAAAATTTTTTTTTTAACAAATTGCAGATGTACCTTGGGTGAACGTAAATTACGCTATGAGCCTCGAATTGCCACCAGCATAATTATTTCCTGCGTTGTTTTACACAATATTCTAATAAATATTCGCATTCCACACAAGGAATTCAACACACCAGTACGAGAAGAATTGGAGAGTCGAAATAACGAATAAACTTAAATTAAGTTTTAAGGTGCCTTCGAGCTTCGTGTTGCTCGGTCTTATTTTTCTTAATTTAATTTAGAATTAAATTTTTAATTTTTCCGATATTTTACTTTATATTATTAACTGTATTTTCGTCAATATTAATTAAAAAAATGGAGGTGTGGCCAACACACAACTTTCTTTTACGAACAGAGAATTTTGAGAAATTTTATTTTTTTTTATAACTTTTTTTTTTAAAATTTTTTTTTTTTTTTAATTTTTAAATTTTTTAATTTTTTTCTTTTTTTTATTTTTATTTTTATTTGTTTTTAATTTTTTGAAAATTTTGCATTAAGTAGTTTTTTGTAAACCTTATACTTTTTAAGATATTTGCAAAATAAATTTTCTGGACCAAGGGAGTGGCCACTTCCGGTTAGCCGATTTGGAGTAAAATTCACTGGGACCTCCCAATTTATCAAAAAAGCTTAAATCTGAAGCTTCAGTTTGATTGGTTAAACCATCTGTGCTGTAGAGAGAACACAGACAGACTGACAGACAGACAGGCAGACACCATTTCGAAACCCACTCTTTCCGACTCAGGGGACCTCAAAACAAATAAATCTCTAAAAATCTCAAGGTCCAAAATTTTCATGATTACTATAGTTTATTTTACTAGAGTAAAAGAAAGTAAAAATTTTAGTTCCACAGAATGTGTATGGAAGGCACCTTTTGCATTAACCAAGGATCTCGTCCCCTTTTTATTCTTTTAATTTTTGGGTTTTGAAAGCATGTAATTTCATGAAGACGATTTTGTAATTTTTTTTTTTTTAATATACTCTCTTGGTCAAAGGTTTCTACAGCATTCCCTGACCGTAATGCATTGATCGGAAGCATATAGCCGGTAAATCGAATTGTTTCTCTTTAAAATGCTTCGAACCATCAATGGTTCTAAGGAATATGAGGGATTTATCCAAAGTCGGCTGCAGCCGCCAAAATGCAATTAATATTGTAATTTGCTTATTTGTATGTTTGATATTAAGAGGTTTTGAATTTACTTTAAGGATTTTGATGTTCTGGTTTTTGTTTGTTTCTTCTTGAAGCTGAATTGTTTTTTGGGTGGTTTCTGTTTTTGGTGTCAATGGTAATTGCAGTTTGCAGGATAAGTAGAGACAACGTTAAACTAAATACATTACATTTCAATCAAAAAAAAAAAAAAATTCCATATTTTATTAAAGGCAATTTAAGTTATAGTTACAAAAAAGAATTCATATTCGTAACGTTTATTATATTTTATTATTATATTATTATTATACATTTCGGTTTTATTATTTACTATGGGTCGAAGGGACCTCTGGATTGAATCCAATATAGTTGGATTCTGAAACTGTTATTTTAGGAGATACTACCATAAGGACACTGTTTCATTGATTACTTAATCTTGATTTACTACTTTGTTGACCACGAACTCGACATGGGCGAGGTGTATTGGAACTTCTACTTGCAGGTGACATGTTAATATTTAAGGAATGTGGAGGGCTATTTACAGGTGGTCTGTGGATCGACTGTATTCCCACTCGTAATGGTGATGAATATCCTTGCAAATATTCTGCTGGTTCTATAAATAGTTCCACTACGTGTCCTTGAGTTTCGGCGGTGGAGGAGACTGTAATAAAATCACCCAAATTAAATAAAAGTATTTGTAAAACAAATGTATTTGTTTAATATTAAATTAAAACCACACTCAACTTCTGTATGTCCATCTAACAATTCCAGCTTGCACATATTAATGATCTTCCAGTCGCACTCCATTATTTCGGTAGCATCGCTTTCGTCAACGTCTTCATTTTTAGCTTCTCTTTCACTTTATAAAACTAAAATAATTTTTTTTTTAAATAATTTAAAGTATAATAAAAATTTTAAATAAGCCCCTGTTCAGTAGTCTTTAAAATAGGTCCAACCACGTTGACTGAATCTGCTATTAGAAGCCAAACGGATTTTTTATCGTTGGCTCCACGAGCTGTTGCATGTTTTCCTATAGTAAAAAAAAAAATTGGATTTATGTATAAAGTAACTTGCCATATTCCCAGGCAGGCATTTTTTGTTCAATTTACCTTAAATAAATTCAAAATGCTCCTCTACTAAATCAATAAGTGCATTTTCCTGGCGATTTCCTAACCTGTTCGCTTTTGACTGAAAATTTATTTAATACACTCTATTAAAATGAAATAAAATAAATGTTTATTAGGAAACTTTTAAACAAAATATAATTTTTATGTTATATGTATTGTATACGAAGTTCTGGAATTATGAAAATTAGTAAAATTTTATTTGGTGGCTGTAATTATTTTATTCTACATTAAATAATTTTTACGTGTTAATTTAAAATTCAAAATTAGTTATTAGTATTAATCGTACAAATAAATTTTCAAAAAAAATATCCACTAAAATATTCAACGGATACATATTTCTCTTTAGAGATACCTTCGTATGTTACACTAAAAAAAATTCTGACGAATTTTTATCGCGCGAAAAGTTTTTCCAGCAGTTTTGGCTACGTACAGTTTTGCTTTTTTAACATTTTTTTTTTTCGTATGACGGCTCTTTTTCCCACTAAAATTTGCGCTTAATTCGTCTACAGTTTACCGTAAAGCAATTTATCGTAAAGCAATTTATCGTAAAACATTTTATCGTAAAGCAATTGTACGCATCGAAATTATTTTCGAAAATATTATTCGAATTATAAAAATAATTTCAGTACGATCAATTGCTTTATGATAAATTGTTTTACGATAAATATGGTCTCTAAACCATGAGAAACATCGATGAGCTAAATATTACAATTACAATGTTACGTTAGATTAAATTAGAACGAAAATTCTATCAAATTAATAACTAACAATTAGTGCCACAACTTTGATTGATGCGAAATTTGCAATAAAATTTTATTCGATACAACGGAATCATCTAAATTCCGTTTTTGGCGCAAATAATATTTAAACAGGCGTGGTTTTGTTAAAGTGATCTAACCTTAAGTTGGAACAATAGCGGCGCAACAAAAATTTCAACTGTGAGATTATAATACAACCAAAATTAAGGGTAATTAGTATCAGGACGGACTTTTGTATAAGGAAAACCACCAGACAGTAAAGTGAAAAAATGCCAACATGCCTTAGAAACTTTGTCTAGAATGTAATATAAAATCTCCCATGTTTCTTCTAATATCTAAGTAAAAATCGAATGTAGTAGCTGTAGAATGCATACACCGAAATCGTTTATTTGCTGCATTGTTTAGAGAAATGTGTAAACAAGGACATCTTAACAAGAACATACAATAAATTATATTTACTTCCACATGGTTGCTTCTCTTTCAGATGTCTACGGAATTTAATTACCATTACAAAAATATATATAAAAATAACGGACCATTTAAGATAACAAAAATATTAAATTTTATATTTTTATATTAAGACATAATTTTTGAAATTTTATGACCGACATTTTGTTTTGTTCTTTTACTACCGTCGAAGAAGTAATATAGTACGTTAAGCAGTGAAAATATTATCGCCTTGGAAATCTTATTTACTTTTAATGACGGAAAATAATTTTTTTGTTTAAATGATGTACTTATGTCGTAGACATAAAAATTATCCAAGTGGGAATTACACGATAAGATTAGGTAATAATGATAAGCAGGTAATGTTTCTGCACGTGGCTTAAAACAGATAATTTTCAAGAAGTAACGCACAATATTGGGTGGATGATTGATTTTAACACTAGAGAGACTGAAACTTAGTATATACCCATATTGCCCAAAAGCAGTCAAAATGACTACATTGTGAAAGAAGAACTAATGTGTAAAGAAATTTGTTTTAAATTATTTTTTACTATTTTTTATATTATTTACAGTTATATAACAAGTTATTAGTAAATATTAACAATAAATAAAATTTACTTCACTTGGAAAAAAAAGATAATTTATGCATTATTATTTGTACATTCTATGCAACTAAAAGTGTAAATCTTTTTATGTGTACATCTTCCACAAACATACTTTTGACATTTTTCACATATATCATTTGTTTGTTGTTGTGGCAAAGTGTACTTGACCAATTTTGCGTTTGTTAGAATGGGTTGCATTTGATGATGTTGCAGTTGATCTTTGTGGGTCTTCATGTTCTGATCAATTTTTTTGTCTTGCAGCTCTGTATTAGGTGGAAAGCTGTTCTGCTAATTGAAACAAGAACTCTTTTCGTTGTATTTGTATTCCTGTCGTTCCTTTGTAAAGGATCCAAGCATTTATAGCAGCCAAATCTAAAATATTGAAAAAATTTTGGAGGGGACATCTACGAGAACTAGCTTTTACTGTATATTTTCTGACCATTCGATCCGCCATATCAACTCCAAATTTTGTGCTGTTATAAAATTGTATAGATTCCGGTTACATTTTTTTATTACTTTTATCAATTTTCACAAATTTATGCTTAGAACTTAGAACAACTACTCTTTTATTTGGTTTGCTTTTATATATTGTAAGAACACAATTCATTTATATAGCAGAGTGGAAAAAAGAGGCATGTTATCCTTCGTTTATTTGGCTGCTTTTGATAGTTCTCTTTTGTTTCCTCTAATAGTTCCAACTAGAGTTGTTTTTTTGGCCAATAATTTTGTCGCGAGTGACATGCTAGTGAAAAAGTTATCGGTCGTGATATTTCTTCCACAGCTTGTATAAGGCTCGACAAGTTTCAGAACAACGTGTTCACTGAGAAGCATTGCCGATGGTCGTTGTTCATCTTTCGCCAAATAAGGAAAACTATTCAAAACATATTTGCTACTAACATCTGATGCAAGCCAGAATTTGATGCCACATTTGTTTGGTTTATTAGGCATATACTGTTAAACCTGCACCTGGCTTTTGACGGAAATAATTGCTCGTCAACTGTTATATTTTGCCCTAGTTGATAGCAAGCTTGACTATTTTCAATGAACTTGTCCTATATTTCCGAAACCAAGGCAAATTTATTTGTTTGTAGGCGCCTACTTCTTTCGGTTCTTTTGTCAAAACGAATAAATCGTAGGATTTGCTTGAACTTTTCTCTGGCCATAGTTTTTCTAAAAAATTTGGCACCCCACTTTGTTGATCATAAATGACTCAGTTTTAAATTTTTTGCCTCATAGGTTCCACGAGCACATAAAATCCCAATAAATGCACGTATTTCCGGTAATGCTGTTGTCCAATCGTTCCTCAAAATTCGGCGGTCTTCTTCTTCTGTGCACTTTTTTATATGTTTGATAATATGGTTATCTATTATCAACGAGAAAGCACTGATAAGATTATCTGCTATAATGTTCCTTTTCGCGTAGCCTGTTGGCCCGTTCACATCCTTGAAAATACAAGTAGTAACCTTCCAGGAATACCACCTTCGTCAATTTTTGACCTCACAGTACCGTCAGCAGCTGTTTCGGTCTCCTGAAAGGTGTTTTCAGTTTATCAGAGTCTGAACTACTTAGCACCCTACGCCTTTTCCTCGGCATATTGATAACACTGACATTTTCGTCATTGGTGATCGACTCTTCATCGCTATCTTCCATTTCATCCGTTTCATCTTCAGATGATAGTTCAGAATTGGTTGTATCTGATTCTATATCGGAGCACTCTTCATTTATGTTCGTTAGCTTTTCCAATAACTCACTTCTATTCGACATTTCTTTCAGTTCAGTTCTCTCTGACACTATGATACTATATGATATTTATTTTATTTGATCACCGAGTTTTTATAAGTTTTTTTTTTATCCCCAGTACTAATTACAAAAAACCAAAAATGGACCAGTAGAAGTTCTTCTTCTATATAATATAAAATATACCCTAACTAAAACTAATATAGATAAGATTGGTGAGGATAAGGTCTAAAACCTAATATAAATTTTCGGTTGATCGTAGAAAAATTGAACGATCATAAAACAATAAATTGAACCTTTTTTTCACATCTAATTACATTGTTTGGTTTCTTTATGTTATTGAGCAACTGCAACTTATCAAGTATACGCCCAAATCGACAATTTATCATGTACTTGTATGTTATCATGTAACGGTAATCGAAAAAAAATGAAAACTGTTATTTCAATACAGAGCCAAACTGGTTATATAAGAAATTTACTCAATTCAATAATAAGAGTGGGGGCATGAGTGGTAATGATAGAAGAGATGGCAACAACTTCACCGACGACGTCAAGCAACCATTGCTCGGGTTAGTACAAATTGGGGTTAGGAACATTGAAAAAAGAAAACAGATTGTGATAAGAACCAACCTCCCCCCTCCCCCCCCCCCCCCCGTGGTATCAAGAATGGGTCACTACTGGCCTAAGTATGCGGAAAGTAGCCACTGTAACATAACCTAACCTAACCTACGTATATATAATAAGAGTCATTTGATTATTTTAAATTTTTCAAGCAGTCAAAATGACTGCTTTTGGGCAATATAGGTATATAACACATATATATACCGGAAATGAAGGAGGAAAGAGGTAACTACAATTATTAATAAACGCATTTATATGTTGTACAAAAAGTCACAAAATTCTAAGATATTTTGTCATTGTATACGTAATTGTTTTTTCTAATTGAAATTAAAAAGCAGTCAAAATGACTTCCTTTGGCAATCTAGTGTTAAAGTTACAGGGCAAATACTTAAGGATCTTAATGCATATTATACGGTGGTTAAAGAGTATACTATATTTGAGAAATCTCGTCTGGGGAGCGCCTTGCGCAGGGCATTGTGGACGATGGATTAAAGATAACATGTAATGAAAAATAATGCATTGAGTCTCAAAAGTCTTATATCAGTTTTACATAAATAATATCAAATGTGAATTTGATATGAAAGTTTTTAACGTTTACAGGAAAACAAGTTAAGAAGTTCGTAACGTTAACGAATTAACAGAAAAGGGGGTTCATACAAAAAGTTATTTAAGATGTCGTTGATTTTATAACTTCAAACAAAAACTAATGACACTTGTAAATATATACCTTCAGCAATGTTGAAGAGGTTATGTGCTAATCTCGTACAGTCACTAATCATCAAATAAAACCAGATTAGCTAATGTCCAACTCGACCCACTCCAGCTAATCTCGAATAACTCACGAATCACACTTAGCTAATTCCTAGTCTGTCAATAGTATTTCGCTATTTGAGGAATCAGGTCACTGTTCTTAACTCGACTCAACCTAAAAAATGTGTCGAGTCGATTTTTCTGAAATATGTCGAGTCGATTTATCTGAAATGTGAGACTTCTATGTAAAATGTAAATTCACACGCAATTTTTATTTGTTATTTAAATATAAACTAGGAGTCATGTAATCTAACAAAAATATACACGGTAAAATTATCGATTCTCAAAATCAACCTTTCAGTCTGACACTAGAAAACAATTTCATTAAATAAGACGAAGAGGTACCCCTTTAAATTTGGTTTTATTTGTTAGATTCTGGGTACACGAAATAAACACGTTAAAAAATATATCAGCAAATAATCTGGTTTCTGTGAAAATTGTGGTATGCTGCTAAATTCTTGAAAACAGTAAAGTTGAATAAAATATGTGTGAACGGAAATTAAAACTTTGATCCGCAAGGACCAAAGTTATTGAATTCTTGCCATAAATTTTTTTTTTTTTTCTTTATTGATATGGCTACTACAATCTTAAACATTATTAATTCATTAGTAAGGTTGACATTAGTACTTATGAGATAAGCATAAACTTGTGTGGGTCTGCTGGACCAGTATCCAGTTCCCTTAAGATATAATATTCATACGGTTAGCTCATGTGGTTTGATTCGTTTGAGCCGCCTTATTTCGTTTGTACTGTCCAGTAGTTGTACGGCCTCAACGTTGGTGTGGTTAAGAAGCCTCTTCTCATGTTTAATGGCACATTCGCGGATGACGTCGTCTATCAATTGTATTTTTAGATCATTGTGTATTTCTCTGTTAGTCACAAATCGGTAAGCGTTGGTGACCATTCGAAGAAATTTATTTTGGCTACGTTGTATAATGTCTCTATTGGATTTATGAGTACAACCCCATAGCTGCGCACCATACATCCATATTGGTTTGAAGATAGTCTGGTAGACTAGTCTTTTGCAATACAGGTTCATTTTGGAATGATGCCCAATTAACCAGTACATTTGACGTTGTTTTAATCGTATCTGTTCAGCTTTTTGTCTCACATGATGTTTCCAGTTGAGCCTTGAATCTAAATGCAGACCAAGGTATTTAGCCGATTCAGCCTGCGGCACTTGCACCCCATTGAGGTATATGTGTAGACTGTTATTTTTGTGTCGGAGCGTAAATGTCACATGGGTTGATTTGAGCTCATTAAGCACTATTTTCCAGTCAATTGTCCATTTAGTAACGTCGTTCATTGCTCGTTGAAGATTTTCCACTGCCCTTGGTTGTGATTCGTCTACTGACATAATTACAGTGTCATCAGCGAACGTGCCGATGAATGTTTTATTCGTTGAAGGTATGTCCGCAGTGTAGATAAGGTAGAGGAGGGGTCCCAATACGCTTCCCTGCGGAACTCCCGCTAGAGTTGGATAAAAGTCAGAACATGTTTCTTCATGGATGACTCTGAATTGGCGATCAGAGAGGTATGATTCAAGCAGCTGGCAATAGTTTTGTGGTAGCATTTTGCTCATCTTGAATGTCAATCCCTCGTGCCAAACCCTATCAAAGGCCTGAGATACATCCAGAAATACGGCGGGGCAATATTTCTTTTCTTCTAACGCTTGCTCTATTACCGTAGTTATTCGATGGACTTGATCTATTGTAGAGTGGTTATTCCTGAATCCAAATTGAAAATCAGGAACGTTTACCATTGGCTTTAGACGTTTTAGTAGTAGTTTTTCAAACAGCTTTGATAAGGTCGGAAGCAGTGAAATTGGTCTGTATGATGTTACTTCTTCATCTGGTTTACCTGGTTTCTTCAACATAATTATTTGAGCCGTTTTGAAGCATTTGGGTATATACTTCAATCTCATACAGGCATTAAATAAGTATGTGATCATGATGATTGCTTTGCGTGGAAGTTCCTTGAATAGACCCGGTGATATTTCATCAATTCCTGGTGCCTTTTTTTTGACTAAGACTTTTGTCGATTTCTTCAGCAATTTCCATTGGCGTGACCCTTTTAAAATCCTGATTTGGTTGATAGACAGGTGTTACGTTAATGTTGGATTGAATGTCATGGGGTTGAAACACTGTTGCTAGGTGTTGAGCAAAGAGTTCCGCTTTTTCTTTGTCATGTCGAACCCAATTGCCTTGAGCATTTCTTATAGGTGGTACTCGAACTACAGGTCGTTTAAATTTTCTGGTTGCTTTCCATAACGAGTAGTCCTTATCCATTTCTGGACCTAGCCCGCTTAAGTAGTTGTCGAAGCAATCCTGTTTGAAGCTTTTGATTAGCCTATTGACTTTGTTACTTATTCGATTGAAGGTGGTTTTGTCAGCGGGATTTCTGGTGAGATGCCATATTCTCCTTGCCTTTCTCCTTTCCTTGATTTGTTCCCTGATTTCAGCCGGGTATTTGACTTCAATCTCCGCTTTGTCCTTTAATTCTGGAGTAGCTAGACTGGCGGCCATACGAGTGTATTCAATGAAATTGTTTGTTTGTTGTTCCAATTCTTCATTACTTTTAATACTAACTTTTAATTCAACTAGCTCTTCCAGTTTTTCTCTGAAGAGGTCCCAATCCGTGAATCTATTAGTAAGGTTTTGCTTCTTTTTTTTCTTGATGACTATAGCGCTTACTGACAACAGTACAGGAATGTGATCAGATGTTAAGTCGTTAATTCCTTCGACACTAGTGTAATTGGATGAAATACCTTTTATGATGAAGAAATCAAGCAAATCTGGTATTTTTCCTGCATCCGTTGGCCAATACGTTGGCCTCCTTGGAGACAGATATTCACATTTGTTTTCATGAATGGCATTGAACAAAGCATTTCCTTTCCCAGGAGAAATTAGCCTGGAACCCCAAGCTGTATGTTTTATATTATAGTCCCCTCCAATAATAAATCTTGGACCGAGCTTATTAAAGACGTTATTAAATTGTAACTTCGTTGGTGTATGCCGTGGAGGACAGTATGCTGCCGCAATATTTAGATCTGCGCCATTATATTGGATTGAGATAACAGTTGCTTGCATGTAGCTTTCTCGAATATCCTCTTGTTGATTATGTTTGATATTATTTTTAATTAGTACAGCTGAACCACCTCTGGCTCTTTCACTAGGATGGGTTGTCCAGTAGGAATTAAATCCCTTTATTCTAACAAAGCTTTTGTTGGAGAAGTGCGTTTCTGAAATAAGTGCAATATCTATGTTGTTTGTATGGAGAAATATTTCCAGTTCTTGGGCTCGTTGGTTGAGCCCATTAGCGTTCCAAGTTACAATGCGTAGGAACGAGTTAATCATTTGTGTGTATGCTGACTTTTTTTGCTAGGCGGATAGAAATTAATTTCTAGTTTTGCCACCCTTTCTGTTAAGTGACCAAGTGTCTGTTGAATTTGACTAAGCTTTTTAATAATTTCAAAGTTATTAGACTCGTTATTAACTTCTATATGTTTGTTGTTTTGGTTTGATTCATCAGCAGATAACTTGGTGATTTGCGCATAGGATAATCCAACTGTGGATGGTGTGATTGTTGTTTGTGGTTTAGCAGCTTTGGTTTGTAATCGCTGTACTACTCTTGTTCTATTATTCTGTTGACTTTTAATTTTGTTCTGATATACACAGCATCCTTTATAATTTGCAGTATGTCCTTGTTGTTGACAAAGAGCACATGAAGGCGCGATATCTGGTTGTTTTTTGCATTTTGTCGTGTGATGATCTCCAGCACATTTAACGCATTTGGTTTGACGATAGCAAAAACTCTTGGTATGTCCAAGTTGTTGACAATTCGTCAATTGTGGAATGTCCCTTGTCTTGTTAGGTGGCTCAATTTTAACTATACAGTACGCAAGTTTCTTGATGTTGTATACTTCTTTATTGTTGTCTTTTTGTTTTAAGTCGATGTAAAACAATGGAAAGTGTTTCTTGTCTTTTACACAATTAGTTGTGACCATTTTGTATATGTTAGTAATACCTGCGACTTCATGTCCCATTTTTTCTAAGTCTGCTTTAATTACATCGTGACTAATGGAAGATGGTAAGCCTCTGATAACTACTCTATAAGCCTTTTCGCTCTTCAGCTGATAGGTATGATATTCTATATTTTCGGATTGGTTGCTGGGTTCTTTTTTTAATTCTTCCAGTAATTTTTTGACATTTCTGTAATCATTTTCATTTTGAAATGTAATTTTAATGTCACTATTTGAAAGCGTCTTAAAATTAGTTGATTCACTAGTGGTTTTTATTACTTTTTGTCGAAAAAGTTCGAAATTTTTGATATTGCTCACGTTAATGGGTGGAGGCAGTGGTATTTTTGGGGTTTTCTGTTCGGTGTTATTGATCACAATTTGTGTAGTATTTTTTGGAGGAGTTTTCGTTTTTGTACGCCTGCGTTTCCTAGCATTTCTGTTATCAGCACCGGAAACTTCTTTTTCCAGTTCTTCCTCATCTGTGCAATAATCCTCTTGACTCAGAGCACTGAATCTATTATTCTGTTGAAAAACTGGAAAATGCCGCAGCAACCAGTTGGAATTATTTGAATGTTCATGTTGACTGGCTGATGGCTGAATATGGTTTGAAGAAAGATTGTTAACTCGTGCTGAATTCTTAGCTATGCTATTTTTAACCTTTTCTTTTAGTGTAGAGTTTTCTCTCTTAAGTTCAGCAACTTCATTGCTCAGCTGCGCGATTAGTTTCTCCATTTTTTGAAATTTATTTAACAGCTCCTCGCTATTTATAATATTTGTTGATGCACTCGGCATTTGTTCTGATAATGAAGTTACTTTTTCAGTGGAGATTGCGTTGTTTGCAAATATTTTTTTTATTGGTGATCTGATTGTAATGGAGCCCTTTCGGAATGAAAGTTCTTCCTCGTTACTCTTTTGAGCGTTGATATCGCTTAGCTTATTTTTGGTATCATTTGAATTATGTAGCAATGTTTGGTCCCCCCTAGAATCCATGGGACCGACCTCCGGAGAGAGTGGATTTTCCTGAACATCAGGTCTGCCACCTAGGGTATTCGTTTCCTTGTTTGTTTTATCCATTGCTTTGGTTTTTATAGTGTTATTACACTCGCCTCTAGAAGTTCAGCCGTTGTGATACATTAAAAATGCAAAACAAACGTTGCCCAGGTGCTACCGCGTGGAGGTAAACTAGAGACAGTTGATGGTTTCTTTTTCTACATAGTTGCAACGTTGGAGTATAACCAATTTATAATTGGCTATAAACGGTCAACGCCATAAATGACAAACATTTTGTTCCATCAAAACTACTTTCCTCATCTTTTTGAAGGTCGTCGAGCCCGATGTCTGTTCGCCAATCTGTTTGTATAGTCCAGGCGGTGAATTGAAAAGTTTCTGGAACATATACGTCAAGAGCGTCTCATACATGCCAAACGAATTGACTAAAAACTACGTAGCTATTAACAAGTGGTATTACTACATGTTTTTCGATTCATTTTTTTCTAGTAGGGCCTCAGAACCCTAGTGGCTTAATCCCTCCATTTAAAATGTTTACGTTTAATTGGCTGTAAATGTTCAGTTGAATGTTTATTTATTATAAAAGAAATATTTTAATAGATAACCTGAAAATAATATTGTCTCTATAGAATGGTGTAAATAGATTTTTTGCCGATTAAACGAAAAAAAAAAAAAAAAATTTAAATATGTGGGTTTAGGCCAATATGGCTTTGAGCCCCTCACATATGATATGAGATTTCAATTGGGGGTCTATTTGCGAGTTGTGTCGGGATTGGGTTAGGGTTATATTTGGATGTAGACAGCCTAAAACTCTCATAAATGCATTATGCCATAACCTTCAACATTATTATTCGTTCGTGGCGCTTTGTTTTGTATGAAATCAAACTGATTCCATGCGTGAACAACATACCGAGGATTTCGTCTGTGCGAAGCCTCTCTGATACGATCATCGAGCGCTCCAACGTAGACATCCTCAAAATATGCTACGACATTATCAGCACTGGGCTGGTATTTCGCTAGAGGCTTTTAACGCATCAAATACATTAATAACATCATTTACTGGAACAAATGCTAGAGCCATAAGCATTTTCATTTGAGGAGAAAATTCAGAATTTGTGGCATAATTTGTTTTAAAACTTTCTGCATTTCAATATATTTAATTTCAAATTATTTATATTTATATGTAGTTAAAAATTTAAATATTAAAGTTTAAAATTAAATACAATGAAATATATATATTAAAGTTAAAAATTAAATACAATGAAAAAGTAAAAGTTCCCACCAACATCAACAGATCTACCAATTAACATAAAACATTTTAAAACAACATTTAAAACAAAAGCCTAGCGACTCGATTTTTAAATTCCTCTCTGGAAATATTAAAATCAAAACAATCCGCAACGGTGTTGAGATCTCGTTGAATACGCGCTATAGGACCATGGAACCTGTAGTTGCTACTTGCAGTCGGAATATGGAGAAGTTCTCGGACATGTGACAGAATGTCATTACAGTCTATTTTAATTAAAGATTGAAGATCCAGGAAACGACATCGGTCTACATATGGTGATAGTCTGAAATTATTGTCACGCTCAAAAGACGATAATTTTCTGAGAACAAATAATAGAAACTGTTTTTGAACACTTTCAATTCTGTTTGAATGCGACTCGCAGAACGGGGACCATAGGACAGTCGCATACTCAACCTGTGAACGAATAAATGAAGTGTACAGTGACTTGAAAGTTAAGGTGTCGTGAAAACCCTTCGAATTTCGTTTAATAAACCCCAACATCGAAAATGCTTTGTTAACAACCGCATCGACGTGAGAATTAAACGTTAAATCCGAGCTAAAGATAACGCCCAAATCAGTAACCACATTAACTGGAATGGGTGATTATGTGACAATTATCAACATTCAGAAACATAAGGTTAGCAACACACCAACCGCAAGTGTGTTGAGGTCCCGCTAAATTTCACAAATTTTAATAAAAAACTTTACACAAATAAAATGTATATTCAATTAAGATAAAAAAACAATAGTTATTTGTTAAAATGTCTTCTTGAAGTAATAATATGATTTTTAAAAATGGAAGACCGGTTTCGGATTTTCATCCATCATCAGTTGCAAACAATTTTAAATACTAAATTAATTTTGACTAAATCACGCATTTTTATATGTTGCACTCGTCGAAAAATGTTTTTTCATCCACAATTAAATTATTTTGAAACACTGCTAAATTAGTGACCGTTGACCGGCCCGGAAAAAATCCATGCTAATACGTTGTTTGGAGTGGAAGTAGATCACATTGTTAACTCGAATAGTTTAGGAATGCAAGATAGTATTGCAATTCCACGATACATCACTGCGCGGGCCTTTTCTGTGAATCGGTATGATAGTTGATACTTTTCAAAGAACCGGAAATTTAACTTGACTGAGGCACAAATTAAATAAATGGCATAAAGGAGCGGCAAAACCGACTGCACACAGCTTCAATAGAGATACTGGTAAACCATCTGGTCCAGGACCCTTAGAAACGTCCATGTTCGTCAAAGCTGAGGTCAAGTTCTGAAAAAACAATTTTTAAATTATTGGAGCTAGATAATATATGAGTGTGTGAGCTATCATTAACAAAAACACTGCTAAAGTGTTCAGCGAAGAAATCGCAGATTGTCTTTGGATTATCTGATTTTTGACCACAGAATTCTAAAAACGACGGCAAGCCGTGCTTACGGTTCTTAAATTTGACAAATCTCCAGAAATTCTTCGGTTGAGATAGCAAAACTGTTTACACAGAGACCTAAACTGGATGTAGTCATGGGCCAACTCTGTAGGCTTATATTTCCTGTGACATTTATTACGCAGGTCTTCAAGTTGTTTAAGTTCTTTAGTAAACATGGTATGAGACATTTTAATTAATTTTTTAGGAACAAATTTTTCAATAGCAACCTTCAACAATTCATTGAAGGTGCCTAATAAACTGTTGATATCAATGTTTGATAGAGTATCAGCCCATTGCACTTCAGCTAAAAAATCTTTTAATGAGCTGTGATCGGCGCACGGGTAATCAAATACGGTACAATTTTTAGTAAAGTTCAAATTATTAGAAATTTTGTAGAAAAACTGAATTGAAACCGCGGTATGATAAACACTCGAAGATCCGGCAAAGTCATCGCAAGATTCTAGTTTAAAAGATCTATTGTTAGTGTAGAAAACCAAATCCAGATAAGTGCCATGGCTGTTTGGAACACTGTTAATTTGCGAAGTACCCATGTTTGCCAAAAAATCACAAATTAGGGCTAATGAATCGTTAGTATTAGCAGGAATGAATATATTGTCATCCATCATTCAAATTAGATCTAAAAAGTTGAAATCGCCGAAAATAACAAATTCAGTCCTATCATATATGAAAGGTAATAAATTAAATGAGATCTTGTCAATAAAATCTTGACAAAATGACGAGATTGGTTTTAGAGGAAAGTAAACTGCTCTAATTATTATGTAAAATGTACCTAGTTTGAGTTTAACAGCAATGAACTCCATGATTGGGTCGGAAAATAAAGTTCACAAGAATAATTTTTCCGTACTGCAATAAGCACACCACCACCTTTAAGTTTTGTACTAAAGTTATACCGATCGCGACGGAAAACGCAAAAGTTCGAAGGGAAAAACTTCGCATCATTAAAATCCACTGAAACCCATGTTTCGGTCAGAATTATTACGTCGTAATTAGATTCTAAAACTCGAAAATATAATTTTTTTTTGATTTTGATCGCATGCCACTACAATTACAATAAAAAATTGATAAGCTATTGCCAAAATTGTTAGATCCATTGATGATATTGCTAGAATTAGGTACACACGAATTTAGAATGTTAGGATTAGTATTCAAATTAATATTTAAAATATTAGAATTTAATGTATTGATTATTAGGCGACAGTGAGAAGCAGGACACGTTTGAAGGATTAATATGTAATGTAATGGAATATCGACTCAGAGGTAGTAGGTGTCTTCATTTTAAATATAAATAAAAATGCATTAAGGCGTATTTGAATACAATTTCTCAAGTGAATTGAATAAAATCAAGATAAAAATAATTTGTTGAGTTTATCGCATTGTTTGCTTGTAAATCACATTTTTTGATTTTGCTCCCGAAGCAAAACACACAAATGTTTTTGAAGTTCCTACTCTCGGAATGAAGGTGTGTTCTCTTTTACGTAGCCACATACCTAGAAGACAAATGAGAACGATCGAGTACTGCGAATTTGTTGGCTAGCAATCTGCATACGGTGGCTTGTTGTCAGTGTGGGGTGAGTAAGTGTAAGATTCTTTCATTTTATTGTATCCGGTCTCCTCTTTTCCATCAATATCGTCTGTATAATGAATATGTTAACAGGGTGGAGTTGTTATCTGATCTGAGCACATTTTGTTCATCCGATGCCATCTTTACTAGACAAATTAACACCATCATACCTAAGTCATACCAGCTGTTGGGCCCGTTTTATTTGCACTTCGTTGTCTACCGTCTGCACGATCTATTGAATATATTCTTCCACCTTTCTAGGATCGCTATAACTTATTGAGATTATCGACGTGTTGTAATATAAGCAATATTAATTGCAATATTCATTCTGTACGCTCCTATACAAGAAATGCGTCCACGCGATGGACCGTTACTCTTCGACCAGTCTTTCTGAGGCATTTGAGAGCATCGCATGTATTTAAATCAGTGTTTGGTGGTTTGGATTTACATATGAGCCTCATTTAAGAATGTTTTATTTAAATTTTTAAGTATAATAATAAAAACTAACCAGTCGCTTGTGCTCTGTTTACCTTTCAATCGTTTTTTTTTTAAATTTTACTTATGTTACATGTATAAAAAGTTAGCCCAGGATTTTCATCCCAGGAAAACGAAATTGTTAACACTTAAACTATCGCGATACTATCCCAGGAAATCACTATCATTCTATTATTTTGTACCATCCCAAGAAATCATTGAAATGCTAGTATGTATTTTTAGTCATCCCAGGATATAAACATATATATGTACATATATCGTTATATGTATATATCGCAATTAAATATAAGTAAACTTGTACATAATTTTTAAAGCAGTAATTAAAATAAAATATATGTAATCATTCTAATTATGGATCCACGTAACAATAAAAATTGGGTATATTCACAATTAATTTCAGATAATTTAATATATTGAATTAAGCTCAATTTAAAAATATGTTCTAAAAATTAATAAACAGGGAAAAATTCATATAACATAAGTATGCATGGACAGGACATGACACAGTACATTAAGCCAAAAATAAAGAATGATTAAGTTACCTAGAAAAGGGACTTCAAAGCAGCAAATATCGATAAAAATGAGTTGGGCTCGGGTTACAATTTATCAAAACGTACCAAATTTTTCAATATCTGCATGGATGTGCTACTACACTAAGCCAAATCACACGAATCTCAGAGATGTTCTCAGGTAGTGACTATATTAGCTTGAAAGGTAATACAATTATTCTTTAAATTAGGTACGCTTCATTCTATAAAAAAGACTTGGGCTCTGGTTAGAATTTTTCAAAATGTACCAAATTTTTCAATATCTGTGTGTGTGGAGGTGCTACTACACTAAGCCAAATCACACAAATCTCAGAGATGTTCTCAGGTAGTGACTATATTAGCTTGAAAGGTAATACAATTACCCTTTAAATTAGGTACGCTTCATTCTATAAAAGAGACTTGGGCTCTGGTTACAATTTATCAAAACGTACCAAATTTTTCAATATCTGCATGGATGTGCTACTACACTAAGCCAAATCACACGAATCTCAGAGATGTTCTCAGGTAGTGACTATATTAGCTTGAAAGGTAATACAATTACCCTTTAAATTAGGTACGCTTCATTCTATAAAAAAGACTTGGGCTCTGGTTACAATTTATCAAAACGTACCAAATTTTTCAATATCTGCATGGATGTGCTACTACACTAAGCCAAATCACACGAATCTCAGAGATGTTCTCAGGTAGTGACTATATTAGCTTGAAAGGTAATACAATTACCCTTTAAATTAGGTACGCTTCATTCTATAAAAAAGACTTGGGCTCTGGTTAGAATTTTTCAAAATATACCAAATTTTTCAATATCTGTGTGTGTGTGGAGGTGCTACTACACTAAGCCAAATCACACAAATCTCAGAGATGTTCTCAGGTAGTGACTATATTAGCTTGAAAGGTAATACAATTACCCTTTAAATTAGGTACACTTCGTTCTATAAAAGAGACTTGGGCTCTGGTTACAATTTATCAAAACGTACCAAATTTTTCAATATCTGCATGGATGTGCTACTACACTAAGCCAAATCACACGAATCTCAGAGATGTTCTCAGGTAGTGACTATATTAGCTTGAAAGGTAATACAATTACCCTTTAAATTAGGTACGCTTCATTCTATAAAAAAGACTTGGGCTCTGGTTAGAATTTTTCAAAATATACCAAATTTTTCAATATCTGTGTGTGTGGAGGTGCTTCTACACTAAGCCAAATCACACAAATCTCAGAGATGTTCTCAGGTAGTGACTATATTAGCTTGAAAGGTAATACAATTACCCTTTAAATTAGGTACACTTCGTTCTATAAAAGAGACTTGGGCTCTGGTTACAATTTATCAAAACGTACCAAATTTTTCAATATCTGCATGGATGTGCTACTACACTAAGCCAAATCACACGAATCTCAGAGATGTTCTCAGGTAGTGACTATATTAGCTTGAAAGGTAATACAATTACCCTTTAAATTAGGTACGCTTCATTCTATAAAAAAGACTTGGGCTCTGGTTAGAATTTTTCAAAATGTACCAAATTTTTCAATATCTGTGTGTGTGGAGGTGCTACTACACTAAGCCAAATCACACAAATCTCAGAGATGTTTTCAGGTAGTGACTATATTAGCTTGAAAGGTAATACAATTACCCTTTAAATTAGGTACGCTTCATTCTATAAAAAAGACTTGGGCTCTGTTTACAATTTTTCAAAATGTACCAAATTTTTCAATATCTGCATGGATGTGCTACTACACTAAGCCAAATCACACGAATCTCAGAGATGTTCTCAGGTAGTGACTATATTAGCTTGAAAGGTAATACAATTACCCTTTAAATTAGGTACGCTTCATTCTATAAAAGAGACTTGGGCTCTGGTTACAATTTATCAAAACGTACCAAATTTTTCAATATCTGCATGGATGTGCTACTACACTAAGCCAAATCACACGAATCTCAGAGATGTTCTCAGGTAGTGACTATATTAGCTTGAAAGGTAATACAATTACCCTTTAAATTAGGTACGCTTCAATCGCGTCCAAGTCTTTTTTATAGAATGAAGCGTACCTAATATAAAGGGTAATTATATTACCTTTCAAGCTAATATAGTCACTACCTGAGAACATCTCTGAGATTCGTGTGATTTGGCTTAGTGTAGTAGCACCTCCATACAGATATTGAAAAATTTGGTACGTTTTAATAAATTGTAACCAGAGCCCAAGTCTTTTTTATAGAATGAAGCGTACCTAATTTAAAGGGTAATTGTATTACCTTTCAAGCTAATATAGTCACTACCTGAGAACATCTCTGAGATTCGTGTGATTTGGCTTAGTGTAGTAGCACCTCATTACAGATATTGAAAAATTTGGTACGTTTTGATAAATTGTAACCCGAGCCCAACTCATTTTTATCGATATTTGCTGCTTTGAAGTCCCTTTTCTAGGTAACTTAATCATTCTTTATTTTTGGCTTAATGTACTGTGTCATGTCCTGTCCATGCATACTTATGTTATATGAATTTTTCCCTGTTTATTAATTTTTAGAACATATTTTTAAATTGAGCTTAATTCAATATATTAAATTATCTGAAATTAATTGTGAATATACCCAATTTTTATTGTTACGTGGATTCATAATTAGAATGATTACATATATTTTATTTTAATTACTGCTTTAAAAATTATGTACAAGTTTACTTATATTTAATTGCGATATATACATATAACGATATATGTATATATGTTTATATCCTGGGATGACTAAAAATACATACTAGCATTTCAATGATTTCTTGGGATGGTACAAAATAATAGAATGATAGTGATTTCCTGGGATAGTATCGCGATAGTTTAAGTGTTAACAATTTCGTTTTCCTGGGATGAAAATCCTGGGCTAACTTTTTATACATTTATGCTACCTAGTGTTAACTGTAGGCGATACATGGTAGAAACATTAGAAAGTACGTCTATTTCAAAAATCATCTCTCAGTAAATTTGAAAAATGGGTCTCCTTCGTAGAAATAGCTGGATCGGCCACTCATAATGGAATATTTATTTAAATCTCAATTTATTCATTATTGTAATTTTCAGATCGTGATATTTTATTAATTTTAGCTATTTTGAAACGTATTATGTGGCTAAATTGAAAATGGGCAAAAAATATTCAATCACATTGTGTTTTACTTGTACGATTATTTTATAGCAATGTTTGCATATTTTCACAAAAAAATGGTATGATGGATTCCAATCCAACTTTGAAGGCAGTTGGATTGGAATACATTATAATAAGTACCTATATGGCACATACAAAAAAATTTTTGAATATATTGTTTTAAGTGTAATAAATTATCATATTAAACATACTCTTTATATATATATAAGTAAAATATGTATGTATTTGTATTATATAGAGTAGAAAGGTGTTATGAAAAATGTCCAAAAGCATCATTTTTACTTTATGTTATTGATAATACATTCATTTCCAATATACAATAATAAATTACATATTACACAAAATATTTCTTTCCTTTATAGTAAACTGTGTTGAATTTTGCTATAAGATGAATAAAAATCTCAGAGATATATGAAAATAATGGATATGTCGAGTACACAAAAGGTAACACAATAAAATTTATTAAATTCAACAGAAACTATTGCATTTATTGATCGTTGGTATACATTTATTGGATCAAAAAAAGGTACAAAGAAATAGATCAATATGTATTGTATTTTTTGCAGTGATTTTCATTAGTGTTACACGTACAAAAAGATACCAAAATAAATTGATTGATTAATTGGAGTGTACGGCCAGCTTGTCTTCCGGAGACGGCATTGGCGTAACTACAAATGTCGGGCCCCCCGCAACATTTTTTTGGGCCCCTAAAAATGCTTCTTGTCATGAACAAGTACAGCTTTGTAACCGTGAGGTTAAGGATAGAAACCTCACCCCTCACTGTTACATAGAAATTGTCCCATCATCTTACTCACCACGGCTACTCCTAACCTCACGGTTACAAAGTGACCCCCAAAAGGAGACCAAAATTTCGTCTCTTCATTGATTATAAGTTTTGGCACTATTGTTTCATGTGGTGGCCAAACGGATAAAATCTGCTCCAAGTTTTTGACTTTATTTTATTTAATTTTTTGTTGTTGTTTTTCAGCCTGACCAAATACATGGTGGCTCATATTCATATTGTGGAAACTTACAATTTGTGGATACAGTTGCTGGATCCATGATTAATCAGTCGTTTGTAGCATGTCCCAACCGACACTCTGGGGAACAAACTGATGGTCATGGTAGCGGTGGTAATCCAGTTTGTCTATTGATTTGAAGTTTGGTTTTATTTTGTTCAATTCAGGACATATCCTAGATTGCAGTAATACGTTTTTGTCCGTACTACTGGCTATTTTTTCTGGTATGATCCTAGTGAGGGTGCTCGCACAGCTGATGTCATACTTTGAAAAATGTCATTAATCAGCTTATTTTAATTTAGTTGTAATGACAAATTAACTTTGTAAAAAATGTATAAGTTTTCTTTATGTATTATTAATTAAGTTTGCGTTATTCTTCACTTTTGAAAAAAATCAGTTAATTTTTCATCCCTCGGGATGGGTTCGCCAGTCCTCTGTAGTTTTAAGTTCGTCCTGGATGTAAATCGGGACAAATGGGCATGTATTCGTCTCTACGGATAGCGGCAACCAAAAGTTGGTCCTTGTCACATCACGAAAACATAAAGAAAAATTAAGAAAAATAAAACAGTAACCGGCGTATTATTTGTTCCGTGGTAGAATGGGCAATGCTTACGCGATCTAAGCCGAGATCATAAGTTATTGTTTACCCGACCAGCGTACGACTTGTCAACCACACGGTCCGTGTCTTCAAAACAAGGAATTTGAATTCGGTACTGGGCAATGGGGACAAGGGTGTTGGTAGTGACCACGGTGTGGTTAGATGATGTTCGACTTTGAAGTAGTAGCAGTGGAGCTCACTCATAGGAGGTTAGAATGTTCACGGCGAGATTGATTCAGCGATTGCGAATTTCATTCTTGAAAAGTGAGATTAAATCATTGCGCTCATAGCGGTGGAAGGGCGTGGTAACCACTGAACTTAAAGAGGTTTTTATAAGAAAGCTCAATATTTGTGGTACACTCCTGAAGCCTCATAAGGAGGCAGTACTGCGACCAGAGCGAGAGATCGCAATCTGCCAAATGAAGCTATGGATGGCGCAGGAACAACTATTGGTACAACTTTGGACCGGTAAGCCGGTGGCGGACCCGAAGATATAGACTTCTTGCGGTTGGCCGCAATGCAGCATGTCCGGCAACGAGAGTGCGGTACACAAGCGTGTATATAGGTGTTTACAATGTTATTCGTTGTATCGGATTTATCTAAATTTAATTAATTAAAAGGTTACCGCTGGTGAGGTCTTTTAATTAATGAGAACAAAATCAGTAAGTGTCAATTTAAATTCTGCTTTATTTTATTCAATGCTACGCTTTATATATAATTTTAAATTTTCAATGTCAGAACAAAAATATAAAATATAAATCAAAAACATTTATAGTATGCATATTATTACAAATTAAGTTAAGTGTCAGCACAATAGATACAAAAAAAACAACAAACACCAAAACTTTATACTTTAGTGGAAATTAAACGTTGTAATGTTGATGAGTTAAAATGATGAGTCAACAATAGGTTTAAGGATACTCTGGAAGATGATCAGGGATTTGGATGAAGGCGTGAGCTCACCGAGTGAAGTGGTGCCAAACTAAACAGGGTGGTCGTACGAATCGAACAGCCCATGAACGAAAGGCAAGTGTGGGAAGTAAATGAGATGAAGCCTCTGCGAGTTAAAGTAAAGAAGCCGGAGGAACAGATGGTATACCTTAAAAATCAAGAATTAATACCCGATGAAACAAAAGGTGGGGAAGCTGAAATTGAGCAAGAGATGTGGGAGCCGAAACTAGTGGAGTAGAGGAGCCAACTCCTAATGATACTGAAGAAAAAGGTAGAGGAGCCAACTTCTAATGATACTGAAGAAGAATCTTCCGAAATGGAGCCCATGATGGTCTCTGTTACACTGCAGAGTACCGACAAAGATTCTGTGGCGCAGGTGGGTCATTCGGTATCTGAGCCATCAGAGTACATATGCTCTTCTGGAAAGAAAGATCGTGTTCTGGTATGGAAGGAGCCTAATAAGATCAAAGGCAGGTTTATAACTAAGATCAGGGGCAAGTCCAGAGTGAAGTTCACGAGCGAGTCGGGTAGGCGCGGGCGCAAATCACAGTTGCGCCATTTGCATAATGACACAATTTCAAAGATGGGTCGAGGTGTGTACCGGTGTCACAACAGAATGTCAGAAGAGATTCTGAACGGTGAGGTTAAGGGTAGAAACCTCACCCCTCACTGTTACATAGAAATTGTGGCATCACCTTACTCACCACGGCTTTCTACTCCTGCTAGCTCAGCAGGATGGCGTGGTGGTTTGGTGAGAGGTGAATAAGACCTAGTTATAGCCGTATGTTCTATGATTAAGGAATGGGGCCGGGTAAACCTTATGGACTACAAAAAAATTCGGGACAAGAAGTGGTTCAACGGACCACTAGCCGCAATGACGAATACAATTTAACATGCAACTTAACCCTCTGAGTCCCCCATGTGACTCAGGGGGTTGGAATCCATTTTGACGGAGGGAGAAAGTCGAAGTGCCCAGCCTACCATATTTTTAATAATGGTAACTTAAGACAACAAACCAAATTCAGACGTAATAACAAGAAAAAATCGGTTTTAACAATAAAACAGTGTTAGAAACGAATAAAAGTAAAAACAAAATATCCCACGTACCTGGAAATTCTTTCCTGTTTCTGCTCTCAGATAAACCACTCAAGTAGTTGGCGACTGACCAGTTGCTTTTTTATTTTATTTTTTTTTAAATACACAACAATAAACTCGATTTCCTTTACAGTTTCTCAATTTAAACAAATTAATAAATTCTATTAAATATTTTATTTATTTCGTTTTTAAACTTCTATTTTTCAATATTAGACCTTACATTAGTTTTTCTTTTCTTTATTACTTAAGATTTACACTATTTATTCCTTTTTTGTTCCTCAATTGCACACTTAAAAACATAAAAAAAACAACAAAAAAAATACAACACAAGAAATGATTTACCGCACGAAATACCAAATAACTCATTATTCGATTTAAAGTGCCCAAAGTACATTAAGTAATGTGCCCAATCTAAAAAACTGTGTTGGACCTTCACATAGTGTTTACAAGCAACAATCATAATAATTGTTGTTGTAAAAATTGATTGATTGATTGATTGTGAGTGTACGGCCAAGCATTATAGCAAGTCTCCCGGACTCCCGGGCACACACCGTACACCCGTTTACACATAACAAAACCGAAGGATAGGATAGGATTATTAGTTGGGACAGACTCGACCCGGTTACAGACACCAATGCGATCGATAGTTAGTAAATAGACGGCACAAAAGACAACACAATCTAACTAAATTTTTAGATGATCATTTCTCTGGAATCCAGGGCCGGATACTCAGGACTCCCTAAACCTAAATTAAAAATTATTAATGTTGTAATTTCCCCCTGTTCGCCTTTCATTAATTTACCTGATAAAATAATTAAGAAAATCTAAAATTACTAAGCTAATAATAATTGTTGTTGTAAAAATGTACATAAAAAAATAAGAATGGAACACTTTATTTACGTCAAATTACACCAATGCATCATGAAATTAGTTTGTATAATTTCTTACTTAGTTGCAATTCGACACTTTTCAGTGTGTCATTTTTTTATTTTGATTTTGTATGAGTACAACAAAGAATTTATGTTGCAATTAGGTTGTCCCAATTACAAAGTAATAAATCCATGTTACAATCACGAATAGAGTTGACTAATTCTTAATTTTTTTTTTTTTTTTTTGGGATTTTTGGGATATGGGGAACGGGTACATTGAAAATGCTGCCAGTTACAGCTTTTAGTGAAAAACTTATTTCTTCCTATTGTCTAGTCTCGCATTATCTGATTTCGAAAGTAGATGACACAAAATATCTTGCAACTCAATGCTCTGACGATTTCTAAATATCGATAAAAGCATCCTAAAATTAGAATATATGGTAATTTGAAAAATATCAAGAATTCTGAAATAATCTTTAAAATATCGAATTTTTAAAGTATCTTGAATATTTTTGAAAGTTCTCAAATAACGAATTATCCGTAAGATCTGTTAAAAAATTGTATTTATAACCATAAAATATGTATTTGCAAAAATCGTAAATTAGTTTCGAGTTTGATAATTGATTTAAACAAGTTTGGGTCTTAACTTAACTTTTAAAGTTGAGCATTTTTCATACTTTTCGGTTTTTACTAAAATGTTTTATGTATTTGTAAAAAAATCAAGAAGATTTTTTAACCAAATCATTTTACTCAGAAATATGATTTTACAAAGGCAGACGGAATTTTGGCTAAAATTTTCAGATAAATTTAGAATGTTTGTTTTGAATTAGCTTTAAGCTTGATAGTCAATTTATACTTTTTTGGTCTAAACTTAACATTTGCGAGTCTTTTCATAATTTGAGGTTTTTGTTAAAATGTTTTATTGATTGATTGATTGATTGTGAGTGTACGGCCAAGCATTATAGCAGGATCTCCGGAACTCCCGGGCACACACCGTACACCCGTTCACACATAGTAAAATCGAAGGATATGATAGGATTATTAATTGGGACAGACTCGACCCGGTTACAGACACCAATGCGATCGATAGTTAGTAAATTATTAGTACAATATATAATAAATAGGTTGGCACAAGACAGCACAATCTAACTACATTATAAGATGATCATTTCTCTGGAAGCCAGGGCCGGAAACTCAGGACTCCCTACATTTACAACAGGATTTAAAAAAAAATTATTATTAATGTTGTAATTTCACCCTTGTAAAATAACACTTATTTCCTTATTCATGGTCCTTTTATATCTAATTAATTAAAAACCATTTAAACATCAAATTTAACTTAAAACTAACCATCGATTTCCTACCGAACCAGAAAAAGAAAATAAACATATGTATAATTATAAATCCAATTATTTTATAAAAATTATATAAAATGATTTAAATGATAATGCTACAACACATAAACTTATAAATAATTCAATTAGGTTCTATAAGAATCAAGATATAAAATTAATTTGAAAATTAATGTAAAAATTCCTAGGCGACTCTGAAAACTAAATTTAATTAATAAAACACCATAATATCAATTTTTATTACTTAAATGAATAATTATTATAACAGGATCTTCAATATTCACGGGCACACATCGTACACTCATTTACACATATCAAAACCCATGAGTAAAATATGATTATAAGTTGGGACAGATTCAACCCGATTGTAGTCTTCTAAGCGATTATTAGATAGCAAATAATTAGTACAATAAATGATAAACGATAAATGATAGAAAGGTTAGCACAAGATTGCACATTTTGCCTACATAATTAGATACTCGTTCCTCGGTAATCCAATGCCAGAACTCAGGATTCTTTAAATCTAAATCAGGACATCGAAAATTATTATTATTATTAATGTTTTAATTTATTAATCTTGTTGACATAATTAAAATAAACAAAAATCAATGTCTACGAAATTTCTTACTTATATACCCCATAAAACTTCAACTCCGTTTATGAAAATATTACCTTACCAAATTAAGCATGCAAAGTAAGTAAAATAATAAATCAATGAAAGGAACCTGAAACATTATTTCCTTAAAAATGTATCAGTAAAATTGACGTTTGTATGTAAAAATTGCAAGCTTAACTTCAATAAATCCAGCAAGTTAATTAATTAAGTTCAATACATTTAGCATCACACTTTGCCTTTACATAATTCCACATTGTTCACATTCGTTTAACCAAAAATTTGGCATGCATAAATAAATACATCATTGTGTGTTGCAAACCAAATCTCAATTCAACTCAAAAATAATATTTCCAAATTAGTATTTATTTATATAATTTAGTTAATTTCTAAACTTTAATATTAATAAAAATTAACTAAATATTAATTAATTAAAAAAAAAAAAAAAAAAAAAATCATACCTAAATATACTATTTTATATGTATTATATATGGCGATTTCCAATACGACTCAAACTTACTCAATTAAACGAAGTATAAGAATCCTATTTGAGTCAAATACACTAAAATTTTCGTTGTGTTTGCATAGTTCATGTTTTATCAAAAACGTTATGGTTGTCTCATAAACTCAAAAAACACAAAGAGAGAAAACCACGCCAAAATAACAATAACAGAATCTTATTTACTAAACCACTAACACACATTAAAAGTAAAAATTTTCTACCATCTACCATGTGCGTAGCAGGAGACATATCATATTTTCATTATGGTATATAATATACAAACATAAACAATCCCCTTACAGCGAACATACAAATATTACTGTTCTATGTATCAAGATACCGAAAAATATTTGTGACGACTATACCAAAACTAACAAAAATGTCCCTCTGTTGTTTAAATATAATAAATATAACAAAAACCAATAATAAATAGTACATTTTCTTGATAGGAGTTGTGTAAAGAGGGAACGATACGGCCTGTATAAACCTTTTTGTTGGTTTTGCCATGAATTAAGCGTCAAGAATTTGTGTCGATTGTACATAAAATAAAACACAAGAACACATTCAAGTAGCGTAAAACTAAAGGCAGATATGAAATTAACTACGAAGTATATTAAATTAAGTTAAAAACAATTTGATACGATCCAATTATTAGAATTTAGTAATTAAAATTAAATTCCATGTACAATCGCACAAAACATAAATTCATGCATTTACTCAAGAAATCAAGAATTTGATTTCTTTATCTATAAATAAATATGAATAAATCTATAAAACTTTTACACCGTTAATGGACATATAACCCTGCAAAATCAAGCCTGCAAAGTAAGTAAAATAATAAATCCATGAAAGGAAATTGAAACATTATTGTCCTACAAATTTTATTGGTAATTGTACTTATTGGGTAGGAATATTTACTGACTATATAAGTAATATTGACGTTTGCGTGTGAAAACTGCAACCTGAACTTCAATAAATTCTATTAAGTTAATAATTAAGTTCAATACATTTAGCCTTTCAAAATATTTTAACATAATTCTACTTTGTTCACAATCGTTTAATCGAAATTTGGCATGCATAAATGAATTCGTAGCATTATATTTATATGGTTTAGTTAAATTATGATCTTTTAATATTAACTAAATTAATTTAATTCAATTTAATACATTTTGTAATACCCTGTAAAAAAAATTGAATCATACCTAAATAAATTTTATATGGATTATATAAGGCGGTTTTCAATTCGACTCAAACGTAGTCGATTATATAAAGTATAAGAATTCTATTTGAGTCGAATACACTAAAATTTCGTTGTATTTGTATAGTTCATGTTTTATTAAGAACACTATGGTTGTTTCATGAATACAAAAAACACAAAGAGAGAAAACCACACCAAAATAAAAATAACAGTACCTTATATACTAAACCATCAACACATATTGAAAGCAAATATTTTTCTACAATCTTCCATGTGCGTAGCAGGATACTAATCATCATGTTTTTATTATTTTATATACAGATAATACCTTAATACCTTTACAGCGAACATAGAAACATTCCTGATTTATGTATCAAGATACAGAAATATATTTGTGACGCCTATACCAAAACCAACAAAAATGTCACTCTGTTTACCAATAATATATAGTACATTTCCTTAATAGGATCTGTTTAAAGAGCGAACGAGACGGCCTGTATAAACATTTTGTTGGTTTTGCTATGTATCAAGCTCAAGGTACAACTCTCCAATTGAAACCGGAAAGGGCAAATCTGGGGAGGCCCATAGCGGCGATTTTTAGGGCGCTTAGTAATGAGGCGATAGCCTCGGCACAGAAGAGGTGGACTAACTCCGTAACATGCAATGTAGCGCGGTAAGTCTGGCCGAAACTGGACTTGAACGTTCCAAGACGCTACTATCCCTACGCAGACCTGACTTAGGTATAGTCGGGGGGGGGGGGGGGGTACTCACAGGACACTGCCTCATTGGGGAGCATGCGGGGAGGCTTGGGTCAGTGACAAATGACTTCTGTAGAAGCTGCATGGATGAGGAGGAGGAGAAGACTCTGAGCCACTTCCTCTGCTCATGCCCGGCGCTAGCTTACAGGAGGCATAAATATATGGGCAAGTATAGTTTGGACGGCCTTATGGATCTCAAGAACTGCAATGTGCGAGATATCTTACGCTACATAAGTAGCTCAAATTGGTTCCAGTGAAGGTGGAAGGGGAGTAGGATTCCTCGGTATCACAACGGACCGTCATCGCTCTAAGTGTGCGTTTTGGCAGCCGCTCTAACCTAACCTATGTATCAAGCTTCAAGAATGTATTTGTGTCGATTGTATGTACATAAAATAACACACAAAGACACATTCAAGTAAGCGTAAAAATAATATCAAATATGAAATTAACTACGACGTAGTCAATTGAAGTAAAAATCTATTGTAATACGACCCAATTATTAGATTTTAGTAATTAAAATCCATGTACAATCACATAAAAGTTAAAATCATGCACTTAATCAAGAAATCAATAATTTCGATTTCTTTATCTATAAATATAAAACATTGACTGATAAATGCATCCCGGTGGATTGCATTTTCCAAAATTACACTTTAAATTGAACGGCTGAGTGGAAAAACGTTAATATTCCAAAATTTGCAAAAATTAGTTTAGAATTCCGTGGTACTCAGATTTCTATAGCGCATCTATTGAACATATGTATAAACAAAAATATTCCACCTATTTTCATATATAAACGTGAGCGTAAAATTTTCATTGAGTGGAAGAAAGGTAATATTCCAATAATATTATCCTTTTTCCACTCATTCTCATGAACACAAGCGAAACATGCATAAACTAACAGGTCATACGTGAAGTTTCACTCGTAATAAATATTTTAATATTATTTGTATTCAGTTTATGGTTGGCGTCGAAAACTGAGGTATTAACGACATATTGTTATTATTTTTTAGTGTTTCTGTGAGAGGTTTTTATTGGCAACATATTATTATTATTATTTATTTTTTGACTGTATATTATTATTAAGTTTAATAAAGTGTTGTAGTGTAAGTTTTTATTTTATCATTGGCAAAATTAGTATTTTATTTGTATGCAATGGTTTATTATTAAGGGTATCTAACATCAGGTAAAGGATATTTGGGTAGGATGAAGCAATATGTGAACCACGAAGAAAAAGAGGCAAGCTCAATAAGCATTTGCATTTGAAAGAACAAGAAAAATTGGCTAGGCAAAGAGGTGAGGAATTTATGACTAGTAAAGGCGTGTTAGTGAAAGCGAAAACTACGGCCCAGACTGTGGTTGCCGTAAGCATTGCATGGTGGGCGTCCCAAAAATGAAAGAAATACTTACTTCATGGGACTGATTGAAAGACACAATGTTGCTAGGCACCGTGCCCTAGCAGAACATTCACAATAATACACGTCTTCATTTAAGTATTTTGCTATGAAGGGATCTCTTGTAGAGTTGAAGTTTGTCGTAAGGCGTACGCAAGTTTACATGCAATTTCAAATAATGCTATTCAACGCCTAAACAAGCTCCTCGAATTTAATAAAAATATCCGTTGACTTAAGAGGAAGACATGCAAATCGTGGAAACAGCCTTGATTCAACGATTATAGGCAAGATTATTGAGCACATTTCATCATACCCAGCAAAGGAGACTCACTACACTTCTAATACTGTGAAATATCTAGAAGCCGGCTTAACTGTTAGGAAAATGCACGAAATGTTTCTTGAAAATTTTTCTGAATTAATAGAAATAGTGAAGTATGAGTTTTACCGTTGATTGAGTATATTATAGATAGTATCACTGCGAAACACAACAACAACTTAAATTTTTTTTTTCATCTTTCACATGGCCAATGAAGAGCAAATCAATTTTGGTTTTGGTTTAAGAAGAGCAAAGCCAGGTTTCAATAAAACAATGCAGCTAGAAAGGAATAAAAACAATTTTTGGTTTTTATTATACTAACACTAAACCAAAAAACATCATGCTTTATAAAAAAATCAAATGTTTTACTCTTTCTTTCACAAGCAATAAAGAAATATAAAATCAAATGTTTTACTCTTTCTTTCACAAGCATTAAAGAAATATAAAATCAAATGTTTTACTCTTTCACAAGCATTAAAGAAATATATATTTTTCCTTGAAGTTTTAAAAAAATTAAAAAATAAAATATTAACACGTTGAAGCTCAATTTACAATAGTTTGTTGTATAATATTTCACTAATATTGATATCCTAAGGAAAATGTATAAACCAATGCTTCAAGATGTTAAAAGCAAACGAAAAATAAAAACAATTGCATCACTTGATGTATTGTTTTTTTGTTCGTTTTCAGTAGCATCCTTTTTATTGTATCTATTCAGTTGTTTTTTTATCAAACGTGAGTCAGACAATTTAATTATTAATTGTTTTCTTTAATTATTACGAAAATGGAATATTGTTCATATTTCAACTGCAATAATAAGAAAGCATACGGGACTCCACGGTTTTTAATTCCCCACGACAACCGGCGTGATATTTGGTTTAAAAATTCTGGCAACAAAAAACTATTTTCGCTTCCGAAAAATAAAAAAGTTTATTTATGTGCCGATCATTTTGATCCAAAATTTATAAACCAAAGTGCATTTAAAACCAGACTTAGTATGTTTGCCATTCCAAAACATTATATAAGTGGTAAAAGTGATGTTATGCCCCACAATACAATAATTAACCATAATTTTAATATATGTGATAATAACAAAAATCAAGTCCAAGAACAATATATTGACCATGAAACAGAAAGTGTTGTGCTAAAAGTTTTAATAAAGAAAATCATCCCAAAACGTTCTGCAATCCGTTTAAAAATTTAACACCAACAACAAATAATTTTATAAATGAATCTCAGTTTCCATTACCAGAAATTCTAAAAAGTAGTAGTTCTAATTTCAATTATTCCAATATTATTAAGTATCAAGTGCCGACGGTTGAATTATTACTATCTCCAAAAAAGAAAAAAATTAAACCAAACCAAATTTTAAAAAATGAGACCCAAGTGTTTTAAATAAATTGATGGCCGGCAAAAGTGATAGTGTCAAAACCTTTGTAAAAGTCCAAACCATTCACACGCCAAATTCTAAATGGGCTCCGGAAGAGAAAGATTTGTTTCTGAAATTTCATTATCGGTCGCCAAGTTTCTATAAATTTTTATTAAAAGAAGGGTTTACGCTACCGAGCCCTAGTACAATTATTCGGTGGTACAATACCATCGAATTTTCGACCGGAATTTCATTACAAATCCTAAAAATGCTAAAGGAGAAATTCAAAGACTCATCTGAACTTGAGAAACGCTGTGTGCTTGTATTTGATGAAATGAGTATCAAACAGAATTGGAGTATAGTTCGAAAGAAGACATTGTGTACGGTTTTAGTGACCTAGGTGAATTAGGTCGAGAAAGATCATTTTCGGAGTATGCTTTACTGTTTATGTTGAGAGGGCTAAATAAACCTTGGAAACAAGTAAGTTTTTATTTTTTATAACGATACACGTTTTATAAAATTTTTTGTTATTGAATATAGGTAATTGGGTATTATTGTGACAGCGTTCGAGGAATTCAGCTATCAGAGATATTAAAATCAACGCTTGCTATTTTAATTCACAATGAAATAGACGTACACGCCGTAATTTGCGATCAAGGATCACCAAATAGGACAGCTTACAAGCAGTTAGGTGTAAATGTGTCTGAGCCATATGTTACAATAATGAATAGAAAAATATTCTGTTTATACGACGTTGTACACCTATTTAAAAGTTTTCGAAATAACCTTTTGAAATCAAATTTTTTGATAGGACAGGATGAAGTGTCATGGTGTGTTTTAGTAAAGCTTTTTAATAGTGAAAATAATGTAATAAGATCTATGCATAAACTGACTGAGGCCCACATTAAGCCTGATTCATTTCAAAAAATGAGGGTGAAACTGGCAACACAAGTTTTCAGTCATCATGTATCAACAGCTATATATGCTGCAGCACACACAGAGTTGTTTAGCGCAAGCGAAAAACCAATAGCCCTTAGCACCGCAATTTTTTTTTTTCGATTAAATAAATTATTTGACAATTTAACCAGCAAAACAAAATATTCGTCAAATCCAAATAACAATGCTTTATCTGAGGAAACAGAAGACATTTTAGAAAATTTAAAAGAATCAATTCAGTGGTTATCTACATGGAAGAAAACAAACGGCGCAGGTGAATGCTGTTTCTCTGGTATGCAACAGAGTATTAATGGAATTTTGCAGCTTTGGGATGTAATTAAAACTACTGATCAAAAATACATTTTAACTGCTAATTTAAATTCCGATTGCTTAGAAAACACTATTTCGGTAATTAGGACTAATAGAGGATCTTACGAACGAAATCCATCAGCCCTTCGCCTGCATACAAATTTAAAAGAAATGTGTGTTTATCACATGATGACCAGCGACACTACTTCTTACAATCAGTCCGATGCACGCGTGTTACTAAATATGGAAGACATTTCTAGTAAGATATAAATATGACTTTATTTGCATTCACTTCTAGTTTTCCAAAACTATTTGATCATTTTGTATCTATAGAAATTTATGATTATTTAATTTTCCATATTTTAAGGTTTGACAAACGCCAGTAGTCATGATTTTCAAACTACAGATGAAGTTGCGGATAAAATTCCTTTACAATTTATTCCTTTAGATGTAAACAATTCTGGTAATTTAATATTCGTTTTCACTTTTATAAATAGTAAACGTGAAAAAGCATATAAATATGTATTATATATACATACGTATATTCACTTTTATACAATCTCTTTAAGGGGGTATTAGCTTCATATTGACAAAAAAAAAGGCTCATTTTTATTATTTTTTTTAACGAAATCGTTATTACTTATATAAAAATAGATTACATCATGTTGTAGATAAATGTTTCAACTCCTAATTTTTTTTTTTTTTTGTGCGTCATGGATCCTGGACGCTTCTTTTTTTACGGCAACGTGAAAAAAAATGTCAAAACGGTACGTATGATTCCTCGTCATTGGATAAAACCTCAATTTTTGGAACGCGATTTAAATCGAAATTTAATATGGGCATATCAATAAAAAAATTATTTTATAGGTTCAATGCTTAGTATTTACATGTACCTTTAATATCCCGTTAACCTTTTCTGTTTCAGACTATCCAATGACGAGGAATCATCCGCACCGTTTTGACATGTTTTTTTTTTCATGTTGCCGTCAAAAAAGAAGCGTCCAGGATCCATGACGCACAAAAAAAAAAAAAATTGGGAGTTGAAACATTTATCTACAACATGATGTAATCTATTTTTATATAAGTAATAACGATTTCGTTAAAAAAAATAATAAAAATGAGCCTTTTTTTGTCAATATGAAGCTAATACCCCTCTTAAAAGCAAATATTTAATTTGTATTTTTTTAATTCCAACTACAGGTATTGTACCTCTTCAACTCGGACCGCTGGATGAGAATCACGAGGAAACCAATTATTGCGAGTATGACGTCTCTGACTTCGAAGATGAAATTCAATTAGACGATGCAGAACCTGATCTTGAACAAGAAAAAGAATTAAGTTCGGGCCAAACAATCAACAATATGTTAATGGCCTATTTTAGCGGATATATTGCACACGCTTGTCTAAAATATTAAAATGTCCACGTTGCGAAAGTTTTATGGCTTGTGAAAATGCTAATACATCCGCAGCTCACAATTTATTAATAGACTCACGTCAATTTGGAAGTAATATCAGTGGTGGTTTAAAAGTTCCTACTCTGAAATGTATAATTGTAACAAAAACAGTAGTCAACATTTTCACAGAAAATTTTGAAAAATTTTGTTTCATAAAAGATTTATTAAAAAATTTATTTGGAAGGTGTAAATCAATTAAAATTTCATGTACGGATGATCTACATAAAGACATTATAATCCAACATATTCTTAAAGTACTCATCCGAGCGAAAATTAAAATTATTAATTCCAAAGCAAAAAATTCTAAAAAAAAATTGAAAAAATTTGATATCATCAACCATTTATAAATAGAAGTGATAATTAATACGAATATTGAATTGAAATTGAAATAAATCTGAATAATTAATAATTAATTTTGTTATAATTTTTCGTGTTTGTTTTATTAACGTTCTGCAAACTTGAAAATTTCAGATCATTCATATAAAATATTAAATAATGAGTATCAACTGAGATTGTAACTAGCCCTGAAGTTATGATTCCTTATAATCCTAACTTAAGAATTTAAACCAAATTTAATTTCAAAATTATTTAGAATTGATTTTATTATATGGTAAAATAATTAGTAGAAAGTAATTACTTTCAAAATTAAAACTAAAATTAAAAATAAACTTGTCAATATTTTATTAAAAAATTTAGGTTTGTTTAGGATTTGTTTATGTCAATGAACTTTTTCCAATATAATTAAATTGTGGAACGAAAGCAAATACAAAACAAACGAAAAAATTAAAACAAAACAATGAAAACCGAAAGATACATCCATTTACACTAATATTAATACAAATATTATAAAGAAAAAACTATTTTGCAGTTTCTAAGCTGCTAGAAGAGCTAAACTAGTTTCAAACAATTTTGTCTCTATCTATAAGCGACAGTGGAGACGTTACTCGATCGTAGCGGCGAAAATCTCGGTGGTATTATCTTAATGTATTCAATCAACGGTTTTACTTAAAAATTTTTAAAGAAAACTTCAACTACAAGTTTGGGAGACCTCAAGTTGATGTTTGTTCTACCTGCGAGGATTTATAAACACCAAAATAAAATCATCAACTCTTAACGAAGTTGCAGAACGAGCTGCGGTCGGTGAACTACTTGTTCACAAAAGACGTGCTAAGAAGTTCTTGCAAAAGATTGAGGAATTTACTGAAATTTGCAAACAGCGAAACGATGTCAGGGCGATAGTTTTTGACTATATGCAGAATCTGCCGCTTCTGTTCATTCCTGTGTAGGAAATATTTTACTTACGTAAACTTTGGTTTTTTGTGTTTAATATTCACGATATTGGTAACGAAGAATCAGTTTTCTACACATACACAGAAGGGGTAGCTAAACGAGGTCCTAACGAGGTGTGCAGCTTTTTTCTTCTTGACTATTTGAAAAATATGCCTGATAAAATAGAAGAACTGCACGTCTTTAGCGACGCATGCGCGAGACAAAACCGCAACCACACATTGGCCAGACTATTAATGTCATTAGCCATGAATGGAAGATTCAAAATTATTCATCAATATTATCCAATTCGGGGACACAGCTTCCTGCCTTGTGAAAGAAACATTTCTGTCATAAAACGAAGTGTTCGAAGACTAGATCGAATTTATTCAACAGAGGAGTACGAAGAGATCATTCGAAAAGCGAGAAAGCGTAATCCACCATTTCAAGTAAGAAGAGTGACTAACGATTCAATATTGAACTTTAAGGAATGGTGGCCTCGCTACTTTAAAAAAACATCTTATGATTTACAAAAATCTGGTGAGACTTTTAGCATCATTATTTATAGGAATTTGCAGCAAACAATGGAGCTAGGAGGTTATGTTAAGGCTTCCACGTTTATTGCTGGTTAGGTGAATGGAATATTTATAATGGCTGCATAATGGCTGTGTATAATGGCTGCATTGCAATACAAGCAGGTTAGTACTTACAGCCCTATATATTCATAAAAATGACTTTTACAATACAACTTAGAGTTTAAGCAGTAAAATGTTTTTTTTATTTCTGAAAAACAGCATTTTTGGAATATTAACGTTTTTCACTAAAAACTGAATTAAATAAAATTTAAATTATAATTAATGCATATAATATACGTATGCATATAGAGTATATACATAACACTACACTACATAAACTACATAAATAGAGGATAGAAAAAACACGTCTATCCACTTTAAAGAGCATTTGCTCCTCTAGGTTTTTGTTAAAATGCATTTGCAAAAAGTGTTGAACTTTTAGTTTTAGGAGCTTTCACGAACCGAAGCTTTTTAACCCAAATTATTTACTTTTTATTCTGAAATTTGATAGTTTAAAGGAAGGTGGAATTTTGTAATAAATTTAGAATACACCAGAGTCTCGCTATGCGTCTATTCTATGTGCGTCTATTCGCTCTTGCGTCGGCTAAAAAAAACGTTAAATTAATTAACAAATTATTATTAATAAAGTGATATTATTTATCATACATATTTGTTTTATTTTAAATTCTATGTGGATTAATCTTCCGCAATACTTTTCGGCCGCAAATATTTTAAATTGTTCGATATGCGTCGAAATTCAGTTTGCGTCTCTCCGTGTGGAACCGAACAGGGACGCAAAGCGGGACCTTGGTGTATTTGTTTTCAATAAGCTTTAAGCTTGACAATTGATTCATACTTTTTGGGGTTGAACTTAACATTTTGAGCTTTTTAATAATTTCAGGTTTTTAATAGTGTTTTATGAGTTATATATTAGGTATTTGAAAAAAATTTGAAGAGCTTTAGTTTTAAGAGCTTACACTTATCGAAGCTTTTAAACCAACCATTTTACTTCTATACTTAATATTACAAGGGATGACGGAATTTTGGGTATGATTTAGAATAATTGTGCTCAATGTAAATTATTAAGAGCTTATGGTTTTAAGAGCTTTCCAAACCAAACAATAAATGAACGTTGTATTTTTGGAAAAATTTACAGTAGTGGTTTATCCTTTTTTTATTAATTTGTTTATACTTTATCGGTAATTTATGTGCCTTTGCATAAATTCCATCTTTCGTTAAACTGTTTTATGAGCACGAATCATGCAAGAAATGTCAAGAATTTTTAGTTTTAAGAGCTTTAATGTATCGATTCAACTCCAATTCATTTTACTTAGAAATTTGATATTACAAATTGTATTTTTGGAGAAAATTTAGAATATTTGTTCTCAATGTAAATATCCTTTATCCTTAACGTGTTTCCATCGCCCATCGTTCAAGTAGATGAAACAAAACGTGATTCATTTGAATGGCATCAAATAAAACGAAACATCTTGCAAATCTATGCTATGATGAGTTCTAAATATATCGATAAAGCATCACAAATTTCGAATATTATTTGAAAAATATCAAGAATTTCGAAATAATCCCAAAAATGTTAAATTTTCAAAGAATCTTGAATATTCTTGAAAGTTTTCAAATATCAAATTATCTGTATGTATGTAAAACCATAGAAAATCATATGCGTGCTAATCACCGTCATGTACAACGTAAATAACCTGGACATTCTTGAATAATTTCGAACAATCTACAGGAAAACGGATAAATATCGAAATGTGTGCATAATTTCAAAAAAACTTTTATATATACCCATATAATCTTTTAAATATGTAGCTCTGCAAGTTCTTATAGCTGAAAGCTAAGCGCAGAAAATTGCTTTTGAATAAATTCGAAAATCTTTAAAAATCTCGAATAATCCTAGGAATGACGCAAAACTTAAGAAACCTAGAATAAACCACGGAACAATCTCGATTACCCCAGACAAATTCGAAAAATCTCTATATTATATGAATTTCAATTGATCTCGAACAATTTCAATAATACCGAAAAATCTGGATATTATTGAATAATATCGGAGAGACTGTAAAAATCTAGAAACTCTAGGAAAATTTGAAAAATTCCAAAAATTCGGGTAAATATGGAATTATTGGTCAAGTAACTTAATGTTACTAATAGTGCTAAGGCTAAGAACCTCCGGATCTTATCGGGTAATTTTTTGAATATCGAACAATCACATTCTTCGAAGAGGTTCTAAAATTCCCGAATAACATCGAACTAGCAGCTTGACTGTTTCGTCACACCAAATCACCAATTAAATCATAAACATCACGCATCTCATTTCCATGATAAACTGTACTCTAAGATGAAACCTGAGACAAGCGGATATGAAATCGGGAAGCGAGAATTTCCAAAATCTGGAGAAGCCCAAATAGTTAAGGAGAGCCCTATTATTATTTACTGGGAGAGCCCTATATAAGGAGAGCCCTATATAAAATAGTTTTTCAAAATAAACCTGTAAATTTCATTTTTATTTATCATTTAATGGTATTCAAAAGATCCGCTAAATGAGAAACTATAAGTTGAACGAACGATAATTAATTATAGAGACTGACTGGTTTGACTCAAGTGAGGGAAACGAGAATTTATTTACAGTCGAGGTTATGTGTTTTTCCAGTTTTTTCGTGATTTTTATGAACATCACAATGATATATCGCAAGCTACTAACACCAGCATATTACTATCAGCTCCCTTTTTCAAAAGACATTTTATCTGTTGCCAAATCAAATTCAATCTTTTCTAATCAATTGAATAGTAAAAGATGAATTTGTTTGGCTAAAGGCCCAATTTGATTTGTAAAAGGTTGAATTTTAGATGCAAAAGTGGTAAACGTGGAGTTACGCAAAACGTATAATACAAATAAATACAACCCAACAATAACTAAAATCGTTGTCGTTTAATGTCGATAGTGTTTATTTCGAACTAGTTTAGCAAAGTTGTATCCGATAGTTAATAATTTAAGACAATACAATGACAACACAATTCAAATATATTATTGTAATTATTTCTTAACACTATGTAGAACACACAGTTTTCAATCTAAAACTAAAAATCTAGATCAGATTAAGCTGGATATTATAAAATATAAATTCAAATAAATAGCAATTTCAGTACTAAACAAATTATTAGCTAATAAATTAATAATTAGCACACACTCCCAACTTTCCATTCAAACTCAGCTTCACCCTGCACCCCTAAAATTAATAGAAATTAATACATCTATTAGTTAATTTACGCTGCGCCTGCATACACAGCTTCAAGTCACAACTATAATCTCTTCATAAACTAGTATTACTTAAAATCAAAAACGACATTAATCACTAATTAATTAACCAAAACCAAACTAACAGATGGAACACCATTTATATTCGCATGGACAACAATGAAGAGCTTACTTCGGATCACTCTTCTGTTACTAAGACAGTCAGTGTAACAATAATTAAAAAATAAATCCCTCCAAGACTCTCTAATAAGAATACTAATTGGAACGTTTTTGAACTTGCCACTTTTTAAGTTGCGTGGCAAAGTACTACATTCAGTTATCTAAATAGCATTAGTAGTAAAAATTATCCACTTGAAGTAAGAGAGCTTGTGGCAAAGAAACAAAAAGCAGGAAAGTCTAGAGGTTTAATTATTGATTCCGCTGAATTGCATAATTGTTAATTAGAGGCTTCACATCATTTACTTCTAAATTCTCTATGGATATTATTTGAAGCAATACTATATTATTGCAATCCATCAAATCCTCTTCAACTTTTTGATGACTTTAAAGTACTTGTACATAAAGGCTTAAACGAACATAATTGGTTTGTAGCTGTGTTTCTTTTCTTAAAGATCAATATAATCAGGCGGCTCTTATCCTATTTTGTTCATTGCCATTATTCATCGGAGTTTTCAGATGGCAATATAAATGATATGATTACTGATATTAATGAAGAATCAAATACCGTTTTGGGTTTCTTTAAATGACGAGCAATTAGATGCTGGTCCTGGTGGTAAGGGGAAAACATTTTTATATCGTGCTCTAATTGAAAGATTAAATCAAAGTAATAAAAACGTAACATGTATCCGCTTGGACAGGTATCACAGCAAATCTGATTCCTAATGGCACGACCTGATGTAAATAAATTCCAAATTTATCTCGACAGAAACGATAATTTTTAAAATCAATTGACTGTGTTATTTGGCGTGAAGCTCCCATGGTATCCAGTGTTGCTTTAGAGTTAGTTGACTTAATATTTAAGGATTTACTGCAAAATGGAAAGCTATTAGCAACTGGGAAGGTCACTGTTTTAGGAGAAGATATCCATCAGGTACTACCTGTGACTTATAGAGCCAACAGAGTGTTAATTACAATTTTAACCATTCAAAAATCTCATTTGTGGCCAAACTTCCGGCTATTTTCGTTGAATAAAAGTACGAGAGCTAGCACAGACCCCGAATTGAGTAAATGGTTGCTCGATATCGGCGTTGGGAAAATACATTTTGTACCTATTATATGATAAAGAGCGAGTATTCTCTAGAAATCCCGACAAACTACATTGCGGTAGATCTCATTGACGATGCGGTATTTCCTTGACCGCACAGGAATCAAATAAATCAAAGAAAACATTTGATTTATTTAAATCTTAGTGGAATTATTTGTAAACATACCGACCACCAAATGTTTCCTCATACCAAATTTATTTCGAATAATTGGGTATTTTTCAAATCTAACTTGGCTGTTTCAATTTTTCTCAAGAAAATAGGCTGATTATAATTAATTTAAATTTGCGAAACATTTTGTCCTCGTAGGCTTAGTTTTCTTCTAGTAAGAAAACCTTGATATTTTGGAACCTTGAAATCTGTCAAACTGCCGCCGATACAATTTAATATTTATTAACCTCTATAACTTATCAAAATACACTTTAAATGTGAACATTAAGTCATTTAATGTGAGGTGTCTTTACCACGTAAAAGGAACCAGCTAGGTTGCAATTTTCCGACCAAATATAAGATAATCACACAATTACGCCGAAATTTCAACTTGATAGACTAACGCTTGGAGAGTCCCAGCATTAAATCAGCCAGGCCCCAGGAGGCCTATTATGAAATTTTTCGATTTCGCATTTTTACAATGTTCAAAAAATCCGTCCTATTATGAAACAAAAAAGGAAATTCGCATCGGATTTTTTCGATCGCACATGGCAAAATTCGACTGCTATTTGGTTGGCGGATTTTGTAAAATGTATGGTATTTTGTGTTTTTGTGGAAAATACGTTTTTGTAAATGATTTATTTAATTTTAAATAAATTAAATATTATTTACAATATTGTAATATTTATAATAATAAATAATATTACAAATTCGATTTTTCAAGTTTCATAATAGGGTAAATCCGCGGCGTAACGAATTTTTTCGATATCGTAAAAATTCGAAATCGAAAAATTTCATAATAGGCCCCCAGCTTATGGTAAATCAGCTAGTATGGTGTACTGTATTTGATCGGATAATTTGGTGCCACAATCAAAGTTAAATTATCGATCTTGCGGTGCGATAACCTCGTTTTGGTTCCAGTTAAGCTCTAATTTAATTATGGGTATTATTCACTGAATCAATAACAAGAACTTTGGTTCAAAAACGTTATAAAATTTATTTATTATTAAATTGGTCTTGTTCACAAAATGGTTGGTAAAAGAGTGATGATAAGCAAAAAATTGAACAGCGCACGAAAGGCAAGTATAATGCACTAATTTATACTATAAAAATGGTTACGTGTTTGAGCACAATTGTATACTTAAATTTTTAATTACTGTGCGCATCCAAATGTATTCATAAATACCGAAAGTTCAACAATCACTGAACTTGTTCGACTGTCATCAGATATAAACAAATTGTCAAAACGGTAAGTAATCACAATAATAATTAAATTAAGATTACTAATTTGAACTAATTTTAGGCTATAATAACGTACAACAAAGGTTCCAATTCGTGTTTAAGGTGAAGTGAATATACAGATAAGTTAATTAAAACTAATAAGTTTCTTATTCATTTTCAGATTGAAAATTATTCTACTGATCAACGTCAACCGATTCGATTAGACCATTTGATGTACATTATTAACACGTAAGTAAATATTGAATTTGTCTTTTAATTAAACTATATAATATTCTTGTTTTGTATTGTTTCAGGTAATTTCAGCTTTGGTCATTAACATCCCGGCCGCCTTGAATCGGATGATTCAATTTATTGGTAACAAACATAACTTTTGAATAGGTCGTTTAATTAGATCCGTAACTGTTTGCAGTGTAACCACCCTCACTTTATTGTCAGAACCTGGATGTAGTTGTACGACTCTACCCAAAAGCCATTTGGAAGGTGATAAGTTGGTTTCCTTAATTGCAACTATGTTGTCAATCTTAATGTTTGGTTGATCTTGATTCCATTTGGTTCTCTGCTGCAGGGTTGTCAGGTATTCTAAACTCCATCTGTTCCAAAATTGCTGATTAATTTTCTGAACGATCTGCCATCTGGATAACCTTGATGATTTAGTTTGTTGGAAGTCTTCAGCAGGAATCTGAGTTGTAGGTCGACCAATAAGAAAATGTGCTGGTGTTAAGGCATCGAAATCTTCGCTGGATAGTACACAAAGTGGACGTGAATTTAAAATGGCTTCTATTTCAGCGAGCAGCGTGGACATCTCCTCTACGGTAAGTATATGATCACCTATCGATCTTTTTAGGTGAAACTTGGTTGACTTAACAGCAGCCTCTCACAGGCCGCCAAAATGAGGTGATATTGGAGGTATAAAATGGAAATTTATGCGGTCTCTGTTGAGAAAATCGGAAATAAAATTAGTATTATTCAGAATTAATTGGTATAATGGTTTTAATTGGTTTTTTGCGCCAACAAAGTTCGTTCCATTGTCACTGTGTATTTCTTTACAAATCCCTCTTCATAGCACAATTCTTCGAAGAGCTGCAAGATATGCTTCGGTTGTGAGATCAGTCACCAACTCCAGGTGGACAGCCTTAGTGCTAAGGCAAACGAATAAGCAAATATAGCTCTTATACGTCTTCTGCCCTCTTCCTCTGGATAAGTGGGTTGAAAACGGCATAATCTACTCCCACTTTTAAAAACGGTCTTATTAGATCAACTCGCACCTCAGGCAGGTTACCCATTATTTGAGTCATCTCTTTTGCTTTGTATTTGGTACATTGAACACAGCCATGAACCATCCTTTTTACTGCATTCCTGCAACCCAGTATCCAATATTTTTGACGAAGTGTAGCCATCATCAAAGTTTGCCCTCCATGTAGATGTCGATGATGGTTTTCTTTTATAATGACTTCGGTGAGGTGATCTCTAGCCGGTAGTATTATGGGGTGCTTGATTTCGTAGGTGATTGATGCGTTTGACAATATTCTCCCTACTCGTAGTACACCGTACGCATCAATAAATGGTTGTAACGATTTCAAGTTGCTCGACTTCTGCAACATTTTATATGACGAGATATGATTTATATCTGCTGCAAAATGTTTTCGTTGGATTATCTGGATAAGTCTTCTTTCAGCAATAATTATCTCCGTAGTTTGCAAATAACTGGTTCTAATTTTCGGTTTGCGTTGAAAAACTCGCAACATAAGCTAAAACGCGAACCATTTTAGCGAAACTGGAAAATTTGTTGATGATTAGTTGGACCACATTATCCTCGTGAACTTGCATATTAGGTTCAGGAAATTGAATCTGTAATGAATGGGTCTTCCTCTCCTTCATCGTAGCGTTATTGTGTTTATATTGTGATGGCCATTCTTCAGGATCATTTAGCCACTCTGGTCCGTTCCACCATAAATTGAAATTAAGTAACTGGTCTGGTTCTTTCCCTCTCGAGGCACAGTCAGCAGGATTTTCTTCCGATTTAACATGATTCCACTGCGATCTGTTCATGTATGTCAAAATTTCCGACGTACGATTGCCGATAAAAGTGTTCCAATGTTTTGGATGAGTGGACAGCCAATCTAGGATGATGGTAGAATCGGTCCAAGCGTAAATTTTAATAATTTTCGTCTTTAAAGCTTCGTTTACTGTTCTTAGTAAATTGGCTAACAATAAAGCTCCACAAAGCTCAGGGCGTGATATTGATAGCTGTTTCACAAGTGCTACCTTGGTCTTAGCTGACAATAGCATGGTAATACTTTCCGCATTAGGTTGGATTATTCTGGCATAAACAGCTGCTGAGTAGGCCTCCTTACTGGCATCGGAGAACCCATGTAATTCTATAATAGTGTTACAATTTGTTTGGATGTAGCGTGGTGTTTTAATCTTTTCGATTAGTGGCAGATTATCTCTCAGCTTCAGCCATTCTTCAGTGAGATTGTCTGGTAATTGTTCTCCCAGCCTAAATTTGCGATCCACAAATTTTGGAAAAATATCTTCGTTTTGACGATTACTGGTGCTAACCATCCTATTGATAGAAGAACCATCCTATTGATACTGAATTCTTCTTCCTCCGAATAAATGTGTTTGCTGGTGGTGGTGATACTTTCAATTTCCCAAAATTGTTTTAATAATCGATCCAAATTTCCTTCCTCTGGAGTGGTGGTAGCGGTGAAAGATTGAACTGAATTGGTGTTTGGTCTCCTAATATTCGATCTTCCTCTAATAGATCAAAGAAATGATCTGATCCAATTAAGATATCAATATCTGCTGATTGGTAGAAGTTTGGATCGGCTAACTGAAATTGATTAAAATATGACAAATCTAATGGAGTAAATGTAGTTGATGGCTGCTTGGTGGTCAGCTTTGGCAATATTAAAGCCTCAATTTGAAAACCTAGCTTATGTTTAGTTCTGGGTGTAATAACTAGTGAGACAATTCCCTTTGCACAACAAGTTTTCGAGTCTCCAATTCCATATACCGAAATTTTAGCATTTCGGTGGGTTAGTAGTAATCTTTGTACGCAGCCTTCAGTAATAAATGATCTCTGGGATCCTGAATCTAACAGCACGCGATATTGTTGTTTCTTGTTATGTCCATCTAATACATGTACTAGGGCCGTAGGTAGTATTGCTGTTCCTATTTTCATTGCGGTGTAAGAAATTGCCGACGTAACAGTACTATCATTTGATTGTGATGCTATTAAACTAGAACGGGTTTGGTCTACATTAGCTGGTGTATCTTCATGTAGTAGGGTGTGATGCTTTCGGTTGCATAATCGGCACCTGAACTTTGATCGACACTGGTACACATTGTGATTATCGTTGAAACAGTTGAAACAACGATTGTGTTTGTTCACTAATTCCTTTCTTTGAACTACGGCCATCTCTGTTAATTTGTTGCATTCAAATAATCGATGACAATGTTCAGGACATAAAGGACATGGATCAGATGTTGTACTTACATGAGATTTCACTCCTAAGTTCGGCTTTGGTTGATGAGGTTGTGGGTTCGGTCGCTTAATGGTAGTTCTCATGGATTCCAAAACATCGATTCTCTTGCTCAAGAACGTAAAGAATTGCTGTAAAGTAGGGAACTCATACTCACTAGATGCCTGTGCCCACAGACCATTAGCCTCATCATCCAGCTTGCAGGTTAGAAGATATATTAGCCAGTGATCTCTGGATTCTGCTTTTTCTCCATCGCCTTTAACCCTCGAACAACTTCATCGGAGGTATCTAATATTTTTCTAATGTTTGCACTGTTTACTGCAGTTAGACTTGGTTGGTTCATAAATGTTTTAATGAATGCATATACTGTATGCCTTTTGCGATCATACCGGTCCTTTAATTTTGTTAAAGCCTGAATATAGTTAGCCTCCGTGATGCTGAAGTGCTTTAGTAGTCCGGCCGCTTCACCCTTTAATGCTCCTTTTAAATACTGCAACTTCTGTGAAGGCGATAACGTTCCGTTATCGTGAATAGTCGAACAGAATAAGTCGTAGAACGACTGCCATTCAGTGTAGTCTCCAAAAAAATTAGGTAAGGTTATCTTCGGTAATCTTACCTCAGCTCGGCTACTAGTACCAGCAGGTCATTCATAGTATCACTTAAAGGAACAGATGCACTAACCTTGTTTCTAAGTCCGATGTTCAATCCCGCCACTACCTTGTAATAATTCTCCTCTAAATTTTCATCCAAAACTTCCTCGTCATCTAATTGGACAATGCAGTCTTCAACGTTTGTCATTTCAGTTCGGAGGCGTTCCACGTTCAACAGTCTCACTTTGATATCATCGGCTGTTGTATCATCATTTAGGTCATTGTTCACGAAATTCACTAGGCGTATTATTTGCCCCTTGATATAAGCACGTCGTTTTTTAAGAGATCTAAGTTCCGCCATATTTCCTCACGTGTTTCGGTTACTTGTTACGAATGGTAAATATCACTTGGTTTAGTTCGATTGTTATACGATTGGTTAATAACACTTGATTAATTATATTATTTAGTTAATTGTGTAATTATATTATTTAGTATGATTCACTACACTTAAATTTGTTAATGGTGGATAAATAAATCCGGCTCGAAGGACCATAAAATGATCGGATAATTTGGTGCCACAATCAAAGTTAAATTGTCGATCTTGCGGTGCAATAACTTCGGTTTGGTTCCAGTTAAGCTCTAATTTAATTATGGGTATTATTCACTGAATCAATAACAAGAACTTTGGTTCACAAACGTTATAAAATTTATTTATTATTAAATTGGTCTTGTTCACAAAATGGTTGGTAAAAGAGTGATGATAAGCAAAAAATTGAACAGCGCACGAAAGGCAAGTATAATGCACTAATGTATATATAAAAATGTTTACGTGTTTGAGCACAATATGTACTATCATTGTATACTTAAATTTGTAATTACTGTGCGCATCCAAATGTATTCATAAATACCGAAAGTTCAACAATCACTGAACTTGTTCGACTGTCATCAGATATAAACAAATTGTCAAAACGATAAGTAATAACAATAATAATTAAATTAAGATTACTAATTTGAACTAATTTTAGGCTATAATAACGTACAACAAAGGTTCCAATTCGTGTTTAAGGTGAAGTGAATATACAGATAAGTTAATTAAAACTAATAAGTTTCTTATTCATTTTCAGATTGAAAATTATTCTACTGATCAACGTCAACCGATCCGATTAGACCATTTGATGTACATTATTAACACGTAAGTAAATATTGAATTTGTCTTTTAATTAAACTATATAATATTCTTGTTTTGTATTGTTTCAGGTAATTTCAGCTTTGGTCATTAACAGTATTCAACAAATAAGAATTTATCTTAATAGTGTAATGTCTTACAATTAGACAATTTTTTAATATTTAATATACGTCTTCTGCCTCTGTTTATCGTATTCTAGAGATTTGATTATATTTTGCCTTGCATCTAAATAGATCTAACCTTTTCTGTATAGTGGTATTAGTTCCATTATTCTCATTATTACATAATTTATTTCCCTAGTAAATTGAAGTTTATGCTTTGAGTATTTGTTTATAACTAAGCACAACGTAAACTTAATTTTAATATTACGTATTTTAGAGCTAAGTTCATCGACCACTCGCACCAATTCCGAACCAGTGGTTCAACAAACGTCAATTACATGTATCTCAAGACGATTTAGCTACACGAAACCCACAACAAAATAATTCCATTCAACTTTTGTTTTTCACATAATTTTTGGTCAGTTCATCTGACAATAATTTCCATTTTACTTTTTCAGCGAATAAATATTTTACCTGTACCTGAAATGAATGATAACGAACAACAACAAAAACTAGGTATTATTTATTAAAATAGAAATATTAAAGATAAAATTCTTAAATTAAATAATTTTTGTTTGTGTTTTGCTAAATTTTTTTTTTTTTTTTTTTGGTTCAAAACAACCTTCTGAACTTTACTTTGTGTGTAGACAACAACGAAACTATGTAGAGTTCTGTTTTGTATATAATATTTTTGGAAAATTTATAAAATTTCCCATGTTCATAAATAACATTTTTCTTTATAAATATGTTTGCTTATTTTGTTGATACAAAGCTTAAAATTTTCATTGTATACATAGAGACACAAATGAAACTGAATGAAATCCCTTTCTTTTGTGTCCTCTCGGAACTCTAGATCTTTGCATCATATCTGTGTATGCAATAATTTAAATGAAAAACATTTCTGTAATTGGCATTTTAATCATAGCTGCATTTCTTGGCGTTTGACAGCAGGTCAGATCATGTCTTATGAAACGACACAAAAATGCGTAACATAATTCCATAAAGGTGGTACTACAAAATTTGTGATCCAAAATCAATATTGGATGAAATGTTGTTGTTACTACTATTGTAAACCAATTTTCATCAACACCATATTCGTTATGCTTATTACATATATTAGTTGCAATTATAATAATTTTCCAGTTTTATTGTGAACTGTTCCACTTTTCTCCATATATCCCAACGTTAATAGCAGGGATTTTTAACAAAAAAAAAAAAAAAAAATTGAAAAAAACTGTTTGTCGCTTGCTCTTGTCGTGTAAGACAGAAAAATAATATTTAAGTGGATATTGTAAAATGCCAGCAGCTTGAATAGGGATTTGTAGATACAATTTTTCCAGGAATTGTTTACACTGCTTTAGATAGAATTGGACTGTTTATTGGACCGTTTATCGAAAATACCCGTAGTTTGCAGTGGAATTATTTTGTTTATTCATAATATGGAATTACCTAATAATTTTCTTTATTTTGGAGGAGAGGTGTTTAAAAATTGAAAGGTACAATTTAAATAAGGTTAACTACATATGACATGCATATGCAACTTACTTGAAAATATTTGAAATTTTGTTAATATCGGCCGAAAATTTATTCTCTTTCTATTTAAGATCTCTTATGCTTCTACGGGTTTTCGAATTTCTTTGCGCCGTTACAAACCTTCAAAATGGCAAAATTTTATTTCATTTTTTTACCAATATCCGAAATTTATTTCGGTTAAAAAATAATTTTTCATCTAAATATATGTTACTAAGTGATACCCAGTTTGACCGAAAACATTAAAATTAATCAAGTGAAAGTCGAAATAACCTCAACAAATGTCAAAAAATGATGTTCACCCTTATTTATCAAAGTCATTGATGTGCTGATTTTTCTCACCAAGCCTCTACCTCAGGATTTTGGTTATAAAACAGTACAGCATCTTAAGCGGGTGTGAAGTTTTTCACAGAAAGTGTAGCTACACAAATTCACATAAAGTGTAAACAAAAAAAAAATGTAGTCGTGTTCGGCTCATTATAATCGATAAACTCTTTATTTACTGGTTCTCAGGAATACTGAGTGCAGGAAATAAAATTGTATCAAATCAAGTGATTCTGATGTCCACCATCCACGAAACAATTTTGGCTGATATTGATTTTAATTAACAGTTCTCAAAGACCGTGCATGCTTGGTGTGCAGCGCCAAAACTGAAACATCGTCCAGAAGGAAAGAATCATACCTCGCTCCATTTTTCCTTAATTACGGAAGCATGCGTGAACAAACTACAAATTACCCACAAGAAATGTCGGATTCCCATCAGTGGTGTAGCTTCGACTTCCACCACCAAGGGTCGAATGAACAACACTGACTATCACATCCCGTGTAGACGCAACCTTTGTTGCAGATGCGGATATTTTCATTTTAACATCGGCCCACATCACGATTACCTAAACTTAATGCTGTAATGATAGACACCTGGCATGAGCTAAAATAATTACACGTCGTCGATCATCTGGAGCATCAGTGTCACAATGTGGATATTCTTTTGGGAGCAAGTCACTTTTTGAAGCTTATACACAACGATAGTTTTCAGGACCCAACTGCCTAATAGCACAAAATACAGAATTTGGATGGAATATCTCAGGAGGTGACTCTTAATATAATCCACACAACTTAAATGGAGTTCAATATTGACGAAACGTTACGCAAATTTTAGGAGCTGGAGAAGCTTCCATCTCCATAGCTCCTAATACCTGAACGAAAATATTGCGACGAGTTATTTGTAACTACTCATTCTAGAGATACACATGGTTAAGCGAAGGTTACTGAGCGGCTGGGGAGTTTAATTCAACAGGGTACTTTAAGGTTTATAGCTATCGAAACAAAACTGCAACGTCAAGTATATCTTGCAATTGCGTAAAAATCGTTCATGAATTAAAATAAGCAACTTGGCCATATGGCAAAGTTCAACCAAAACAACTCGACTTCTCAACTGAACACTGTTACCTACCTTACCATCCCATAGTTAAACCAAGTAATGCAAGCACGAAGGTCAGAGTGGTAGTCGACCGTTCAGATGACACATCATCATCAATCTCGCTTAATTCCAAGTTACTAGTGGAGCTAATAGTGCAAGCCTATTTGATTAGAATTTTTATGTGCTTTCGTATTTTTCCAGTAGCGATCACGGCAGAAATAGAGCGAATGTATCGCTAAATAAAATTTGATGCTCAAGATTGTGATTACCAGCGCATCGTATGGCGTGAAAATCCCGCTGACCACCTGAAACACTTTCGACTGCTAACGGTCACTTAAAGCACATCTGCCCCTCCGTTCTTAGCTATAAGAACACTTACGCAACTTGGTTTAGAATCGATATCAGCGTTTCCACAATTTCAAACTGCATTCTAAATGATTTTTATGTGGACGACCTTCTAAGCAGGAGTAGCGACACTACATCAGAAATTGCGTTGATACACAACCTAACGAAGATTCTCATTGCAGAAGCTTTCCCGCTATACAAATTTGCTTTATACTCGCAAGAATTACTTCACAAAATTTTGGGTTTTCACTGGGTTACACAAAAGGATACATATTCCATGTTAGTGAGTTACCAGGACGTTCTGCCTACACACAGATTTAGCTTCCGTTTTTCATTCCGTGACTATACGAAATAATCTATACCAATTGGAGAAAATCAACATTCCTCGTTTGATAAATGTCATGCTCACAATAAGTGAAGTTAATGGATTTGCAGATGAAAGTAGCTCTACATACACTGCAGTGCTGTACTGTAGAACAGTTGACGAATTTTCAAATATACACATTCGATTAATTACAGCCAAAACAAGGTTGGCACCGATCAAGACGATTTATGTTGCTCGACTCGAGCTATATGGTGCCTTGCTATTGGTTATGGTACTACCCCTCCAAGTGGACTATACAAATAATGGATCTGTTGCCGACAGCAAAATGGAACCATGTATCCTCTGACGACCCTGCTGATGGCGCCTCACAGGGATGCTGCACAACCGACCTGCTGGCGCATTCTCTCAAGTGGGACGGATCACACTGGCTCAATCAACGAAAGCGCAAGATCAAGAGAATTTAAATCTACTTGAAAAGTTTTGGTTCAATATGCAAAAGCAAGGATATAAAGGCTTTGGACGACGTACCACACTTAGGCCAAATTACACCGAACGAAAATGAGTGGGGTGGGCGGAACACCAACTGTGAAAGTTAGTACAGCAAATGCACTTCGCAGAAGAATTTCGATTTTCTAACCTAAGGCATCCAATCTTGAAAGGAAGATTAGCTTCTCTTTTACCGTATCTAGATGGCAACAGTATATTGCGAGTGGGAGGAAGCCTCACACAGGTAGAATGTTCTTACTAGCAAAATCATCAAATCAGTCATAATCGTAATACTTACATCCTGAGTAGAATGATATTATCTTACCTCCAACTCACTTATCTCCATCGTGGTCCCATCTTGATATTCCATCTCTCCCGACAATCATTCTGGATCGTTACAATACGAAAACTAGCAAGACAAGTTATCTGTCGTAGAATAAATTCTCATTCAATCAATGAGATGATCATCTCAACTCAATTTGCCAGCAGAAAGGCTAGCTCCAACGAAACCATTTACTCATACTGGACACTATAGGGCGGGTCTGTTAGAAATCGACACGAAAGCAGGCAGCGGAGCCAGAGTCGTCGTTGGCTGGCAATTTAACAACAGATGTATTCTTGGCCGTACTAAAGATATTTGTCGGCAGAAGAGGACTCCTCAGCATAATATCATGTGACAACGGCATTAATTTTATTGGCGCCAAACGAAAGCTCGATCAGATTTACAAGAGCACAGTAGACAAAGATGTGCTTAAATTTACTACAGGGAGGGAAATTATTTGAAAATTTAAGCCCCTGGCGTCTCCTCACTTAGGTAGATTGTGAGAAGCAGCAGTACGGCCCGGTAGACACCATCTTACTCGAATTACTCGACGGTCAAGGTTGACGTTTGAGAAGGTAACGATGTTGCTTTGTCAGATCGAGGCAATACTGAACTCAAGGCCACTCACTCCTGTAACCGAAGACATTGGAAACATCATGGTACTTTCTTCGGTCCATTTTTTGACGACCTTTCACTTACATTTTTTTGGTGAAGACCAAAAGAGAATAGACGAGAAAATTCTAGAATTATCTAGAAATGTACACGGCGAAATAGAGGAACTGCAAATGGAAGTTCAACATATCAAAACAAGTTGAAGAAAAATTTGAACGCCTCGAGAAGGAACTACTTGAAGCTAAGCCAAGTAGAATAATGGCGAAAGTGACGAAATTCGACAACACAAAATCTTTGGGCATTTTCAAATTTAAATTTGAAACAACGGCCAATCAAAATCATTGGAACGGTAAACATCTTGTCGCAGTATTAATCGTGGATCCTAAAGGTGAAGCAGAAGGGGCTTTACAAACCATTCCGGAACAAGAACACAACTGTTGTACTGAAATTATAAAAGCGCTGAATCGGAATGGAAAGTCGCTATCAAAATGGAGGAGAGTCGCTCGGCATAGCGGCTAGTGCATCTAGCACATAGAAGTACGTCGGACTTTTACATGGAGAGGCTTAAAATTTATGCATCCCGTGTTAGAAACAGCCGGAGACGCACATGACTGTGTTATTGCCATCTAAGGCAGCACCCTTGTAGAACCCATCGCTTGTGCGTTAACGATCGGGATTGCACCAGCTATCACTAAACCATTAATGAAAATATGTCGAGTAGAAATCCATAACAGCATAAACACCGAGCAGTTAGCATTAAGATACCAAGACGCGAGACTGCTGGTGAATAACATGGCAACGGGGTGGGTTATGGAAGCCAACTAAAACGACGTCGAACGACCATAGAATACCAAAATGGGACTCTGAATCTCGAACGGTACTTGTTCATATTCTACGAACATCGAATAATAATGGAAGAATCGATTCGCCAAGCAGTCAAGATTGGTTACCATTGGTAAAACGAAGAAGGGGACCGAGATGAGATTCCGCGTTGATTACCTAACCTGCTGATCACCCTAAACTGCTCGACTATTTTCGACATTAGATCTATAAAGCGGCTATTAGCAGGAGGGAGTCAAAGAGGAAGATCGCGGGAAAAGGCGTTCAGTGTAAGTGACGGACTTTGGCCATTTAATATTATGCCGTTCGGGTTATGTAACCGCCTGCGACTTTTGACCGATGAATGGAGCGCGTTCCAAAGGGATTTACATTGGGAGACGTGCCTAATATAATTGGATGACAGAGCTGAAGCAACATTTTTTGGTCATAATAAGGAACTTACACCAATGAAGAAAAGATCGCAACGACAAAGACCTAGCATGTTTTTGAATTACAAAAATTTCTGGGATTGTGCACATATTATAGACCAGGTTAGTGCCAGGACTTGCCAATGTCGCAAAGAGTTCAAACAGGTTAACTAAGAAGAACAAGACATTCCAGGAAGAAGCATTCGTGGAACTAAGGAGCCGATTACGCGTCGCGTTTGCTACTACATACCCTATATATACCCAATGCTAAATTTATTTTTTATCGATTAAACAATTATGGTATAGTAGGAGTTTTATCCCAGAAAACTAATGGCCAAGAACGAGTTATTGCTTACTGCTCCAAAACATTTTCAAAACTGGAACTTAATTATTGCTTGACACGGAGGAATCGTTGGCTATAGTGGAATGAGTTAGGCATTTCTATAAGTACCTTTATGGCCAAAAATTTTATTTTCGAAGAGATTACGAAGCTTTACGCAGGTTGCTAAAATTGAAGAATCCGGAGGGACAACTAGCACGTTGGATCGAACGTTTTCAAAGCCATGATTTCCAATTTGAACACCTGCAGGTAAGACAGAAACGGCGACGTATTATCAAGACGGTCATGTCCAGTCGAATGAAAATATTGTGTGCTTGAGGAAGAACCAATTACATAATACAGATTTTTCGGTAATCGTGGAATTAAGGGAAAGGAACGCCGGCCCGCTTGGATTGAGATCGCAGACAAAACTTCCATTGTTAAGGCTTATTGGGTTCAATAGGATAGCGTTGATATAGAGAAAGGGCCCTTAAAATAAATGTGGGAAAGTACGGATGGCAAAGCGAATCAATTGTTGCTGCTGGTACGAAAGAAACGGATTACGGAAATCATGAAAGAGTATCACGGAGAAGCAAGTAGGGGCCACTTAAGAATTAATAAAAAACTAGCCAAGATACGTCAACGATTTTACTGGGCAGCCTTGTAGATATTCGGTTATAGAGTGGTGCCAAAAACATGACCGACGTGCATAACGTCGGAGCACCATTTGAGATAATTACAATGTATGTAGCGCGGTAATTTCTGACCACTGACAGGGGCAATAAATATACGCTAGTGATAATGTATTGCTTTAGCTAATGACCAGAGGTGTACCCTATACCAAATACACCTATTAGGAGACAACAAGAATAGCTGATGTCCTGGTCGATAACTGGATAAGCAAATTTAGGGTGCTGATGGAGATTCATGCGAATCAAAGAAGCAATTTTAAAACGGTTGCATTTCAGGAAATATGTCAAGAGCTCCGTATACCGTGGTAAATAAAATGTCAGACGGTATGGTGGAAAGATTCAGTGGCATGTTAGAGAAATATTTAGCAAATGTCGTCGTGGAGAAAAACCAACGAAACTGGGGTCGATATATATCGATGTTACTGATGGCCTATCGATCAGCGATGCACGCTGCAATGAGAATCACATCAGCAAAAGCCATATTTGAGAATAATCTTCGATTATCACGACTTTGTGTAGATTACGTAGATCGTATGAAAGAGGAAGTTAATGGAATATATCAAACTGCTTGTGAGGAAATATGAATATCAAATGATCGAATGAAACATTGTATGCCATTCGAGCAAATAAAAAAATATTTCGAGAAAGAGCAATTGGTGCTTCGCAACGTAAGACGGGATTATCACAACCCCAGAAGGGGTATTGAGGTTAACAGTAGGTTGTGCATCTGGAATGGTTGTCTCTCCACATATGATGTGTTGCGCTACTAATTACCGACTACATAGCTGTATGTAACCGGTTAATTCTCTCTTTAACAAACCTTTTCTATTCTTCCTTACATGTAATCGAGGCGTGTCTCTGGCAGGCTTGTTTAACGCCTGGTCGTACACTCCACAATCAATCAAAAAAATTATTTAATATATTAAAATTTGCATTTTCCAGAATGTAAACACGGTTTACACGACGTGGGATTTTGTAAAGACGATTATTTGTTGGTGCTTTTTTTTTTGTACGAATTATAATTTTTTTGGTCAAGAATATTAATTTGTTGATGTAATGTATTTAACCCTAGCCAATTTTAAATGGTTGGTGTATCCAAAATCCAGTGATTGAACTTTATGCAGCCTATGTAGCACCGCCAATCACAAAATGAAGAATAAACATTGGTATTTTTGTTTACGTTTTCGCATTATATGTTTATTCACTAGAACATCTTCATTCCGGATGAAAACTCATTTTTCAAGACAGCTAAGCATTTTTACAAATTTAAAAATTGGACAACAGATTGGCTAAAAACAAATCTTAAATTTGCAGTGCTTATAATAAATGAAACACCATAACCTAAATTTCTGACTCATCCTTAAAATTATTTTGCATAATTAATCTAACATTTATTTATTAAAATATTTTTGTTTTTATATCCAAACGTTTTATAATTAATTACTCCAGCTTCACTTTGTTTTTTTAACTTGATTCCTGCTAGAGATTTTTTGCTGCATAGTTGCACATACTCAATTTTATTGTGAAGAAATGCGCGCACCCAGTAACAAAATTTGCTAAGAGCGCATTCTTGTTTACATAATATCGAAGTCAATTCACGTTTTAACTTTTGCACACATCAACACACATTCATATGGAATCTACAAAAGAAATGTATTTTCAGTCATTAAAATTCAATTAGCAAGAAAATATAAATTTTTTTTTACACCATCGTCTATTTTTACAAAGCTTTAGACATAACAAAAATTTGTACAGTGTTTCTTGTTGCAGCTTTATAAAAATTGCATCCGTTTTGTATTTGTATGTACATAGATTGTGCTGCTGTTATGTTACGATTTTACGAATTGGATTTTTTTTATGATAAATGAGATATTTTGGAGCTAAATGCTTTTGTATCGTAAAGTATTTTATAATCAATCTAGTCAACGTTATATTACATAATGGAGGGGGCTGTTCAAAATTCGGCGATTTTATACTTATATAAAATATAAATTTGACACCCCAAGAACTTATTTATAATAAATTTTATATTTTAGAATTAAAATAACCCTTTCCATACATGTCACGAAACGGTGGTAAAATCTAAGTCATTTTGGGCGAATGACTTATATAAAACTTAAAATGAATAATCCACTTTGAATATTGTGTAAGTGTGTACGTATAGAGAAATGTATTATAAAATGTTAATTAGGATCTAAATATAATTGACATGTTTAATGATTGATGAATCCTTTTAATATTATTAGCATTATTATTATAATGTGACGATTTTTTATGTTGTTTGTACTGTACTGTGTACATTATAATCGAGGGTGGGATTTAACTGTCACTATTTTATTCTGTTAATTATGAAATTTGATTTTTATTAATATACAAATTTTCAGTTAGTTTTATGATTGATCGACATAAAATTTTTTTTGTTAAAGTCGTTATTAGAGCAACTCCTACAGATTTACTAAGTACTCGCAGATAGTTTCCTCTCTTATCATAATAATTTCCATTGGGTAAATATAATGTACAACGCTTTAACAAAAAAAAATCTAAAGCAAAGTGGATTCTGATAAAAATATGCATTGTGAATAATGATGACACCTGAGACAAGATTGTCTGGCAAATTTAATGGGTTTTTAATGTTGCAGCTCTATCTGAACCATATTTTGTCTAACAGAGAATTTTTAGTTGTGAAAAAATTTTATCTGGCTAATTGAAAAATTATTTTAGTTTTCTAAGTGGAAAACCACATTTAAAAAACTAAAATAGTTTTATACAAAAGTTATGTGCGTTGGATACATGGAAATTAGCACATCAGATTTTTGCAGCACCTGCATATTTGAAAAGCATTTATGTGGTGAGAAAACCCTACTAACCCAATTGTTGTACACAATTGGCAATGGCGAAGGGTTTACTTGATTTTTTTTTTCTTTTGAAGATACTAAATTAATAAATTTTAGAAAGTAAAAGAAGACAAGCTGTGAGCATTAACTTCTCTGTTTTTTGAAGATACGCTCTTTAAAGTTAGCGTTCCATTACATCTATAAAAGTTGAAAAGATTTAATCACGAATTTGAAACAGCAGTTTTTGTTGTGTATTCATGTATTTTGTAAGAATGGCAACATCAACTTTAAAAGGTAATTAATATACATATGGTAATACTAATGTAAGGGGGAGGTGAAATAAAGCACAGAGAAATAAAGCGACAGTTGGTCGAAGACTGGATATAGAAAAGGACTTATAAGTATTGGTCTTTCCTTTGTGTTCATTTTTGGTTGAAAACACATAAAATACAACATGGCGCAGCCGGTAATAAAAATAATTTAGAAAAGTACTAAGAAAATAATATGTAAAATAAAAAAAATAAATAAAAATAAATGAATGATATTAATCTGTGTAAAGTACAAATCAAAATTTGTTATAATTTAAATAAAAAAGTAACGCGGATGATTAAAAATTTTTATAGAACACGATATCGAATTTTAATAAGCCAGCACCGCTCAATTTAAAAGGCAATATATGCGAAAATTGGAGACGGTTCGAGCAACAATTCAATATATATATATGGAAGCAGCGGACTATAACAAAGAAACAGATGCACGAAAAATTGCAATATTTTTAAACGTAGTGGGAGAAGATGCAATTGACATTTTCAACACATTAACAATTGAAAATGAGGACAAAAAAGAGCTCAAGAAGGTATGGGCAGCGTTTAAGGAAAAATCTGTTATAGCAAAGGTATTTGTTTAACACACGGGTGCAGAACGAAGGTGAACCATTTGATCATATTTTGACGGAATTAAAAAAGTTGGTTATTGATTGTGAATTTAGAGCACAGGAGAAATCGATCTTACGAGACAGAATAGTAATGGGGCTATTTGATAAGCAACTACAGGAGAAAATCATCAAATTAAAGGATGAAGACGCGGAATATAAAAAGACAATAGAAATTGTCGGATAGCTGAAGCAACACAAGCGCAACTGAAAGTCTTTAAAGGACATAACGTAAACAGTATGTCAAAAGTAACCATCAGTGTTGCCAACTAATATTTTTAGTGGGTGCCAGATCGAAGTCAAAATAGTGCTAGATTGACAGTAGATAGTGCTAAAAAAAAAATTCCCCTAATTTTAAATATTTTTTCATTATTTCTGATTTCACACCGCAGATAGTGTAATAGCACAATAGTATGTGGTGTGAAACCGAAGCTGTAGTAAAAAATAACGATAAAGCAAAATCAATTTTTTAGCAAATCGTTTTGAAATTGGGAAATTTGAACCAAATAGTGTAAACTCATTTTTCTACAACTGAAATCCATGTATCGTATTGTTATTTAATTTATTTATTTTATTTTATTTTTTCGTAAATTACAAAATAACAAAATATGTTTATGTTGAAGACATCACTGGAATTATTGTCGAGAAGCTGTAATTAAAAGAAAATACACAAAGAACCATTTGTTGAAAATGTAATTGAAATTTGTACTTATCTGATAATATTTGTGTCCATCAGTCGTTTATTTTTCTTATATTCTGATATCTGAAAAGTATAAATTTTAATGCATATGGTATAGTAATTTAAAACTTGTTTTATATCGAGCCAATTTAACTTACCATCAACAAATTAGCTAGTTTGTTTACTTTATTTTGACATTTTGCCATTTTTTATACAAGAGGATAAAATATTATAGTAGGTGTGCGGTGACACGTTCCAATAATTTATGATTTTGTACTAAAATTATTTGAAGTGTAACCACTTTTGTAATATTAGTTAAACTATTTATTAACATATGTCACTTACTATTTGCATATTTTTTTGTACATAAATTTTATTGTAAAATTCTTTCATTCCAAAATCAGTCATTGTACAAATCAGTGGTTTTCTACTGATACAAATAAATTTATAAAAACATTAAATTATTTTTATTGTCATAATCAGAACATTTTAATCCATCCGGAAATAAAAATAATATTGTTGAATTCCTAAAATTAACAAGGTCCTTCGAGCCGGATCGATTAATTCTACAACAAAAATATTAAATTTCGATTGCGAGCATAGCCGTACCAAGTATATAAGTATCCAGAGTATCGCGTGCATATTCCATTACAATTTTGAGGTTATCGCCATCGTTGCAACATAGCGAAAACAGAGCTGTTCATCTTTTGGGGCCAACACGTGGTAAATATATCTTGTTTCTATTTGAGAGTGCAATTATTAGCCTAGTTTAATCAAATTCGTGTAAAAACCGAGTGTAGTGTACATATACATATATCAAACAAGCGTGGTAATTATTTCGGTCGTGTGTTATTTCTAAATTGGCCGCTGATTTAGAAGCCTTGCGTCGTATTCGAGGTACATATAGATCGTCATTGACAAAGTTGTGCACATTCGCAACAACTTGTGCTGAAAATATTGAGGCAAGCAACCAGGATGAAATCGAGGTAAAGCTGAATCGTGCAAACGAATTATTGAGTTTAGTGACAAATGTTGAACGAGACATATTTAAAATTAACCCAGAAGAGCCTTCGATAATGGATTCAATAGAAGATAGTTACTATCTTATTTTAACAAAACTAACCGGCTGCTGTCGTAAAAAAAGTTTAGCTGAAAGTGTGCAATTGAATAATACCAACTTGGAAACTACTACAAAAAAATCACAATTATCGCCAGTTGATATCAGGCTACCGAACATTAATATACCATTCTTTGATGGGAACTATTTAGAGTGGCAGTCATTTTATGACATATACTGCACTACTATACATGAGAAGGACAATTTGACCCCATGCCAAAAATTTCAATACCTTAAGTCGTTTTTGAAAGGTGATGCTCTAGCGCTCGTGCGCAATCTCAATGTGACCGATGCAAATTATTTAGAAGCATTTCATAAATTGTGTAAAAGGTTCGATCGTAAACGTCACAGTGTTAGTGCTTACATGAATTTATTTTTAGGTCAGCCAAATCTTCATCAATCCAATGCCACCAGTATTCGTAAATTAGCTGATGTAACGGATGAAGTAATCAGAGGTCTAAAGGGTTTAGGCGCAAATGCTGAATCGCGTGATCCGTGGCTAGTACATCTACTAGTTAACAAACTAGATCCGGAAACAAAGGCCCTATGGGCACAAAATACAGCAGAGAAGGATTTTCCACAATTGAGCGAATTGCTCGATTTCCTCAGCAAGCGGTCAGACGCATTGGAGTCATTAAAATGTACCGACAATTTAACGAATAAGAAACCAATACAAAAGTCACATGTCTTAACTACAAATGTTACGCAAGCTACCAGTTGTTCCATATGTTCTGGAGAACACTATAGATTAGTCGATTGTCCACAATTTAAAGCCATGAGTCCAGAGGAGAGAAGCAATAAGGTCAAGGAAATCAAAAGATATTTTAATTGTTTAGGGTCATCGCATCGAGTAAATACATGTAATAGTCGAGCTATATGCTTGAAATGTCAACGTCGTCATCATACGATGCTGCATGAAGCAGCGGGAATCAATCCAAACAACACAAACCCACAACAGAATCAAGTTACACCTCAAACAAAAGTTGTGCATTCAATCGTTACCAGCGAACCTTCTACACAGACGTATTGTACGAATATACCAAGCACTGTATCAGCCGTTGTTTTGCCCACAGCAATAATTCATATACAAAGAACCTAAAGCGTTTAAATGGAAGAGTATTGGTAAGCGGCCTATCTAATACAGTGATAGGACAAGCACGCGGCAAATCAATTCTAACCATATCACCAGTTGGTGATTAAAACTTTGAAATTAAGGTCGAAGCATTTATTCTACCAAAACTACACATCTCGTTACCTGAAGTGTTGATAGACGAATTACATTTAGATAAATTGAAGAATCTAAAATTAGCCGATGATAAATTTTACAATGCTAATCAAATTGACATTCTTTTAGGAGCAGATGTCTTCTTTAGAGTTATACGTAATGGAGGCAATATTGAAATATCCAGTGAGCTAGCTGCGCTAAATACATGCTTCGGGTATATTATCGCTGGGCGATTGGCTGCAAGTGAAGAATCAACTGTGCAGAATTGTAACATACTGGTGAATATTGATCGTACCTTACGTCGGTTTTGGGAGGTGGAAGAAATCCCTGAAAGCAAACATTTGGAACACGACAAATGTGAAATACTATTCAAAAATTCAACCTTACGAGCGAAGGACGGTCGATTTATTGTCAAATTTCCTTATATTGAATCAAAAGAGTTACTGGGGTCAACATACAACATTGCTTTAAGGAGGTTACATACAGTAGAAGCCCGTTTCAAACGTGATTCGTGTCTAGAAAGGATGTATAAATCGTTCATGTCGGAATATCTCAATCTAGGTCACATGAGCTTGGTAGAGACACACGAACGTCGTGAACGTTATTATTTACCGCACCATGGCGTTTTAAAGGAAAATAGCTCTACCACGAAACTTCGCGTAGTTTTTGATGGTTCTGCAAAGTCGACAACAGGAATTGCTTTAAACGAGGTACTAGCCGTTGGTCCAAACGTACAACAGACGTTATTTTCAATTCTAGTTAGATTCCGTTCTCATAAATTTGTCGCTTGTGGTGATCTGGAAAAGATGTACCGACAAATTTGGTTAAACCAAGAAGATAATCAATTACAAAATATTTTGTGGGCGGTTTAGTGATACTCAGCCAGTCCAAACTTATCAATTGAATACCGTGACCTATGGCACATCATCAGCAGCATTTTTGGCAACAAGGTCGCTTGTTGAAATTGCAAATCGTATTGAAAATAAGCATCCGCGCACTGCAAGAGTTATTCGAAATGACTTCTATATTGACGATATGTTAACCGGATCATCTAATGCCAGCCAGTTGCAAAAATCAGTAGAAGAAGTTAAAAAGGTATTAACAGAATATGGTTTCAATCTAAGACTAATCATTTCGAATATTCCTGATGTTGACCTCGCTGAAAGGAATGATATAATCCCAAGGAAACAGATAGGAGAAAATCACGAACTAGCAAAGATTCTAGGATTATATTGGAATCCTACAAATGATTGCTTTAGTTATAGTATGGCACTCGACGAAATTCCAAGGCTAACTAAACGATACTTTTTATCAGAATCTAGCAAATTGTTTGATCCATTGGGTTTATTATTATTCGTGTTAAAATTCTCTTCCAGGAATTGTGGCGCCGGAGTGTAAAATGGGATGAACAATTACCACCGGATATTAAAGATTCATGGCAAAAGATTCGTCTAGAAGTGATGAACGTGAACAAGGTGATTATTCCAAGATGGCTGAATACACAAAATTTTGCACATATCCACGGGTTTTGTGACTCAAGTAAAGAAGCATATGCAGCAGCTATATATGCGGTTATTCCAGGCATTCAGAGTAGATTGGTGGCAGCAAAAAGTAAAGTAGCGCCAATAAAGCCGATTCATAGCATTCCCCGTTTAGAACTGTTGGGCGCAGTTCTACTATCAAAACTGATGGCATCAGTTACTCAAGCTCTTCAAATCGATTCTATTAAAATATTTATGTGGACCGATTCGTCAATAGTGCTAGATTGGCTAGCGACTCCTCCAAGAAGCTGTCAAAATTGGGTTGCAAACCGCACCAGCGTTATACAAATAAATTATCCTCGAAATGTGTGGCGGCATGTCCCGACCTCTTCAAATCCAGCGGATGTTGCTACTCGTGGCATGAACATATGTGACTTAAATAATTGCTATTTATGGTGGCTAGGACCTAATTGGCTAATCAACGAACAAGATTGGCCTAAACAAATTCGTAACACTAACCCAACGCAGGAAGAAATGAAATCAACAAAGCACATATGTATATGCTACAGTTCAAATAAAACCGTTTACGCTTAGCATAATTGACAGATACAATAGTTTTCGTAAAATGAGAAATGTTTTGGGGTACATACTACGGTATATACATAATTTGCGAATACCGAAATGCAACAAAGGTGAAAGAATTTCCGGTGTACTTAATTGTGCAGAATTGAACGAGGCTGAAAATCATATTTTACGAGCTATTCAATCATGTGAATTTACAACCGAACTAACTCAACTAAGGCAGCAATCCCAAATTTCATCAAAAAGTAAATTGTTCAATCTAAATCCATTCATCGATCATGATGGATTATTACGTGTTGGTGGTCGAATACAAAGATCACTATTACCATTCATCGTTAAGCATCCAGTAATATTGTTATCTACGAACGTCGTTGCACGAGCAATAGCTAATGATTTACATAACTTTTATCAACATCCAGGTGCAGGTCTATTAACAAATTTAATTCGTCGAAATTATTGGATTGTTCGATGTAAAAACCTAGCAAGGTCCGTGGCACATAACTGTATAAATTGTATCCAACAGCGTCCGATTCTGCAAAGGCAACTAATGGGAAACTTACCTGAGCGTCGAGTACAATTTTCGTATCCGTTTCGTAATTCAGCTGTTGATTTTTGCGGTCCCTTTAAAGTACAAATAATCAGAAGAAGAGGTCAACATCCGCAAGACAAGGTTTATGTATGTATTTTCGTATGTTGCGGAATTAAAGCGGTACATATCATGGTATGCTATGATTTGACCACGGATAGTTTTCTGGGAGCATTGAAGAGATTTATCGCTCGTAGAGGAATTTGTGATAGCATATCAAGTGACAATGGTACCAACTTTGTTGGAGCTAATAATTTTTTAAAGGCACTATACACGTTTATGAGGGCTAATAATAATAATATTGCATCTTATCTCAATAGATTTAAAATAGATTGGCGATTCAACCCACCAAATTCGCCTCATATGGGGGGCCTATGGGAGGCAGCTGTTAAACAAACCAAGGTCCATATGAAACGAGTGATCGGAGATCACATTCTCACCATGGAAGAGTTTCAAACGTTGATGACCCAAATTGAAGCGACACTAAACTCACGTCCATTGGTATCGGATAGCTCAGATGATATTGATGCCATAACTCCAGCGCATTTCTTGATCGGGAGAACATTTGTCGATGTACCAGATGATCCAGACTTTAGCAATAAGTCTATCAAGGGGAGATGGCATTTAACACGAAAAATGTTTCATGATTTTTGGAAGAGGTGGCACCATGAATATTTAATCACTTTGCAACGAAGAAATAAATTGAGTGAGAAACAAATAAACATAGAGAAAGGCGACGTCGTACTAGTTTCGGAGCCAAATACATTACCAAATAATTGGCCACTTGGTAGAATCATAGAAGTTCATTCCAGTCAAGACGGCAAGACAAGAGTGGTTACGGTGCAAATGGCCAATAATAAAATACCAGTTAGAAGATCCATCCACAGGCTGGCCAAGTTACCAGTAAATATTATTGAATCATCCGATTCAATGGGCGGCGGTAATGTTGAAGACATCACTGGAATTATTGTCGAGCAGCTGTAATTAAAAGAAAATACACAAAGAACCATTTGTTGAAAATGTAATTGAAATTTGTACTTATCTGATAATATTTGTGTCCATCAGTCGTTTATTTTTCTTATATTCTGATATCTGAAAAGTATAAATTTTAATGCATATGGTATAGTAATTTAAAACTTGTTTTATATCGAGCCAATTTAACTTACCATCAACAAATTAGCTAGTTTGTTTACTTTATTTTGACATTTTGCCATTTTTTATACAAGAGGATAAAATATTATAGTAGGTGTGCGGTACTAAAATTATTTGAAGTGTAACCACTTTTGTAATATTAGTTAAACTATTTATTAACAGATGTCACTTACTATTTGCATATTTTTTTGTACATAAATTTTTTTGTAAAATTCTTTCATTCCAAAATCAGTCATTGTACAAATCAGTGGTTTTCTACTGATACAAATAAATTTATAAAAACATTAAATTATTTTTATTGTCATAATCAGAACATTTTAATCCATCCGGAAATAAAAATAATATTGTTGAATTCCTAAAATTTATAAAATAATTATTAATTATAAGTAATTTAATAAGATATCAATCAAATTGAATCATATGTTTGATAATTAGACTTGTAATTGTATTAAATCAAACTTAACATTTTAACAAAATTCAGTCGGTTTTATTATTGTTTTATAAATTCAATTTATAGTTGAATTTATTTAATTTAAAAATTTCGTAAAATATAAAATAACAAAATTAATTTGTTTGTAATAAAATAATTATTAATTTAAATAATAACATAAAAATATAAATCGTATGTTTAATTAGACTTGTAATATAAATTTATAATTTATAAACATTATATTACGAAATTACTATTAAATCACAGTCGGTTTTATTATTGCTTTAAAAATTCAATTTATATGAAAATTTCTTTAATTAAATTTTTTCGTAAAAAACAAAATAACAAAATGTGTTAATAATAAAATAATTATTAATTATAAATAATAACATAAAATGTATATACATATATGTATATTGAATCTATCATTAATTAGACTTGTAAGATAAATTTATAATTTATATGCATTATAGTACGAAACTACGAAATTTAATATAATCACATTTAACAAAATTCAGTCTGTTTTATTATTGCGTTATAAATTCAATTTATAAGTTAAAACATAAAATTTATTGTCCTTATTATAGGCCGCCATAGTTTCAACTTTATGGATAACATCGGCAGGTAAACTGTAGGTATTACAACAATTTCCATATCTTTGAAGTCCGAATCTTATAGTGAGTATAGAATTTAACGTGTCAAATTGCATTCTGTTTCGAGTTTTGTTTTTCACCAAATTCATTTGACTGAAGACGCGTTCAATATCTGCATTCGAATGAGAAATTGACAATAATTTTAGTGCAAACTTTGAAATGTCTCCGAAAGGGTTTTGCCCTGCTGAATCGCGATATTTATCTACTTCAACCCACAAATCAATTGTTGTTGTGGAGGACCACTTAATGGTATTCATGTTGTTATACTGAAAATCAACATAAGTTATGAGGCCTGGATCGGATTCGAAATATTGCAAAATTGGGATTATTGGCTCCTTATGTCTGCTTAAAACTTTCTCAATACTAATTACATTCATTTGTTTCAATCTTAAAATGTTGTCAGGTAATCTATTTTTAAATTCGATTATTAAGTTTTTTATAAAAACTATGCAATTTGTTCTAATTTCTTGTTGTTCCTGTGCAGTTAGAGATTTTACTTCGTTTTCAAAATGATATCCTAGTTTTGATGACCAATCTATATAATCAGTAATATTCATAGTAATCACATCATATGTGTGGTTATACACTATCTCACGAGCCAACGATTTCAACAAATTTACCAAGTCGTTTAATAATTTCGATGGATCGGCAGTTTTTATTTGAAAACCTAAATTAACGCCAGCAATTTCCTTTAAAATAAGTGCCAAGAATATCGTCGTGTCCAAATAAGAGTATTACATCTACAAATCACTCATTTTTTGAAGAGGCTTTAAAGTTGTTAAAGCTAATTTCGGCTTAATTTTTTTTTCAATAAAATCCTTTCCACAAAGTGTGGCAAGAATTTTATTTAAAAAAAATTAAGCCAAATTTAACATTAAAAACGGGACACGCCCCTCCAAACAATTAATGATTTGCAGATGTAATACTCTTATTTGGACACGACGATATAAAATAAACTTTGTATGAATGGTTAGCAAACATTTGAGTTAAGATCTCTGCAGTTTTGCAATCTTGCTTTTCTATATTGAACATCGTACTTAATTCGAGCCATGCTGACAAAATGATTTTAATAGCTTTTTCGATAGACAGCCAACGAGTATCAGAAATTCTAGGAATGGCTAACGGAGTTAAATTTTCGTTTATCAAATTATACAGTTCTTTGTACTTATGCAATCTAAGGCTTGAGTGGGCAAACCAATTATGTGTTTCTCGTAGCAAAAATTCTAATTCCGTTGGCAGACATTTGCTCGCATGTTGCACAGCTAATACGATTGAATGGCAAGCACATCTGATTAATATCAGAGATGGTACGTCTCGTTTTAAAATGGCGTGGACACTGTTATTTATACCCGTCATAACTGAAGCATTATCTGTCCCAATTCCCAAAAGCTGTTTGAAATTTAAATTAAATTTTTGCAACACGTATTTAATTGCATTTACAATTGACTGTGCATCGCAAGAAGTAAGCTCACATAACTCCAAGTAGGTCGATATTATTTTTCCATGAATTCTGGAAAAATAAATGATTGCCATTCCTAGATATTCCGTTATACTTATGTCATTCGATTCATCAATTAGAATACTAAAAGGGGCATCCCCTACGTCGTTTTTTAGATCAGATCGAAAATGTGGACCTAATACATTTTGAATTATATTAGTGCATTTTGTCCTGCGTAGTTTCATCTCTGATTTTACAGTGCATTTCGCATTTATTAGATCACACAAATGACTTATCGGTAAGATACTCTGATGGCAAGCGACATACATACATAAATAAGATTCTAATTCATTATTATTACCTTGATTTTGTTTTTGGTAGATGATGGTACGTTGACGACGGTCACTAAACGGTTTTGCAGCTTCGATATGTGATCTGCTTTTGGCATGACGATCCAAAATAAACTTTCTTGCAAAAAAAGTAATTTTGCAATATTTACACGATCATTTGTGCTTGTCATTATCGATCCGGACAATCCAGTTTCGGTACTTTTCGTCTTTGAACCAATCGTCGCGTATTTTTTGCGTATATAATTTGTTGTTTTTTGATACTTGTCTTGGCAAATTTTTCAATCTTGACCTACAAAATAAAGTAAAACTAATATATATTTTCTTAACCGACAAATCGAATTTATAATTAATCTTACTCGTTGCTATCAGACAATTCCGAGTATACGTCAACTTCTGAATCCATAACTCTTTCTCTTGTAACACAAAATAAAATGATGGTAAGTCAACAGATAAACATCTGTCTACCGATAAAACAGAACAGTGTCAATTTAAATGTTCACTTTATTTTGATTTAAATAATAGATTTGCATTTACAAAATTATTAAATAACACTACACAAGAGTACAAGACACACGTTGATATTTCTATTTTTCTATTGTTTCATGTTTGTTAAAAGTAAAACAAATAAACAATCGAAAATCGAATCGTAAATTCGTAACTGTAAATTCTAGCCGAGTATTCTCCTTTCCTTTTCATTCTTTTGCTTTTCCCAAGTATAACAAAACTGAAAACTTGAATCGGTTATAAAATCTTTTCCGGTTTTCGTTCGAAAAAATTGAAAATGCTGAATAGATGGTGTTTCAAATTTTTAACACATGTAGCGTTGAAGTACAAATGTATTTTTGTTTTCTGTAGACGCCATTACGATTGCGTTATACGTAAATAGTTCATGTGTCTGTTTATTAAAAAAATCGAAATCGACTGAAACTGATAGTGTGTAAAAGATAATAATTATGAAATAGGAATAAATTTATCAATAAAAGTGTTACAAGCAGACGCCTGGCCACTACTTGATTCGACATCGATACCAATTACATTTGCGATACCTCATCATATAAATTTTTGTGGACGAAAACTTACGTGGCTACACCGTTTTTGTCATGATGAACTAAAAGTCTCATACCTCAAGAAACCCTGTATCATTACGATGCAAACTTTTCAAATGGCTGTCCTATTGTTGTTTTAGACATGTGATGTGATGACGTAAGGATATACAAGAAACGCTACAGTTAAATAATGAAATGTTACAAAAGCATATTCAAAGTTTAATTGAATCAAAATTGTTGCTGTGTGGGACAGAGGTTGGTTTTTTTGTTTTACTAGGTCTTGTACCTTGAATACAATATAATATTGTAACGCTTTTTTTCTTTACAGAAATTAGAAGATTCAACCGAAATTATTGACTATTCAAACAAAAGGACTAAGTTTAAAATTACTGCAGCTCTCCAACGTGAAACACCTCAGGAAGTTGAACATGCGATGCACGCAGTAAATGAAGATAGAAAAATGTATTTACTCAGGTGGAGTTAAAATTTATATATTATAATAAATGTAATATTGTAATTTATACATGTAATAAAAATAAAAAGTATTCTTAAAAAAAATATATTTTTAATTAAAGCTAGATTTAAATTCAAAAGTGAAATTTTGGCGCCAAAATTTATATTATAAGCCCCGCCCACAAATTTGTCGTACCATAACCTAACTTTTCTTTTCATCATTTTCCGAGTTTTTTGGCCAACTTTCATAGGAAATCTTATAATAAGTCGGACATTAATTCGGAAAAGAATCGGAGATGAAATCAGCGAAATGTCAGAAAAATACAAAAATTTTCGGATATAAAAATACTTGGGTTGCGATATAAAAGTAAAATTTAGTAGTAGAAATCCTAATATTGTAGCAAAAACGAATGGAGTAGATTATTTGTACATTGTACGACTTTTTAGTAATGGAGTTTTTGAAAGTGCTAGGTTTTTTAAAAGTGCTAGAATTAGTGCTAAAAGAAAGTGCTAAATTGGCAACCCTGGTAACCATGGGGAAACCACAACAAGGAAATAAAAATCATCAATAATCAGGGAGTTATGGACAAAATAAAGGTAGGAATTTTCAGTACTGTCGTTCTAATCAAATAAATTTTAGTAATAATCACGAAAATAAAAAAAAATATTAATCAGATTGTTTGTACAAGGTGTAAAAGAAAACATGCAAAAAATCAATGTCCTGCTTTTAATAAAAGTTGCAATGCCTGTGGTGCTCGCGGTCATTTTAGTAAAGCTTGTAGAAAGAATGTGGTGAAATAAATTAGTGAAAATTTACCGGATACAAGCAGTTTGTATATAGATTCAATTAAAAGAATAGAATATATGGGTGGAACAACAAGTGGGTAGAAAAAATTAAAATAAATGACGTAATGGTAGAAGTTAAATTAGATACGGGTGCAGATTGCAACATTATTCCGTTTAGTGTGTATACTAAAGTAAAGTTTAATTCAGATAATTTGCAGAGTTGTTCGACAAAGCTAGAAGCTTACGGTGGACATAATGTGAGCACAGTGGGGGAAGTTGATCTATTAATTGAAAGTGCTAATAAATTCGCAATAGAAAGATTTGTAGTGGTAAAAGATGGTTCGGGTGCTTTATTAGGTCATGAGACGTGTAGCAGATTAGGTTTGGTTAGTAGAAGCATAAAGTCAATAGTAATGCCTAAAGAGGTTTTTCTCAAGAAATATAACGATTTATTTGAGGGAATAGGTAAATTCAAAGAAAAATATACACTTGTTTTAAAAACCAATGCGGTACCAGTTTCGAGTCCACCGAAAAGAATACCTAAATCATTAGTCAATAAAATTAAAATGGGTTTAAAAAGTTTGTGTAAAGCAAAAATAATTGAAAAAGTGAACACAGCTAGAGAATGGGTTAGTAAATTAGTGATTGCTGAAAAGTCAAATGGATAACTTCGTTTTTGTTTAGACCCAAAAGAAATTAACAATAATTTGTTAAAAGATCATTATTGTATACCTACTTTTGATGAAATCGCTGGTCAATTAAATGGGACGAATTTTTTTACAGTGTTAGATCTTAAAGAGGGTTTCTGGCAGATTGAATTAGACGAAAATTCAAGTAATATCTGCACTTTCGGTACACCTTTTGGCACTTATAAATTTTTAAGACTTCCCTATAGATTGAATGTGTCAGCTGAAGCATTTCAACGTTTTAATAGCAGCGCATTTGGAGATATAAATGGAGTGGTCATTTATATTGACGATATTCTAGTTACGGGTCGAACGAGAGAAGAACATGATAATAATTTAAAATTAGTAATGGAACGTGCCCGTGAGATAAGTATTCGGTTTAATTCAAAAAAATTACAGTTTTGTGTAGATAGTGTTAGATATTTAGGACATATATTTTCGAAATATGGTAAACGACCAGATAACGAAAGAATTAAAGGAATAATAAGGTACGATAAACCAAATGATAAAAAATCCGTACAGAGATATTTAGGAATGGTAAATTATGTACGCGATTTTATCCCGAATTTATCAGATCTAACGGCTCCTTTGAGAGACCTTTTAAAAAAAAATATTAATTTTCAATGGTATCCAATCCACGATAAGGCAATAGAAAATATAAATGAAATATTAAAAAGTCCACAAGTTTTACAAACATTTGATTCGAGAAAAGAGATCATTATACTAACCGATGCTTCTCAGTTCGGTTTGGGCTGTTGTCTATTGCAAGAGGGTAAACCAATTTGTTATGCTTCGATAAGCCTAACAGAAGTAGAAAAACTATATGCACAGGTTGAAAAAGAATTTTTAGCAGTATTATTTTCCTGTAAAAAATTTTATCATTATATATATGGAAGAAATATCGAAATTCATACAGACCATATGCCATTAGTGTCCATTATGGCAAAGGATTTATGTAGTATTCCATCTCCTAGGTTACAAAGAATTAAATAGAAATACAAGATACAAGATAAACATAAAATACCATTATCCCGGGTAGCAAAATGCATATAGCGGATGCTATGTCAAGAGCCTGTAAAGATGTTGATGGAGACATTAGTACAGATTCTTCGTTAAATGAGTTAGTTCATACAATTAATATGTCTGAAGTAAAGAAAAATTTGTTCAATGATGAAACCATTAAAGATAGAGTGTTAGATACTCTCAGATATTTTATTAATAGTGGATGGCCGAAAAATAAAAGTAAGATCCCAGAAGAAATCAAAATGTATTACAACAAGAGAAATGAGTTATTCATCGATGATAATTTGATATTTTTTAATAATAGGGTAATAGTACCAAATAGTTTAATATAAAGTATGGTAGAATTAATTGTTGCATGAATCGCATTTAGGAATTGCAAGGACAAAGCTAGAGCAAGAACGCTTCTTTATTGGCCAAATATGAATAGTGATATAGAAAAAATGATTGAAAAATGCCAAGTGTGTGAGAAATTTCGTAGTAACAATATAAAAAATGAACTTAAACAGCGTCCAATTCCAGAGTTACCATTTGAGATAGTGGGATGTGATATATTAGATTTTGCTGGTAAAAGTTTTTTAGTGATGATAGATTATTTATCAAAATGGATTAAGATAAAGGAAATGAAAGGTAAAAATTCATTCGAAGTAATTGAAGCAATGGAGAAAATATTTAGTTGTCATAGTATACCACAAACTATAATAGCGGATAATATACCGCTTTCGTCATATGAAATGAGAAAGTTTAGTCAAAATTGGAATTTTGATATTAAAACGTCAAGTCCAAACTACCCAAAATCGAACGGTTTAGCTGAAAAAGCGGTACACATTTGTAAGCAAATGTTGCGTAAATCAGCTGAAAGTGAAATAGAAATGGAAACCATGTTATTGGAATATCCAAATACGCCAGTTGCCGGTGTTAGATATTCACCATCTGAAATTTTATTTAGTCGTCGTGCTAGGATTAAACTTCCAATTAGCAAAAATTTATTGATGCCAAAAATACAGGAAGATTTTGAGATATTTTGTTAAAGCGTAATGAAAAAATTAAAAATTACTACGATAATACAGCGATAAAAAAGGAAACTTATTTTAAAGAGGGAAATAATGTAGTTATCAAACAAGGCAACAGAGAAAACTGGCAGAAGGGAAGAGTTGTATCAGAGACGGGCAATCCTAGATCATATAATGTTTTAAATGAGAATAATAATATAGTCCGAAGAAATACGTTTCACACGAGAAAGATGCAGAACTCTCCGGAATTTCAGATTGTAGAACCAGATTATAGTTTTTACGATATTTATAAATCCGTAAATGAAAGTTTTGATAGAAAACAAAATAGTAACGCAGGTATATGCAATGAAACATCCCGTACAGATCCTATCCCTATAAAAAATTACTCTAAAAATAGTTTGTTAATATTGAAAGTAATGGAATTGAGAATGATGGTAATAACAGTAATATTACAAATTATACTACAAAATATGGACGACAGATGAAGGTTTATACACACAAGGATTTTATTAGATATTAAAAAAAAAAAAAAAATATTAATAATAATAATAAAGTAAATAAAAGATTTTTTTTTGTAATTTGAAATTAGATAATTAAAATTAAGCCTGAAAAGGGAGTGTATTCATGTATTTTGTAAGAATGGCAACATCAACTTTAAAAGGTTATTAATATACATATGGTAATACTAATGTAAGGTGGAGGTGAAATAAAGCGACAGTTGGTCGAAGACTGGATGTAGAAAAGGACTTATAAGTATTGGTTTTTCCTTTGTGTTTATTTTTTTGAATCACATAAAATACAACAGTTTTTATCAAACGATTATGACTTTTGATTACAAAAAAGGTAGAAAATTGGCCTTTAACAGATGAATAAAAAAAAAACAATTTCTTAACATGTTATAAAATGTTTTATTAATTTAATTTAAAACATAAATGTTAAAAACCTTTCTTCAGTTGTGATAAAAACTTTTCTAATTTAGAAGTCCGGTTTCGGAATGGTTATTCCTTTGTCAATTCTTTTTAACAATTACAAATTTTTTGGTAAACAACGCTTTTATATACAGTGCTGGTAAAAAAAAATTGGGCAAACATATTTTGTTACAAATTGGAGTCTTTTTTTGCTAAAATTACAAAACTTTTGAAAGCAATTGGCTTATTGTTTCATTTTAAATACATGTATGACCTAATTTTTTGGAAAAAAAAAATTTACCTGCAATTTAGGGGGAAAACCCGAAAAATGCCAAAATTTTCAAAATACGCTGATTGGAGTTAAAGTTATGGAATAAATTAAACACTTATTATTTAATTTTTTTTTTGTTTTTTACTGATTTATAGAAATTCTATCTTTAATATTAATATTTTGTTGGACCGTTATTTGCTTTTATTACAGCGATACACCTCTGATTTATTGAATTTGATAAATTTTTTTGTATAATTCAGTTGGACTATTTTTTATTTTCCCTTTCGTCTGTTTTATTTATTTGTTGATTTGGGATTATTGGTGATTTGGTCGCTATATTATCGCTATGAATGATTAGTGCGTACCATTAAAAAAAATTGAGGTGTGGCCAACACACGACTTTCTTTTACGAACAGAGAATTTTGAGAATTCTTTTTTTTTATAAATTTTTTTTTTAATTTTTTTTTTTTAAATTTTTAAATTTATTTTTTAAATTTTTTATTTTTTATTTTTATTTGTTTTTAATTTTTGGAAACATTTTGTATTAAGTAGATTTTGTAAACCTTATACTTTTTAAGATATTTGCAAAATAAATTTTCTGGACCAAGGGAGTGGCCACTTCCGGTTAATCGATTTGGAGTAAAATTCACTGGGACCTCCCAATTTATCAAAAAAGCTTAAATCTGAAGTTTCAGTTCGATTGGTTAAACCATCTGGGTTGTAGAGAGGACACAGACAGACTGACAGACAGACACCATTTCGAATCCAACTTTTTCGGACTCAGGGGACCTCAAAACAAATAAATCTCTAAAAATCTCAAGGTCCAAAATTTTCATGATTACCATACTTTATTTTACTAGAGTAAAAATGGAGGTGTGGCCAACACACGACTTTCTTTTACGAACAGAGAATTTTGAGAATTCTTTTTTTTTATAAATTTTTTTTTTAATTTTTTTTTTTTAAATTTTTAAATTTTTAAATTTTTAAATTTATTTTTTAAATTTTTTATTTTTTATTTTTATTTGTTTTTAATTTTTGGAAACATTTTGTATTAAGGTGATTTTGTAAACCTTATACTTTTTAAGATATTTGCAAAATAAATTTTCTGGACCAAGGGAGTGGCCACTTCCGGTTAGCCGATTTTGAGTAAAATTCACTGGGATTTCCCAATTTATAAAAAAATCTTAAATCTGAAGTTTCAGTTCGATTGGTCAAACCATCTGGGCTGTAGAGAGGACACAGACAGACTGACAGACTGACAGACTGACAGACAGACAGACAGACACCATTTCGAAACCCACTTTTTCGGACTCAGCGGACCTCAAAACAAAATAAATCTCTAAAAATCTCAAGGTCCAACATTTTCATGATTACTATACTTTATTTTACTAGAGTAAAAGAAAGTAAAAGGTACACGACTTAATCGGAAGTTACTTATAGGCGAGCTTGACTTGCAACTTGTTTGGCCATTTTATGTTTCATAAAAGAATGCAACCAATGATCTAAAATAAACAGATAGGTAGGCAAAAAAAATGGCTAATATTCAACAAAAATTTACCTAAATGATGATAATAAAATACAGTATGATATATGAGTATAAGCGAATTTGCCGACAATCGAATGTAGTTTGGTTCGACTGGATTATTCAATTTTCATTTTATTAGATCTTTCAATACAACTAACTGGAAAGAATAATTATATAATTAACTTCTAGAAGCAAAAACTTGTTACGGTTTGCCCAGGTTATGTGGGATGTCAAGAATCAATTCATTGCTCCTCAGTTTATCTGCCGTAACTGAATTTGTCTTTATTTGCGCAGAGCCTTCACAGCGGTCATTTAAGCAAGGCTAAAGCTCAGGGCTAAGGGGGGGGGGGGGAGGATGCATAAATCTAGTTGGACCGCAGAAAAGGAAAAGGAAATAAAAGGATAGTGCAGACAGGAATAACCAACAAAATTATACTTAACCCAGAAAATGGTTAAAGTGTTAAAGCAAAAAGAGAATACTCACCAAACAGAAACCACAAGCTATACTAACCTCACATTTCAAAGACACAGCGTCGTAATTACATCATCTTCAGATCAAATTGCAAAGCGGAAATCAAAAAATCAAAAAAAATCCATGAATTTCAAATTATTTCAAATAATATACCTAATTATTTCCAAAAAAAATAGTAAAAATTTTGTATCCATTTACAATTATTTTCCTAGATAATACGCAAAGCAAAATCCTAAGCCCTAACTAACCTAACCTTATTCTAGATAAATTCATACGCTTAATTAAATAAAATGAAATGTATACAATTTTCCTAACTTTAAAATTTATAATAATTAAAAAAAAATAAATGTGGCGAATATTAAATGTTTTAAAGTAAAGAAAAGAAACATTCTTAAATACTTGTAGTCTTAATTAAAGATGGTAACGTTGTCCTGTGTTGCTGTAGATGCTGACATGTTGATGTTGAATTATTTGTTATTCGCGATAGTACGCAGGGTGCAACGGGTGATGTTGTGGCGTTCATTATCATTCACCACCACAATATATTAACTCGTATAACAATTATTGTGAATTCAAAATTTTAAAAAATAAAATATTTTTCCTGACCACAGCACTGCAAGTCGCTCAATGAAATTCACGGTGATTACACGGGAGAAAAAGTCATAATTTAAATCTCAAAACGTACGCGCGTACAAAGAATAAATTCAGTGTGGTGAAACTTAAATAAAGGAAATTTAATAAATTAAAATTAAATAAATTATATTTAATAAATTAGAATTAAATAAATTTAAAATTAAATAAAATTATAATTAATTGTAAAAACATAAAAAACTGTTTTTTTTTGTGAACGGCACTCAGTGCTAAATTGGTGACCTCGACGTCCGTTCTTACGGAACAATAAATGCATTTTATTGGTCCATTAATACCATAGTAAAAAATAAAAATATTTACATAAATATTTATAAATATTTACAGTTCATATGTCTAGTTAAAAAACAACAGTTCATATGTGTAGTTAATAAAAATAAAAACGTGTAACACAAAAAAAAAGAAAGATTTGCAAAAAAATTTTTAAAAATAAAATACGTGCATATATTACAAAAACAAATAAAAAACAGCGTGCAGTGTGTGTTTTTTTTTCTGTTAAAAAAAACCACGTTCAAAGGCGTGGCAGCAATTATCTGTGGCGCGGAAGCGTACCGGGTAACCACGAGGGAGCAACACGTCACCACGTACAAACGCGTGGCAACTAGTATCCGTTGACGGAAGCGTAACGGGTTCCCACGTGGGAGCAACCCACCATCACCATCGAAACATTTTAAGAAAAGAACCGCAAGTTATTTGAACATTTTTTTTACATTTTTTTTTTGGTTCTCGAATAAAGTTATTAATATTAGCAAAAAATGTTTTAGTTCTTTCAATATTATATTCTATTTATACACTATATACATATATATTATATACATTTATACAATACATAATTACTGTAAAATTTTTACCACACCGCGCGTTTTTAAAAAATTCCACGTCGCGTATAAAAATCCCGTTATTTTTTTTTACTTTTTTAACGTTCAATTCATTAAATGTTCCTCCCACTTTTCAATTAATTTTCTTCATTATTTATTTTATTTTATTTTTTTTTGATTTTCGGTTAATTTTTTTGGTTTTTAAGGCATTTATTAAAAATTTTTATTTTATTTTTTCACACTATCCGGTAACCATTCCGAAGTATAATTATTTTCATTTATTATCTTTTTTTTTGGTCATTTTGAATTTCAACGGACCCCCCCCCCAATTGGAAGGGCAAATTGGATATAGGCCACCCCAATTCGGGGGTATTCCGACGGTCACAGTGCCCCTTTTCACTCAATTTTTTTTTTTTACAAGGTAACCATTTCTGTGGCAGTGTAGATTTTTTTGCCATTTTGACGAGTTTTTTTTTTTTTTTGGGTATACACAATGGGGCAGATCTGATTTAATTATTGTATAGTGCAAGCCCAGTAACGAGCTGAGGTAGCCTCAATAATAGCCAGACTGCAACCTTACAACCCATTATCATACAAAAAAAAGTGAAGTGATCGGAAATAAAAACATGATCAACGGCGAAAACAAGGATAACGCAACAGCGAAGCACGAAACCATGGATACTAACGCCGCTGGTACTCCACCACCTTAGGTCGCAGCATCTCATTCGAGATTGCAGCTACAACCTTTCTGGCCTCAAGCATCCAACACTTGGTTTCAGCTAGCCGAGATACAGTTCGGCCTGCAAGGGATAAAAACCGACAAACAAAAGTACATGCACACATTGTCGTCGTTATCCCCGGAGACATGCGATACCATCTCCGACTTTTTGCAAAACCCTCCAATAGAGAATCATTACGAAAAATTGAAGGCCACTCTGTTGGACCGACTAGCGCCGTCAAACGAAAGCCAGTTAGAAGCGTTACTAACTGGTCAGCAACTAGGAGACCGTAGGCCATCCGATGCTCTGCGCCATATCCGCACTCTGGCCGGCAATAATTTTTCCGAGACGCTGATCAAATCATTTTGGATCCGGAAAATGCCGCAAATAATAAAGATAGCACTAGTTGCTCAACCAGAGTCGATACCAATAGAGATACTTGCTCGTACAGCGGATAAAATGTACGAAGTCATTAATACTGGCCAGGAGCATCCCACTATAAGCCAACTGAGTACTACCCATCAATATAGATCAGAAGTGCGCACCGACACAACCGTAAAGGTCGTGGTTCTCCCGCTCCCAGTACTTCTCTCGAAGATAGAATGGCACGACTCGAGTCAAGGCTCGAAGGGATGTTCCGAAGCCGTAGCTGCTCCCGGGGACGACGATCGAACTCGAAAAATCGTTCAAATAGCACCAGCAACCAACAAGGTAAATGCTGGTACCACGCTAGGTTTGGTTCGGCGGCCCACAAGTGCATTCCGCCCTGCACATTCAGAACGCCGCAGCAAACGCCATCCGCTTCTGGTTCGAAAATGGACATTGAGCACATAAAAAACTAATTAATCACCAGGTAGAGACTTGCACGTCAAATACGTCGCAACCATTGTTTACGTCTCCCACACCTTCTACAACCAAACAACCCTATACATCTCGTTTGTTCGTTGATGATCGAACAAACAAAATTACCTATTTAATCGACACTGGCGCTGACCTTTAGGTTATTCCAGCTAATTATTGTAAACGAGCTTTTTCAGTTTGCAATCGCAACTCCGATCTAATCTTGTCGGTTGCCAATGGCACAACCATCCACACTTACGGCACAAAATTACTTCAAGTGGATATCGGACTCAAAGGAACATTCACGCATGCCTTTACCTTAGCTGCTGTGAATCGTCCGATTATTGGCGCCGACTTTTTGACTAAATTTGGCCTCCTTGTCGACCTCAAAGGAAAACGGCTTGTTGATTCAGCGACTCTGCTGTCAATCAATGCCTCAATGGTTCAATCCAATTCAGTTACACCGATACATTTCCCAATCGACAATAGCTACGGCACTCTGCTTAAGCAATTCCCTTCTCTAACAGCAGAGCCAAACTATATCTTGCCAGTCAAACACAACGTGGTCCACCATATCGTCACATCTGGTCATTTGCCTGTGTCACGACCACGCCGATTAGATCAGATCCGCCATAAAGCCGCTTTTACAGAATTCCAGCATATGGTGGAATTAGGAATTTGCAGGCCATCTGCATCCTCTGTCTCTTGTCCTCTGCATATGATGAAAAAGAATGATCACGATTGGCGACCATGTGGGGATTATCGCCGATTAAATACGGTCACAACACCTGACCGATATCCGATACCTCACATCCAAAACTTCTCCATGCACTTGCATGGATGCAATATATTTTCAAAAATCGATCTTGTCAGAGCATACCACCTCATTCCCATCGCACCCGAAGATGTTCATAAAACGGCAATCACGACCCCCTTTGGCCTATTCGAATTTACCCGGATGCCATTCGGTCTTCGCAATGCTGCCCAAACATTTCAACGTTTTATGAACACAGTCGTCCAAGACCTGGACTTTGTCTTTGTCTACATCGACGACATTCTTGTGGCTTCCCAATCTGAGGAGCAACACAAACTCCACTTGGAACAATTTTTCCACAAATTAACTGAGTTTGATGTTCATATCAAGACCGCAAAATGCGTCTTTGGCGTATCCTCTCTTGACTTCCTCAGCCACAAGATCACCCCTAATGGTATTCTGCCGTCCGAAGAACGAATTAACGCCATTAGGGAATTCCCAGCTCCAACTAGCATCAAGCATATTCAGCGTTTTGTCGGCATGGTAAACTACTACCACCGATTTATACCAAAACTCGCTGAAATTCTCGCCCCAATTCATAGCCACCTGGCAGAACTGTTACGTAAGCCCAAAACACCCAGGAACTTCTCTTGGCCCGACGAATGTCAAAAAGCATTCACGTCGCTTAAGGCTGAATTAGCGAAAACAACACTTCTGTGCCATCCACTAGGCGATTCAAAGCTTAGCATAACCACCGACGCGTCAAATACTGCGGTCGGCGCTGTACTACAACAGTACAATAACAAATGTTGGGAGCCCCTGGAAATCTTCTCTAAGAAACTATCGGATGCCGATAAGAAATATTCTGCATTCGATCGGGAATTACTCGCAATCTATCTGGCAGTCAAACACTTCAGATATTTTGTCGAAGGGCGTGTCGGGAATTCACTATATACACCGACCATAAACCTCTGACGAGAGCAATTCAGTCTAAAACTGAACGCAATCCAAGGCAATCTCGCCATTTGGATTTTATAAGTCAGTTTACCACGGACATCCAGCATGTTCATGGATGTGATAATGTGGTTGCGGATACACTATCCCGCACAACCGACAACGAACAGGCAGCGGTCGAGACTTACTTCGACTGTCACACTATTTGCAAAGCTCAAAAGGATGACCTAGAACTTCAGAATTTACTTTCTGGTTCCGAATGTCACTCCGGTTTATCATGGCAACTGGATCTTTTGAAACTACCTGGCCTGAAAATTTATTGCGAAACCTCCACTGGGTACAATCGCCCATACATCGCAGAACCACTACGTCGAACTATTTTCGACACTTTACACAACATTTCACATCCTGGTGTCCGTGCTACTCGAAAATTGATTTCTGCTTGCTACTTTTGGCCCAGTATGAACAGAGACGTGAACCTATGGGCTCAGTCTTGTTTATCCTGCCAACGTGCTAAAGTCCAACGGCACACAATTTAACCACGCGGACAATTCGCCATTCCACCTGGTCGTTTTGAGCACATCTATATAGATATAGTAGGACCACTTCCTTCTTCTAATGGATATACCTATCTCTTGACTTGTGTCGATCGTTTCACTCGCTGGCCAGAAGCTTACTGCATGACTAACATGACAGCCGCAACCGTTGCCACTACTTTTGTACACAATTACGTATCGCGATTCGGCGTACCCCTTCACATTACAACTGATCAGGGATCGCAATTCGAGTCCAAGCTTTTTAATGAGTTAACACAACTCCTCGGATCAAACCGCATACTTCAAACGGCTTACCATCCACAAGCCAATGGCATGGTTGAACGATTTCATCGTCAACTCAAAGCTACTCTCATGGCCCGATCTAATACAATGCACTGGAGTTCGGAAGTTCTCATCGTTTTACTTGGTATCCGAGCTACCGTAAAGGAAGATTTGAAGTGCTCTCCAGCCGAAATGGTTTATGAGCAAACCATTAAGCTACCCGGTGAATTCTTCATCGAAAATCCTCCTTTACCTTTACCAACCAGCGACACAGTCATCGACCAACTGCGACAAACCATGCAAAATCTTGTGCCAACATCCACTCGTCCAGCAAAACAAGACGACATTTTTGTTCCAAAATCACTGGCCAACTGTGATTTTGTCTTCATTAGAACAGACAAGGTTCGCACGGGTTTTTCTCCTCCCTACGAAGGTCCGTGTCGGTTAATGGAAAGAATCAAACCATTTCAATCGACCGGCTCAAACCTGCATACGGGATACTTTGTTCAGCTGATCAAAAATCAGTTCCTCGCCCACATAAAACTGTCCGTATTACCGAATGACATTTTAATTTTCGGAGAGGGAAATTCACTTGCAGGGGAGTCCTGTGGTGGTCATTATCATTCACCACCACAATATATTAACTCGTATAACAATTATTGTGAATTCAAAATTATAAAAAATAAAATATTTTTCCTGACCGCAGCACTGCAAGTCGCTCAATGAAATTCACGGTGATTACACGGGAGAAAAGTTATAATTTAAATCTCAAAACGTACGCGCGTACAAAGAATAAATTCAGTGTGGTGAAACTTAAATAAAGGAAATTTAATAAATTAAAATTAAATAAATTATATTTAATAAATTAGAATTAAATAAATTTAAAATTAAATAAAATTATAATTAATTGTAAAAACATAACAAACTGTTTTTTTTTTGTGAACGGCACTCAGTGCTAAAATGTAGCGTACTAAAAAAAAACTCACTGTTATTGTGTATATGTTGCAAATTATCGTAGGGTTTTTGTTCTTTATTATTGTTTATACACACTTTCACTTCAAACACAGTACCTTAACAGTTTAGTGCTTTTGCCGTAAAGTTTATCACCGGTATTTTCAATTTTTCTTTCGAGAAATTTCGAATGAGAGAACAACACTTATTTTGTTTTAATGCTATTTTCACTCCAAGGTTAAGTAATCTTTCAGTTTTTAGTTTAGTTTTTCTTTAGACACTTAAGCACTACACTCTACCACCAGATTTTATTTAACATTTGCAACGCACTAATAAATAGTCCATTTTCATTGACCATCGAAATCAATTTTATTTTGTGTTTTTTTTTCTTGATTGATTATTTTAGTCATTCATAATTATTCACAACACTACCAAAAAAAATTTTCTTTTTTTTTTGGTCTTCGTTATAATTTTAATTTATTGTCCAACTTTCGCACAGAAATATATTATGATTAAGATAATAATTATTATGATTATTTATAATTATAATTATCCACATGAATTAGATGAATTTTATTTTTCTTATAATTTAAATAGACTCATTACCACCATAAGGTTTATTATTTAATATTTGTACAGTTGTTAATCCCTTTATTCAAGGATGTTCATTTACACGAATTAAAAAAAAAAATAAAACCAGATAAGCTTAACGTGATTTTGTTTCGTTTTTTCGTTTATGACCAAATTCTGGCCAACAATCCACCTCTAATTTACTTATGTTTTTGGTTTTATTTAATCAACTGTTAAATTATTTTTCTGTTCTCTTCAATAACAGATCCATAAAAGCACAACAAAAACTTTCCGACTTAAAATAACTGAACACTTATGATAATTAACCAACTTATTTACTATTACGGACTAACCGACTAAATATTGCGATTTAAAAATCCAACCGATTTAAGTTGTATCTTAATTAACTAAAAATTACTAACTGGCTTAATACTAAGCGATAACTCAAAAATTGATATAAAAATACTGACCATGAGCAGCCGAAATTTGTCTGTTTTATACCCCCCGTTTCTCCCCATTACATTAGACAGAAACAACTCTTTGGCTCAGTTTGAAAAATTGGGTTGCCACATAAAAATATTTACACTGGTGCGTTAAACGCACAGGCCGCATGGACTTAAAAAAAAAATTGCGCCGAAGCATTTAACGTAACAAACTCTTGGAATCTACTACTCCGATATCGTTTTTTCTCCCAAAATTTAACTATTACTTATCACCAAGCATTTTATAAACGTACGTTGACACTTCTCATTTCCCAAATAATCAATTACGTCGCGAGATGAAATATAATTGTATGGCTGACAAAACAATTACAAAACAATGTTAATTTTCTAATCAAGTTAGGTGAAATCAAGAACGTTTGCCGATTTTTTTATTCACACTTATATTTATACATACACCCACTATTTTATTTTGGAATAAATAAAATCTAAATTAATTAGCTAACCTCAATTCAAACAGAACATACAATAATACAAAATAATTTGTTTCAAGAATTACCATAACAATTTATATTTTAAAAATAGCAATTTCTTGAAAAATAGAAATTTTCACCATAACAACTTTTTTCAAAAATTTAAATCTAAAAACTTAAAAAAAAAAAAGCAGAATGTGGTGAATACGTAGGTATTCGCGTATAAAATCGCGTGTCTTACATTCATCAATCATTTGTGTTACATTTTCTAGATTTATTATTAGATTGTGTATTGTTGTATTTTATTAGATTGTTAAACCAAAAACTCTGGCCGATTTACTAAAATAGTATAAGTACTAATGTGGTTTATTATGTATAAATAGTTTTAGTATTTTATTGGTTTGTTTACGATAAATAAATAAACCAGATACGATTTTTAAGTGAAGATACCGAAACCACAGAACATAAGAAGATTGGGACTAGAGCATGCAAAACCGGTAAATGATTAACTGGTTAACCGATTTTACCGACCAAAATTTCCTATCGAAACATCGGTAAATATTATTATAATTTACCGGTAATTCGGTAAATTTTTCACACTAAATTCAATTTATTCAATAATTATTTAATTAAATTTGGTCATGTCACCTATTGTTGAGAACATTAGTAGAAAAAATTTCCATTATACCACATTTTAGTTATGCTGCGACCACGATCACCGTCGTTACAGCTTTATTTTACTCCGATAGGTAGTGCTTTTTCTATATTTCCATTCGTCAATACAAGGTAACCCTTTATGCTTTATGCAACCTTCTTTATATTAACCTTGGATTTTCTGTCATCGGTGAATATTTTGTTTTCATCCAAAAACCGGATTTGGTTTCACCAAAAACTTGATTATTTAAAATATTCTATTAATTGGATATATCCCCTGGAATGGGATATAAAATTAAAGGCACGTACTTGTCATATAATTATTAATATAATGCACGTAATTTATATATTTCGACGTAGCTACTCTGAAAAAATTTACTAAAAAAACTGACAGTTAAATTTTTGTCACTGTGTATTTAAATTATACATTTTTTTAGCCATGGAGATGGAGACGGAAAGCAATAACAACAAAAGTAATAAACAAGTATGGGAATACTTTATGCATCAAGGGAATGATGTAGCCAAATGTAAAAAAATGCAATAGAGTTCAAAAGTTTTCTCAAAAGGCAGCACAGTATTAATTTATTTCAACGAAATGATGATGCTGATAAACCGCTTCCTTCTACATCTTCCAAGCCGCTAGTTAATAAAAAAGTGGTTTAATAACCAGTTATAACAATTGACGAATCTTTATCTGCTGTAATTTCAAGAATGGTTGCAAAGGACATACTACCATTCAGCAAGTTTTGCAATTCTTATGACATAAGAAAACTATTAGTGCACAAAGGATTTACAATACCGAAATCACCAAACTCAATTAAAGAAATTGTAATGAAATATGGAGATAAAATGCAAAATGAAGTATGTCAAGATATGTCAAATCTGTTGAACAATGGTGAAAAATCTATAGTCTCACATTCGACGAATGGACTTCTATTAAAATTCGAAGATATATGAACATTAATATTCATGTTGAAAAAACTTATTGGAATTTAGGACTTTCTAGAATCCATGACTCAATGCCTGCAAATAAATGTATTGAGTTATTGGAAAGTAAATTAAAAGATTTTGGGATTAACTTTAATAATATTGTTGGAATTAAAACGGATGGTGCAGCTATTATGAAAAAAGTTGAATCTGACCTAAAGACCATCTATCAATTGGGTTTCGCACATGGAATCCAGATGGCAGTAATTCAAATTTTATATAAAAAGAATGTAAAATATTCTGAATTGGAGCAATTCACTTCGTCTGACGATTAATCGAATAATGAAAATTTTGACAATGCTGATGCTGATGCAGATTTGCATATACAGTCAACGGTGAACCATTGATTAATAATGGCACAAAGATTTAAGTGTTCTTATTGCAAAAATTAGAAAAGTTGTCAAAATATTTCGACTATCTCCCACAAAAAATGAAATTTTACAAAGAAATGTTGTACAACAATTTGGAAGAAACAGTGAATTACACCTAATATTATTTTATTTATTTATTTAGTAATATAAATTTTGAACTCGCATATCCACTCCATCATAAATCCATTAATTTGAGCATATAGGAGCTCATTTATAAGAATGTATAAATGCAAGAAGTGGCATTACAATATTTTGGCCAAGATTACTTCTGATTTGGTGTGGTCATCCCACAACATTGCATCACTTTTTTAATACTGGATTTTCCTTCGTATTTAGCCTGTTTAAATTCAAAGAAGTCACAAACGAATAACCACACTCTGATTTGGGCAAGAGTATCTGCTTGGATTTATTTCATACTCCTCGACATTTTATCACAAAAAATAGGAATTAGATTAAATAGGAATTAGATTAAAATGGATTTTGCGTTTGTAATTTGAAATGAAAATGTTTCGAATGCAGTCAGTTCTGCCCTCGCATCAACAGGATCCACACCCAGCAGTAAAAAAACTGGTGTTTACTGCTAAACATAACCTAAATTATTCTGACATATTTTTTTTAGATAAACGTTCTTAACCAATATTGTATTAAAGCCTCGTATAATACAAAAATAATTTTGAAAAAAGTTAAAAAAAAATTCTTCTGCCCTGCTCGGTGTGAATGGCTATAATCAGCCGTTGGTGTCCTTTATGTCCGTTTAAGACAAGAGATGGTTAAAACGCTAAAAAATCTAAGATTTTGACAATTTTGTCAAAAACAGGTCAAAAACCTTAGATTATAGTCAAAAACCGTCGAAAAGTGACAAAATTGTTTAAAAGTCTCAAAAACTGTCGAAAATTGTCAAAAACTGTCAGAAAGTGTTAAAAGCTGTGCGAGTGATATTGGGAAAAAGAGGAAACAACATGTTCTTATTGCTTCGTTAGTTTATTATTATTATTTAGAATTGTAACAAATATAAATTAGTGACAACAAATTATTGAATAAAGTATAATGATTCCAAATGATAATTAAATAAATTTAAAATTCTGATTTATCGAAAAAATCAGAATTGGTATTTAATACCAACTAATAAAACTAAATATGTTTACTCTAGTGGTAAACACTACAACTACGTCAAGTAGAGAATTTTTCTATACCTACTTCTCAGTGGAACGAAATTATTCATTCCAGAATGAAAATACACACCATTGTTGTTGTAAAAATACCAAAGTAAGACTACTTATGTACATATGTTGGTGTATTCCAAAATTATACTTTTTCATTATTTTGTTTTAATTTTCTGTTTTTATGAATATTTTTTGTGGTGGAATTTACACCGATTATGGTGGATGTTAAATAAGTAATATAATATTATACTATTTTGCTATTATACTATCTTTGGTGTAAAGCCAGTTTCAAATTAATTTTTTTTTTAAAATGATTCTCTGTATGTTCTATGTTCAGTAAAAAACCAAAGCAATCTATTATAGTCTTACTTTGGGTATTTTACAGCAACAATGCCGTGTATTTTTATTCTGCAATGAATAGTTTCAAACCAAGTTTTTGTTGGTATAGAATTGTACCAGTAACAATTTTGAATTTTTTTTCAAATGTCGATTGAGCATAATTTGCATTTTTATTTTTATACCAATTACTATTCCAGTTACCAAAGTAAGACGGTTTATGTTTGCTGCGTTCCATTTGACGTAGCAAAGTACAAATAAGTACTTGAGAGTAGATGATAAATGGAACGCAGAAAATTAGTTGAAAGTTGGAAAATTAATTATTAATTCGAAAACTGATCAGCCATTTCTTACCGATTAGTTTTACTAAATATTCTGGTAACGAAGTCGCCGTAAATTCAAAAAGCAAACTACTCATAAAATTTAGCAAGAGTAGCTGCGTGCAGTCAGAAGTACTTGTGTGTATTTTGCCACGTTAAATGGAACGCAGCAATTAGTGTCGACCACCGCAAGTACTTATAAGCACTTATGGGTCATATCTTTGCTAGTTTAACTATAGTCAGAGCTTATAATTACTAGCAGTGATTTTTGCGCAATATACTATATGTACATATGTATATTTAAAAATACCAGCTGTAGTGTGTGTTTTATTGGTGTATTGGTCACTACGAAAAACATTTACAAAACAGACAGAAATAAGATTAAATTTTTCAAAAAATCGTTATTTCAATAGGTAAATCCAATATGAAATTTTAGCAAATATGTATGATTATACTACATACATAGACCTATCGAAAAATCATAGTGAGATGTTTGCCGATAGAAGAAAGTTTTAAGATATCGATTTTCTTAGATATGCATTATATCCAAATTTTCAAGTTTTCGAATAATTGTTGTTTCAATAGGTAAACCCAATATCAAATCTTAGCAAATATGCATGATTATACTACACACATAGACCTATCGCAAAATCATAGTGAGATGTTTGCCGATAGAAGAAAGTTTTAAGATATCGATTTTCTTAGATATGCATAATATCAAATTTTTCAAGTAAACGAATAACCAAAATTTGAATAGGTAAACCCAATATCAAATTAATTTTATTAAATTTTATATTGAAATTTTAGATAGGCCTACCGAAAAATCATAATGACATGTTTGCCGATAAAAAAAAATTTTGAGATATCGATTTTCTTAAATGATTACATTTTCCAAATTTTCTCAATAAATTTTGTGTGTTTTAATTATATTTTAAATCTAGGATAAACTTCATACTATTTCGCCGTAATGTATGCTTTCTGATTTTTTTTTTAAATTTACATACGCTTGTATTTAAAACTAATCTAGGTAATCTTTCGAATAATTCTTGTTTCAATAGGTAAACCCAATATCAAATTTTAGCAAATATGCATGATTATACTACACACATAGACCTATCGAAAAATCATAGTGAGATGTTTGCCGATAGAAGAAAGTTTTAAGATATCGATTTTCTTAGATATGCATAATATCCAAATTTTCAAGTTTTCGAATAATCGGTATTAACACTTTACATATTTTTAGCGGATATGCATGTTAAAAGTATACGCATAGGCCTATCTGATTATCATAGTGGGATGTGTGCTAACAGAATAAAGCTTTCTTATACATGGATAAGATTAAAATTTCAATTGTCAAACATTGTCGATTAATAGGTAAACTCCTTGATCCATTATTAAATTTAATGAGATTAGCTTTGTGAAATCCCAAATAGTTTAATTCTTAAAAAATTTTGTGTATTTGGATTTTTGTTATTTCAGCATTAAGTTCAAATATTTGATTTTAATGCATTTTTCTTTGTGCATATAATAAATTCGCCCGAATGTATGCTTTTTTAAATACATTCAAATGCAATTTTGTTGTTGTTGTAAAATCTATTATTAATTTAGGATAAACTTCATTCGCATCTATGTGGGATGGTGTAAATATTGAATAAGAAAGATCTTAGTGGAATTTTTAATAAATTAAGTAAAGTTAAGATAATAAAACTTATTGTTGCACTTATTGGGCGTATGACTATAAAAAACTCAGATGAACCGTGGCCAGCGGATTTGGGTCAAAATGATCTGTCAGATGATGAAATCGCTATACAAGAACAAAAGCCTTCTTCAATGGAAGAACGACTACACCTGGCTAGGAAACAAAACAAAGATTTGAGATATTCAGGTTTAGTGAAAACACCTGTTATCACTAATATTACAACTTTAGAAAAAATCGTAAAACGCGAAATAACCTTATTTGAGATAGACAAAGTAAGATGCAAATATTTGGAACTATCGTTCAAATATTTACTAGCCATCAAACCAACAAGTATCGAATCTGAAAAAGCGTTTCAGCTGCCGGCCAAATCGTTCCAAAAAATTCGATCAAGCATTAACGACACAAAATTAAACAATCATCAATTTACGGGGCTATTTAATAAGGAATTTAAGATGAAAGATTGAAAGAGAACGGCTTCACTAAAATTACCTTTTTACTTTTAATTTTTTTATAGATTATGCAACACTATACAAGTGAATACAATAGTATAATGAATTAAACTATTTTTTATACAATATAACAACAGATTTTTTTTCTAATCAGAAAGAATTATTATTAATTTGTTTTTAATAAAAAATACAAAAAAATAAAATTGTTTACCGGTTTTTACCGATTATTCATTTTTTTTTAAATTATTACCGTTTACCGGTAAATAAAATTATAGGTAAATTTACATGCCCTGTTAAAATAATTGGGACATTGTCCAAAAATTCAACTGAAATAATACAATAAAATTTTACAAATACGTACATACCTAATGATTGATCATGATTTCATTTTTAAAAACGTACATAAGTCGTCCTTAAGTCAAAAATACGATTTTCCAGACTAAAACGAATTCTATGGACCGCATTAAATTAAATAAAATCGCGTAAAAAAAGTTCTGACAAAAAAATAATTAGGTGTCTCTATGTAAATTCAACTCGTCCCACTTCTAAATATTTTAAATTACGGAATGGTAAAGATAAAAGTGAAAATTACTTTTCGGCGAAAATGTGAAATTATTTTTAGTTATAGATTAAAATTTAATTAAATCGCTGATCTGTATTAATTTGTTTGTTTATTCCGTTTAGCCAACCTGAAAAATTCATCCCGACGATAATCGTTTTAAGATATTTTCGCGCATTTATACGCAAATTCAAGGGAAAAATTATATAATTTATTTATTTAAATTGTGTTAACTAAATAAATACTTATGTTAATTAATCCGCATCTTAAGTAAATAATGTAATGTATAAAAGCAAAATATGCCAATTTGATTTCGCTTTATTTTTTTTTTTATACACCGGGATAGTTCGAATAAAATGTGATGGCGCTCGCACTACTATCCTATTCCAAATTAGAGTTAATAATACTTGTGAGTGTATAAAAAATCACCGAGCATAACATTTTTTATTTATTATATTTAAGCAAAATTTGTACTAAGCCGGATAACGAGTAGCATAAAGCCCTATGAATTTTTCTTGTATTTGCACTGTTTTTCCCGTGATTTACCCTGCAGACAACCGTAACTCATGTACAAAATAATTCAGTGCTAAATCGCTTTTTTTTTTGTATCTAAAAATAAAACAAATATATTAATATTTGAGAGGAAAGGGAGCTCGGAGGGTGGTATTTGTTCGCGGGAGTGAAATTTCCAACAAAAAAGTACAAAATAATGATGATGAAAGTTTTGTGAAACACTTGTTATGTTTCAAACTTTTTTATACTCGTGTGTGTATTTATGTACGTGTGTGTTATAATTTAAAAAAATTAAATAAGCGAAAATGAAATACGTACAAATGAAAATGAAATAAAATTGTTATGCCTCGTTTATTATCTGAAAAACAAAGATGTGGCAAAACAACCGTGGAAAACATTTGTATTCCTTCCCTGTTTCTGTTTGTTTTGCATAGAAAATAATTGTCATGGTGGAACACATTAAGATATTAAAAAAAAAACATGAAAATATGAAATTGGTAAAGTTTTAAGCATTACTCATTGTAAATTACATACAGTTTAATGAGATAAATACAATGGAGAATATCGGTTTCTGTAATCAACTGCAAACTACTCACTGAAATTGTTGATTAGACTTTAGATAATTTGAGATAAAAATCAAACTTATTGGTCTTAACTAAACTAAAATTTTAATAGTATTGTGACAATTATGGCCATCATATAACGAGTTCACATTATGAGCGATAGCTCAGACAATAAGTACAATTATATTTTTTTAGCAATTATAACGGATACTTTGAAAAAACAAAATTTAGCCTAACGAGTATAATTTTAGTTCAGTTAAGCTCAAACCTTAAAGCGAAAACATCACGGGCAGAAATCTTTCGATTTGTCAAGATATTAGTGTCTTGTATCTAGGAAGTCTGAAATATAAGTAATCGTTTTATATCAGTTTAATAGCATTTCTCTACTTATTCACTTAAATAATTGTAATACATATGGTAAAATGAATGAATTTAGTTAGTTTTTTTGTTTTTATTTACTAAACAAGAAATAAATGGTGGAAACTAAAAACAATTATTGCCAAGTGACAATTATTATACGTATTAGAGGTGCCAATGAGTTGATGAATGGTTTTTTGCATGCCGTGGTTATATGTGCGATAAGGTTATTAGCTACATTTGTGCAGCTTCCGAAGCAATGAAACGTTTAAGTAAACATCCTAAAGATATCAATAAGGGAATGAAAATAGTGCTAAACAGTGTGCGTGGCTTAAAGAATGTTGTTCTGTCCAGCATATTTGCTACGCACGCACGATTCCCAAAATTTAATGGAAAGTTCTCTCAAAAGGATTGCCCCAATAGAAGAGTCTTTGAAAAATGCTATATTTACAAAACATTCATTAAGTGAATACGTCACAACCTCCTCAATCATCGAAAACACAAACGGATCAGCCTACCGCCGTAATGCTCCCGCAGACCAAACCTTCTATTGTCATACCAGAAGTCAATACATCACAACCGGCAATACCAGCAAAAACGCCAGCGGATCGCCAGGATTACAAGCTTAATACGCAAGTGGTACTACAGTTACCATCATTATCTTCAGAATCTATATCATCAACAGCACCCGTTATAGCGCCAGTAATGGATAGCGTTGAGAAAGATATTTCGATTCAGTCATCTTTCCAGGAAATTAAGGCCGTTGATCCATGACGGTGGATTTTTATAAGTAGATTGCAAAGCCGGTCACAAAACAGCAATTTGAAAATTTTATTAATAGTAAAATGAAATTTTACCAAGCTGTGTGCATTAAAATCTCACCCAAAGAAGTAAATGGTCTGCTTTAAGGGTACATATCATTTTCTGTGAGTTTACCTGCTGAACCATTTACAATTGCCTTACAATCAGTAATGTGGCAACCTGGACTCTTGGTAAAAGAATTCGAGTGGAGACCAAAATATTTATTACCAAAATGTTAATAAAATGTTTTCGAAAGTCATGTTATAGATGTGACCTTTCATCACTAATAAGTACTAAAAAATCTGGTGGAAGAGAACTCGTAAAACATCATCCCAACCTGTCCATCGAGCAATTATGTGTTAAAATTGCAATCAACGAAAAGACAATTTTCATATATGTTGCATATGTTCCGCCGGACCATCTTACACTGCCTGCTGCGACACAATAATAGAAACCAATAATGCTGCTAATCAATCTAACACCATCTGAACCACGGAGGATTTTAATTTTCCAACTATGACGAAGAAACGGACGAAATTTTACCATTAAACTTGAGTTCGGAAACAGAGTGTCTGTTCATCGATACTGTTTTTGAAATAAATTTAAGCCAAATTGGCGAAATTCAAAATGGTCTATACCGAATTTTAAACCTCATTTTTAAAAATGAACGAGTTCTATTTAAAGTAAACGAATCACTATCACCACTCATTATTAATGATATTAACCACAAAGCTCTAGAAATAATGTTATTAATAATCACCATAGCTACATGCCATATTACAACTTCAGAAAAGCTGACACGATGAGCCTTCATCTTTTTCTAGGAGGAGATACACTGGGAGCGTGTATGACATTCAAGGAATGTAAATCCTGTGACCCGCTTGTTATATCAAACATGTTTGCTGAGTTTTTTCACTCAGTATTTAAGCCAGAACATATCGATAAGTATGGAAATCCAAATAATGGTAAAAACAACGTAACCATACTAACATCACGGATTGAAACCGAGGATACTCATCGAGCGCTAGAAGTATTCGGAGATGGATTTGGGCCTGATGGCGTTTAAGCTTCATTGTTAATCATTCGTCTCTGTATCTTCTATTTAATGAATTATTAAAACTAGCAGTATTTCCAAAGAAATGGAAAGTAACCATTACTCTCGTAAGAGTTTATCGTTCCATCAGAAAGTTAACCCTTTTATACTTCTGTCGTTACTTCTGTCGGAATCTCTTGCTCACATGAGATCAATTCTATTTATTGATTTCATGATCATACAAAAAACCGAGTTCAATAAATTATATTATAAATTAACCGTAAACTCTACATATAATATGAATATGCAATATTCATTTTTATTTATGTAGGTTGGACGACATTACAATGTCGTAAGAACATAATTTATTATATAAATAAGTTAAATTTATTTTAAAATATTTACACTAATCTGTATGTATTATAACGATGTAATATGATACTCTGTTGCTTGTACTCGAAATCGATTTTAGGATACATAGTACATAATTTAACGTACGTAACTGTGACTAGTTTTCATTCTCTCTTACAAATTAGATAGTTCGTTGAACATCTGCTGACGAGAATGAATATCATACCGACGCGAAGGCGGTTGACTGAATAAGAATGACGGATTGTTCCAAGACATATTTGGAATCCAAATATTGGCCTCGCCATTTTGGTTTTCAACTCTACTCAATTCCATTAACATTAATTCCAACTCGAGCCAGTTTGAACCTTACATGGAAACAAGGTAATAGTGTGTAAAAGAAAAACTTGTGAAGTAAGTATTGCTTCTATTTACCCCCAGTGATACTATTCTGGTTTTCCCAGGGAATTGCGAATTGATCTTTGGTGACTTTTTAGTGTATTTTAGTTATTTTTTCAAAAGCATACTAAATTTTGGGGAAAAATTAGTTTCTAAAAATTTGGTTGGGAATTCCCCGGGCAATTCAGAATAGTGCTACATATGAGTTTTTCTGATAGTGATGACAATATTTCTTTACGCGCAAGAAAATGGAAAAGAGCCTTAATACCTGCAACGTCTTCTGAGACACAATGTCATGATGAGGTGGAAGAAGATAATGAAGATGCAAGTTTACATACAAGGAAGCAAAAAAGAATATCAATAACTTCAACTTGATGAGGATAAAGAAGGTAATGAATCTGACAAATAAAATCAAAATTGAATTGTTAAATTGAATGTTAGAGGTGGTAAATTTAAATTTACTGCTAATCATGGACCAAATTTTACTATTCCTCAATCATCAAAAACCAAATGCGTGTTCTTTATGGAAACATTTTTAGATCGAGACTACCTAAACATAAGAGTGGAGCAAACTAATTTATATGCAGAGCAGTATTTAGAAAGTCACCTGAATTTGAAAAAAACATTCGATGTTTTTTGGTATTACATACTTATACTGCAAGGTATATTTAAAAAAAAAAAAAATTAGCGGTGTGTTTTTCTAAAAGTGAAACTATACCCATCGTTTTTTAGATACGAGTAGATTGTGTCAGTGAATAGATTCCTTTTATTGTGGAAATGTCTTCGTTTTGAAGAAAGTCGACATTTAAATAACCCAAAGAGTAAACTAGTCAATATTCAAAGTGTTTTTAGAAAATGTACGAACAAAATCAGAGCTTTATGGAGTATAGAGCCATAATAAGCGTGACGTATTTTTTCGAAGCTTTTTTAGTGGTATAACTTTTCACTGATTCCATAGCAATCCATAGTAATAATTGTGTTTTTTAGCTTCAAGTTTTTCAATGAAAAAAGCACAAATATTATAAAATGGTTATATAAAAGTCTTCTATACACCTTTAACAACAATATACAAGAACATGAACGGTATTAAATAAATATTAATTAAAATTAAATTATTTCTAAAATATATTTTTTCGAACTTTCATTTTAAAAAATACATCAAAGTTGACTCTGACAAATTAAAATAATACTTGCTAAATTTATCTTTAGTTTTACTAGTGTACTCGTACGTTACATGTCTAAAATGTTTTCAGAAAAATAGGGAAAAAACTATTTAATCACACGAAAAATTATTTCATTTCTTAATATTCTCTGAATTGGTTTTGCTTTTCCTACAATTTTTGAACTTGAAATTTTCCCAGGTGGTAATTTTTGATACGATGTTGCCAAATTTTTACTGCCATCACTGCTATCTATGTAATGTATATACAGTGCTGGTAAAAAAAAATTGGGCAAACAAATTTATTGCAAATTGGAGTCTTTTTTTGCGAAAATTACAAAACTTTTGAAAGCAATTGGTTTATTGTTTCATTTTAAATACATGTATGACGTAATTTTTTGAAAAAAACAAATTGACCTGCAATTTAGGGGTAAAACACCGAAAAATGTCAAAATATTCAAAATACCTTTGATTGGAGTTAAAGTAATGTAATAAATTAAACACTTAGTTTTTATTTTTTTTTTGCTTTTTATTGATTTATAGAAGTTCAATCTTTAATATTAATATTTTATTGGACCGCCTTTTACTTTTATTACAGCGATACACCTCCGATTCATTGAATTTGATACATTTTTCAAAGTCGCAGGAGATATGGATTCCCAAATCATCATCAACAAACTTTTTAAAGCTTCAATCGATTCTGGGCGCTTCCTTGCTACTTCTAGCTTCATTATAGACCAAATATTTTCAATTGGATTTAAGTCTGGACTATACGGGGGGCCAGCTCAACACATCGATACTTTTTTCTTCGAAGTACTTTTTTACCTTTAAATAAAGAGATAAGAAAAATAAACAAGTTTTTAACAAATTATTTATGTTTATCTGAAAGCCAATTTGTCTATCTACAATTCAAAATTAATAATTCACAATTTTGGCGGTATGGCACGGAGCGTTGTCCTGTTGAAAAATAAATTTGCAAGTCTCGCCAAAAAGCTTTAACGCAGAAGGCTCAAATTCGTTCAGAAGGACCTGCAGATAAACAGCTGCTGTAACGCTAGAACTAGGGAAGCACAATCGACCGGTTTCAATTCCAGAAAAGCATCCCCAGACCATAACTCCTTCTTTTTTCAGTGGAAGTCTTAAAAGACATTCGTTGCTAAGTCTCTCGCCAGGTTTTCTCCTTACGAGAATTCTTCCATCTCAAACATGCAGTTTGAATTTTGATTCATCGGAGAAAATCACATCATTCCACATCTCTGGAGTCCAATTAACATGCTCCTGGGCCCATAGCAAACGTTTTTTTCCACTAGTAATGTGAACTCAGGCTTCTGGACTGGTTTAAGTGCTCTCAAACCAGCTTTAACAAGTCGTTTTATCACTAAGCCGGCTGAAATTTTTTTTCCCGTTGCTCGCTCAAGATCCTGTCTTATGTCCGATGAAGTTTTAAAACGGTTCCGACGACTTTGTAATAGTATAAAATAATAAGAGCCTTTCTTTCTTTGTGTACCGCCCATCTCTCGATTTTTCTCGATTTTTTTTAATATTCCACGCGACAGTACTTTTAGGAATGTTTAATCTTTCACCTATTTCACGCTTGGTTAAATTTCCTCGCGCCAAAATCAACATATTGCTTTTACACTGGTCACTAACTTTTCCCATTTTTTTAACTGAAATTGCACTTTATTCTTTATTTGTCTAGGATCACTTACAGAATAACTTAATCTTACAAAATATGCACTATTTATACTCAAAAAATAAATTACAGGCAATAAAACATCTGCACCCTAATGACGGCCAAGAACGGTAGGCGTAAAAAAAAATAATTGCTTGCCCAATTTTTTTGCACATCAGTTGCGGGGTTGTACCGGTGTAATAAAAGCAAAAGGCGGTCCAACGGATTTTTCGGTGTTTTGCCCCTATTTGATAAATTGCAGGTCAATTTTTTTTTTCAAAAAATTACGTCATACATGTATTTAAAATGAAACAATAAACCAATTGCTTTCAAAAGTTTTGTAATTTTTGCAAAAAAATACTCCAATTTGCAATAAATTTGTTTGCCCAATTTTTTTTTACCAGCACTGTATTTACCACGTTTACAAACAAAATGACGCACATTTACTTAAAACAAAATTCACTCACTTTTATTTTATATTATTTAAATTAAAATAAATTAAAATATATATTTTACACTTCACTTCACACAAAATTAAATATTAAATACAAATAAATAAATAAAATATAATAAAATTAAATTCTCAAAGAATACGACAAAAACACGCCTTTCTTCTTCGAGCGACAACGACCGACCACCTCCTTCGTCTAAATCGGATGAATCAATATTAGTTTTATGCCGAATAAGTGGCAGCGGAGAATCAGAATTTCTATTCGCCCGTTTTTTGTTCTCACAAATATCACAGCACCTATTTATTTTACGTTGTTTGTAATAATCCATGTCAATACCGGGCAAGAACACACATTTAGCGTGGTAGATGTTCGAACATGATGAGCAGATAATTTAACTATTTGCTGTATTTCGAGCTATTTTAATAGAGCATTTGAAGGATGACATTTGGTTTTTTTATTTGACTTTCACTAATTATTAATAAGTGCAAACAGTAAATTCCGTTGTTTATGCAACTATTATTATTTTTATTTTATTTTTTTGTATTAAAACAATTACACGGGAATTATTATCAAATGAAAAAACAATTATTTAATTTTTTATTTTATTAAACGGTGTAATTAATTAAAATATAAATGAACACTATTTTCAAATTGGAAGCAAATTGGAAATATTGTTTTATATTTATATATGAATTAAATTTAAATCACTAAAAACGCACTGTAAAGTAGTAGTAAACGATGTTAACACAACCGAAGTTGACGATCAATTGTCGAATATAACAGCTAAATTGGCCATATTTCAGAACATCATCTAAAAATTATTTCATCATCCCATTTCCATCGCACTTATCGAATTTTCTCAAAATCGGAAAAGAAATAGGCAGGTTATATAATAATTGGCCATATTTCAAAACTTTATCTAAATTTTATTTTAGAATCCCCGCACATGTTGAATTTCACTTAAACAAATAGCCCAGTTATATCCTAACTATTCATATCTCTTCCAGGACTGCATCTAAAAAATCATTTCTATCGTACACGTTAAAGAAACAAACATAATAATGCATCATTTTGTTATAATTTCACTCAATTTTACGGCAAGTGCATTAGTGTGTTTGCGTCGAGTATACTCGTCATCACCTAAATATAATTAAACACACTATTAGTGCATATTTTCAAAATAAAATAAAACATTTAAAGGGTTAAACATTATTTTTTTGGAAATTCTATAATACATTGCAATTTTTACGATCTAGAAATTTTTTTATTTTCATTCGCGCAAATATCAACTCCCCCCAAAACAAACTTATTTAATTAAATAGAAAATTAAGATTAATAAAATTTTATGTAAATTCCATAAGCATAAATCTATAAAACACCAGTATACAATTTATCCAATTTGATGTTGTAAAAAATTATAAATAATTGTACTCATTACTAATTATAACAGTTAAGGAACAAAACTTTTTTACTTCCGTCGCACTGATTAACGATTATTTCTTATTGACTTTATGATTATTATATCCTCAACCAAACCGAAAAAGTAAAAACGATTATTGCTGTTTGGTTCACACAATTCGAATTTATGTTCGATTTTGTTTGTGGTGTGTAAGCAAGAACTTTGGTACAACATCTTTTTATTTTCTGTTGTTTTGTGCTAGAGCAAAACTTTTGCAATTTACCGGCAAATTCATATACGACGAGTATTTAGAAAACTAATAAAATTTGGTTGTGGTTCTGCTACCAAGTCGTATGAAGGTGTTAATGGGAGTTTGTTGGTTTAATTGGACTAATTAGAAATTGTAGTAACGATATATTTTGGTAACAAAATTCTTATTTACGCCGTTTAGTATTTGAAGAGAGTTAATTAGAAATTTTAACTAAAGGCAATTATTTTTTCTAATCATGCTATTATCTTGTAACCCTTCGATGCGCTTAATACAACAACAAAAAAGCTTTTAAATATGTATGTATATAAATTTTCATTTTTAATTGGAACGAAAATTAAATCGTAGATAATTTCTAATTTAAAAAATTACAACAAGTAGCTTATGTACGAGAGTATGTACATATTTATAATTGTGTACATACATATTTCTGCTGAACGTATGAACATAACAATTTTAACATATTTGGCTCATTAATTTATCTAATTACTAGAATTGTGAAATTTTTTGGTTTTGGTATCATTTTTTGTGTAAAAGGAACTTCTTTTATATGCTAATAACATAAACATTCGCTTTATTTAAAAATTAAATTAATATGAAAAACAATCTCGCTTTTCTACTTACATATTAAGAGTTAAACTGGCGTTAAATGATTTGTTTGAATTTGCGGAGTAACAGGCGGTATAATATGTGAACGGGGGAAATTATTACTAAATTTTACTTCTGGAAGTAATTAATGTCAAGCGAGTTTAACGTTTTATTTTCCAAATTAAAACTAACCCTAAATATAAATTTCGATTATTAATATTTCCTTCCATTTTTAATGTTAGAAATATTTCATTTTGGTAAATGATTTGGAAACTTTTCTATTTTGATTTCAAACTGAACAGATAGGTTTTGAATACTAACCAGTGGAATAACAATTTAATACGAGATAATTAATAGCCGACGGAATATGTGCAGGAAGTAAAATTCTGTTTAAAATTCTATTTGTAAAATTAAGTTATGAAGAAAAATATGTAACAAGGAATTTATAAATTTGGATTTTTTGGCAATATGGCTCTATTTCATATAGGAGCCAAGCCTAATAAAAAAAAAAAAAAAAAAAAAAAAAAAACTAACCAGTGTGATATTTTGTTGTTGTCAAAATTCTGTATGAGGCGTTGTTGTTGTCAAATCTAGAGAAATTTAAAAAACTCACGATATTATAGGTTGATGAAGGTTTTTTTTTATTAGGGTTGGCTCCTACATAAAAAAAGAGCCATAGTTAGTAGTTGTTTCGTATCAGATTGTTATCCCACTCATCTTAATAAATTCATACATTTCCTTATAAGCCAAAAAACCACCCTCATTCAATAAATCACTTAGATTTCTTGCATTCCGTAGGATGTTGAACTTAGATCTACATTGGCTAAATCTGGGACAATCCAATATGATATGTTCAACATCCTCCACACTTCCACACAACTAACAATTTTTGTCCTCACTCAAATGACGTTTCGACAAGCATTCCTTCCCGTTTCCATGGTTCAGCCTGAATCTCTCAACCGTACCCAACATTCCCGTATCTCCTTAAATAACGAAATTTTCAAAGGAGTACCACGGAGCACTCTATACTTCATTCCTTTCGTTAGACTTCTCTCGTTAAATTCACTCTCAAATTTTCTCCACAGATTCATCTGAATCATTCGAACTACATCTCCTTCATCCTTCTTTCCGTACTCCTGACGATGTCATTCAATGTACCTTTTTTAGCTAACATATCGGCTTTTTCTTTCCCTTCGATCTGCCTATGCGATGGGATCCATTGTATGGTCACATCATGTTGGCAGTCTCGAATGCATTCAAAAATTCAAATTCCTTTCCACCTCCACATTTTCGAAAACATAAACCACTCTGGGAATCGGAAAATATTACTATTTTCCTTTCCTTTTCATTCACAGCCAGTTTAATTCCTTTAAACATTCCAATGAGTTCAGCGTTCATTTTACAGATGCTTTTGTCCACTTTAAACTACTTTTCAACATTCTTACGAACGATATCATCTTGCACATACCGCTCACTGATTTTTCCAAACATAATATTGGCGATAACTCATTATATTCCTCAATATTCAAACATACAGTAAGATTATTAGGAACGGGTTGCGGACCAGCATTGCCTGTATTCAGAAACATGTTCAAATTTTCAAGTGCAATACTAGTTCTATATGTTGGTTTGTACACCGCCCTACTTTGTAATCTTACTATCATTTAATTCCAAAACTCATTTTTCTTAGTTATCATTCTCACCGACTCTTTCACCGTGATCCACTCTCTCTTGTAATCAAGAGGTAAATCACCCATTTCAGATCACAGAGAGTGTATTGGGGTTGCGTTAATTGCCCCAATACCACTCTTGCACATGCATTTTCTACTTTCATTAATTGGCTAAAAGCCCCTTTCGAACCATTCCCAAACACACTAATACCATATTCAATTTTGGAGGGTATAAGGGCCTTTCTTAATATATCAGTCACACTCGGATGAGCGCCCCACTTAGGTTTGTTCACCCGTTTAACCACATTTAAACGTTCCTTGCAGTTATCTGCCAAAATTTTCATATGTTTCCCAAAATTCATACGTCTATCAATCCAAATACCCAAATACCTGTACGCATTTACTTGTTCAATTCTGTGACTATCAACACTTACATTAAAATTTGTAACCTTTGTTTTGAAACTCATATAAGCACACTTATTGGGATTCACTCTCAGATTCAACATTTTAAGTTTTTAAATTAAATCATTTACCCCCCTTTGCGCTCTTTGAACCGCCACATCAATAGTTCTCCCTTTTCCAATTACTACAAAATCGTCTGCAAATTGTAGAACGATTTGATTGTCTGCATTGATGTGGTGTATCTCGCTGGTCTATATGTTGAACAGAGCTGGAGATATTCCACTTCCTTGCGGAAGTCCAACATTTGCAACTCCCTCCAACCTAAAACCACTTTCATTCAGAACCATTTTCCTCTCAGTCGTAAAATGTTTTATCCACATACATACTTTCCATGAAAATCCAAAATTCGAGAGAATTTGTTGTAATTTTCATGGAGCCAGATAATCATAAGCCCTTTCAATGTCCAACAGCTGCAACAGCTTTCATATTATCCTTTCTTACTTCACAAACAAACTTTTCCACACACTCTTGTGTGGAAAAGTTGTGGTTCTTTCAAAGTCCAAATGTTGTCGAAGGCAATAAAATATTTTCATTCGCAAAATCTTCCATTCGTTTTTTCATCATTTCACCGATAATTTGTTGCCACATTTGGATCTCCATCCCATTTAGGGATGGGAACCATCCTGCTTTTTTTCCATTTGTCCGGTATTTTTGAACCCATCCACACTTTGTTCAGTAGCTCCAGCAAATTATATTTTGCTGAGTCACTCAACAACCGAATCATTTTATAACTTACGCGATTCGTCCCTGGAGTGGAAGATTTTGATCTATCTAACACTGTCAGGAGCTCTCCCCATTCATATTTACAATCCATTCTTTCATTTCTACTCATTCTGCCAACTTCACTTATTACATTCAAATCATTGCTTACATTCAATACCATTCTTATAAATTCTTTACCTTTTTCTCTCTTCTCACATACCACATTGCTCACATTAAAATGTTTACCATTCACCCTATTAAATAAACTCCATACATCCTTAGTTATGGTTGTATGTGTCATTTGGGACACATATCCCCTCCAACTTTTTCTTTTTGCTCTGCGAATAGCCTTTTTCAATTTTCCATTCATTTTACCATGCATAATCTTATTCTCACTACTCCTATTCGTATTAAATTCACGCATGGCTATTCGCTTCCTTTCATACCAGACTTGAACTTCATTGTTCCACCAACCATTCACATTAATCTCTTTCATATCCACAATTTTTGTACACAGTTTATTTACCCGTTCAATTTCACTATCTAACTGACTTTATTTTATTTTCTCCGAGAATCTCATTCATCTGATTCACCCATTTCCTTTTATTCATTAATTCACGTTTTTCCCGAAACACTCGATTATCATTCATGATCATTTTGATCATGAAATGAACACCACCAAAATTCTCTTCTTCAACATTCCAAGTGACTCGGCAGGCCAGTTCAATAGTTGTCATAGACAAATCTATTGGGCTGGCCGTGCCACCCACATTCGCCATTCTAGTTGGCCTTACGTCATTCAAGAGCACCATATCGGAGTCTTGAATCAGGTCGGCCAACTGCTTTCCTCTTGCGCAATTGTCAAAACAACCCCACATTCTCGCATGCGCTTCATATCTCCACATACAATCAGGTCACTTTTATCTGTCACCCACTCAAACAATTTTTTAAAGTCACTCAAGTCTTTTTCCTGACATCTTCATCACGCACCTGGGTTACATACACGCTCACTAGTAACATATTTCTTTCCAAATTCGTCGTTGAGGCAGCTATTGCTTCAATCACCTCAAAAGCGGGTAACTGAACCTCTTGAAGAGTCATATTTGTGGCGTACATTATCGCCCCTCCACCATAACCATCATTTCTTGGAAAGAAATCTGTAGCCTTTCACTTTTAACGTCTTGTTCATTCTTTCCCACGTTTCGCTTATAAGCATCACATTCATTTTATTCTTGGCCAGATAATTTTCCAACATATTTTTTTTGCATAAAAGCTTCGTATGTTTATCTGACCAACAATAATTCTTTCACTCATGTGTCGCATTCACACTAATAACAATTTATACATACCAATTAAAAATATGTGCAGGGAATATCCGCTTTCAAAATTTAACAAAAATTATTTTTAATGAAACAATAAAATTGTTGCATGAAATTGCTGATGTTGCATCCCTCATAAAGATATTGATGTTGCGAGTTGTTGTCCCATATTTTACATTGTTGTCCAGTTTCGTGTTTATATACTATCGATTTTTATTATCTATTTATGATGTACATTATTATCTGGTTTTAACGATGGTGGTGGTGCAATAAAATTTTTATTGTTTACGTCCGTACTCAACGTTGTGCTATTAAATTAGTCAATGAACGCTATTCGGTTGTTGGTACTTGTGTACCGAGTTTTTTTGTAAGGTCGACCGCGTTTATTTACATTTCCGTTTACAGACACATCTTCGCTTTCCGTGTCCATACACGATGAATTGGTATCGTTTTGTCTTGCATTCAAATGATCTTTCACGTTACGTTAATCATTTTTTGTTTTTTTTTTTTTTCAATTTTGTTTTCTGCCAAAATATTGATTTGTTTTCTGCCAAAATATTGATTTTGGCTATATCGCTGTATTTAACTCGTTCTTCAGTGGTGGTTGAACCGTATTTTTATCAACCGTGCTTGTTTGTTGTACGTGTTGTGATTGTCCTTGCGTGTGTACATGTTGTTCATGTGGTTCTTGTTGTTGTAATGTTTGTTGTTGTAGCTGTTGTTCTGCTATATTGTTATTTTATGTGTATCTTCTCCGCATTTGTAACACCTCTCTTTCATTCCATCGTAGAATATCCTGGCTTTAATATTCTGAATATATAAAAATTGCGGTATTTCTCTCTCTATTTCTATGTACACGCCTCTTACTCCCGAGAAAACTGGTAGAAGTGAGTTAACTCCAAACTTTTCACGTCTTGTTGATAGTATATTACCAAAACGGTGCAAAGCCTCACTCAGTGTTTTATCTGTGATTTCTGGTGGCAAGTTCAATACCCTCATGTACCGCATTATCCCACTTGCTCCTTTCACCGTTACCTCCGTTGATGTTCCGTTTATGTAATTGAACATCAAAACATGTGTCTCTCGTATAAACTCAAGGTACCTTTGTTCTGTGTTGAACTTGATATACATACACCGCTCGTACAGATCTTGGTACAGTGTATGTATGTCTTTCTCCGGTAGCCCATGTTCAATACAAATCGCATCATCTCTTGGTCAGACGGCTTAGCATCTGTCTTCTGGAACTGTACTTTTACGGTATTTTGTCTTAAACTTTCCATCGCAATCCACAACCTTGTTAAAAACAGATATTACATTTTATCACTGCGCAGAATTGCGCTTATCAAAATTATTTAGCACTAATACAACAATCTTTTTTTATTGTTTCACTCTCACTAATTTTTATTTCTTTTTATTAATATTTATTTCTTAACTTCTCCATCTTGATCTAAACTAAACAGATAGATTTTGAATACTGACCAGTGTGATATTTTGTTGTTGTCAAAATTCTGTATGAGGTGTTGTTGTTGTCAAATCTATAGACATTTAAAAAATACCCGATTTAATTGGTTGATCTTTATTTTAGTTATTATTTAACATTTTACAGAACTTTAGGAGTTTTAAGGTTTAAAAAATATACGTAAATTTGGTTGTGGTCTTAGAGGCTTTTAGCTAATTAATGAAAGTAGATAATGTCTATGCCAGAGTGGTATTGAGGGCGATTACATGAACACCAACTCATATTCTGTGGTCTGAAATCGGATTCACTTTACGATTATAAGATAAAGAGATAGAGTGGATCACAGTGAAAGAGACAGTGAGGTGATAAGAAAGGAAAATAAGTTTTTGACTGAAGTTTTAGTAAGGCTTCAAACTAGGGCTATGCACAAATTAACCCGTTAAGAGGAATATAACAAAGATTGATTGATATTGTTGCCAAAATCATTTTGATGAAATAGTCAGCGGTATTACCAACAGGATATCGTTTATACAGATACAAGTGTTAGTGACAATGGCCAGTGTCAAAACCAATAAAAATGGTTTACACAAGCCTGGCAGTTTTCTTAAATGACAGATATCATAAAACAAATGTTCTTTGACTTGTGTTAGTGTGTAAATCAGTTTTAAATAATACAATATTTAAATAGAAAATTCCAATATTTATTTATGCCATGTTTGTGTATTGTAACGAATTAGCGGACTGTATGATTTGTTGTATTACTTTCACAATTATTAATTTCACTGCACTACAAATAGTTTATAGATGTAGCACTATAGAATTTGAAATATTTATTATATTGTATTTTAACGAAACAATTAAATAAAGGAACACAGTTCAATTTAATATCGTACAGAATTTATTCTAATATGATTCACCAAACACAATAATTAAATGAAAATTCGAACTATAAATATTTATTACAATATAAAATTATGGATTTTATAAATTTGACCTTGCTCATTGATTGCCAAAAGATTTCTACCAAACTAGTGACTTGATTATTCGCGATATCACGGAAAGCCTTACAACCTCGATTTTGATTGACTAAATATTTAAAATCGAGTCATTCTCTTATTGGACAAAAACTGGAAATTTATTTTTATAGTAAATTTCCGGTAAGTTTGAATTGCAGTTTATGACTGATTTATAAATTAATGATCTATTATAAAATTTGTTATAGATAATAAATATGACAATTACAGAAAATAATAAACAATAACATAACCTTGGATTACAAAGATAAGTATAAAATAATTTTTTATAGATTTATGTTTTAAATATTTTTTTTTAAAAATTAAATTCTATTTTTCACGTTCGGCTAATTTAATGATTGTAGGCTGATTCAATTCGTCTTTTGGAAGTTCGCATAATTTGTAAACCGGTTTCTTCAGATGTCTAGTTGCGTTTTTAAAATTACAACTCTAACCACTCCACCTGCTCCTTGATGAATCTGCTCTACTCGGCCTATCAACCATTTGGTAGGTGGTAAAATGTCCTCACGAATTAAGACAACATCGGCCACTGTAATTGATTGACCTTTTATTTCTGTAAGAGCATCAGGTGGTCAGGAGTGAAGTTGTTCAGGGGATTCAAGTTGGCACTTGTGGCCAGCTCCGTAACTTGCAACTTTCACAAGTGATCCTGTTACCTCCACGTGGTGACCGCTGGTAACTAGATTGCTGATTTTTTGGCTTCTAGGCTAAAAGACAGCGCTAAAGGAGTCAACCTTAAACAAATCGCTGGGCTGGGTTAAGGTGTTAATCGTATCGTGCCGATAATCGACTAGGCTTGGGGGCCCAGTTTTAAAACTAGTTCTGTCGTTAACTGTGGATCCGGATATTTGGCGCTGTGTATTGCGGATCTCTGCACAGATGGACACTTCTTTCTCCGCTACTCGTGGGAACAACTATGGATCTTAATAAAACTAAACAACAACATAGAGAGTTCGGCTCTTAGGTAAGAAGGTAATTTATCCAAAAAGTCCAATCTACAGAAACAGGAGGAAAACCAACTGGGATACCTTTGGAACTATTCTGGGTAATTCACTACCAGTTCCGGTGCCAAAACCTCCAAAAATTGAGCAAGAGGTCGATGGCTTGGTGGACGAGTTGTCCAGCGCTTTTAATTAAGCGATACTGGGCTCTAGTCCCCTTAGCAGGCCTAGGGGTTAATCTCGGCCACCCTGGTGGTCCAAGGAGATTCAAGAAAGACGTCGAAAATGCAAAAGACTCTTCAAAACAGCACAGAAAACAAAATCTTCTGTAGACTGGGAATCCTATAAGGAAATCCTCAAAATTTACAAATATCAATTCAGAAGTGCCAAGAACAGATCTTGGAGACTATACTGTGGCAAAATTCTGGAGTCTTCGGAGATGTCTAGACTATGCAAAGTACTAGCTACTGGTCCTTCTATCCCAAGTTATCTTCAACGGCCGGATGGGATATGGACCACTAATAGTGCAAAATCGCTGGAACTTCTGATGGAGACTAATTTTCCTGGTTGTTCCGAACCTGTACCTAGCATATCAGTAGGTAAAAGGGCAAGTAGCCTCATAGGGCAAATTATTAGCAGAAAAAAGATCCTGTGGGCGATAAACAGTTTTAAACCATATAAGTCGCCTGGACTCGATGGTATTATCCCTGCGGATATTCAATAAACTACGGATCTAACAATTTCCTGGTTAGAGGTAATTTTTTAAGGCAGCCTAGAACTATGTCACATTCCTAGTAAATGAACAGAAGGGAAGGTTGTTTTCATACCTAAGGCGGGTAAACGCTCACACTGCAATCCCAAAGACCTTAGACCGATTAGCTTGTCTCCCTTCCTTTTTAAAACACTGGAAAGACAAATAGAAGCTCATATTAGAGGCACGATTGTGTCGGAAAAGCTGCCTAAATCTCGGTGGCTTCAAGGTGGTTGCCTATGCGAATGATGTTGCTATTGGTGTCCGTGGTAAATATCCCGGCACCCTTATTAAGCTTATGCAAAATGCCCTGGGCATTCTTTCACTATAGGCAAATGGGTGTGGGCTGAATGTGAACCCACACAAAACCGAATTGGTTCTCTTCTCTAGGAAATATAAACTTCCTAACATCGATCCTCCCAGTTTAAATGGGTTCAGCTTGACTTTTACAGTTGAAGCGAAGTTTCTGGGTCTCGTTTTGGATAGCAAATTATATTGGAAACCTAATAAAGGGTAAAGAAAGCTACGGTAGCACTATACTCTTGCAAAAATTCCATTGGGAAAGGATGAGGGCTGGAGCCCCGCATCGTACATGGGCTTTATGCCGCAGTAGTCGGACCCATACTCTTGTACGGGGTAATAGTCTGGTGGCCTGCTCTGGACAAAACTATCAACCAAAAGTTGTTGACAAAAGTTCAGAGAACAATCTCTCTGTGGATCAGTGGTGCACTGAGAAGCACATCCACTCAGGCACTAGAGACTCTGCTATTTTTGACTCCTCTAGATATCTTGGGGAAACAGTTGGCAGCTTGTACTGCCATACGGCTGAAATCCATCTTAATGTGAACCTGCAACAATACAGGGCACTCATCTATTTTGTGCAACAAACAAATTCCCAAGACCACCGACTATACTGTCCCGTCACTATCTTTTAATAAATAGTTCCGAACTAGGATCCCATCCAGGGAGGACTGGATGAAGGGTGCAGTTTTGGAACCAGTAGTTATAAACTTCTTCACTGATGGTTCAAAACGGGACGGGAAAGTCGGGGCTGGAGTGTTCTGCGAGGAACTTCTGTTTGTCTCCCCGACTACTGTAGCATTTTTCAAGCTGAAGTAACTGCCATAAAGGAAGTCGTAGACTGGTTGCGGTATAATGTAATATCGGTTTGTGATATTCGCATATATACGGACAGTCAGGCTGCCATTAAAGCGCTTTAATCACACCTCCTCACGTCGAAAGTAGTCCGGAACTGTCTCTCATCTCTTAACGAGATGGCAGATCAGTTCAACATCCACTTTTATGAGTGCCAGGACATTTCATAAATACAGGGAATATAAACGCCGATGAACTGGCTCGACGTGGTATAACGGATTTATCAAGAAGCTTTCGAATATTTGCGGCATTTTATGATCACACCGTTTGCATAGTTTTTCGTAGGCTTCAATATAATTGGCTTCAGTTATGGAAAAATGTCTTACTAAACCGCTAGCATCACCGTTATTTTTGAGCAGGTGATAAGGACGAATTTTATAAACGTTAGTATCAAAGCGGTCAATAAAGCTCTACCAATCGCGATGGTCAGCAGAAAAATTAGTTATATTAAGCGTGGGTTGTTTTACCTCACTACTAACTGAACCTTGGGTGGCATTTACAACGGATTCACCTAACTGCATACCAGAAATTGATTGCTTTCGTACCAGGTGTTGAGTTTAGCGATTACACGATAATATTGTTCAATTTATCTTTATTTCTTTATTTATTAAGAATTATCTATGTTAAATATTTCATTTTCAATAATAGTAAAGGATTCTAATAAATCCTCGGTACGTTTTATACGTTCTTTAACCTCTTCTTTAGAAGCTTGAACGGAAATGGTGTTAGAAAATTTATCTTGCTTGATTAATAACCCTTTAATAATACTACGTCGTTTAATTAATGCATCCATTTTGTAAATATTCACAATAATCTGGTTGGAAATATTCACAAAAGATTAGATTTTGATTGGAATATTAAAAATACCAGTCATTCTCTTACACATAATTTAATCTATATAATTTGAGATATGAAACGAACCATGATTAACCGGTCTCTTCAGATGTCCAGCTAATAAATTCTGTTTTTCAGATTCGGCTAATTTCATGATTGTGGGCTACATCATATACGTCGACAATGTATATCACTAACACTAATATACTTCATTGTATGTTTTTATAACCAATGTATTGGGGACAGCTCCCTTATATCAACATTTGTGTTGGTTCTATCAGTGTACGTAATTTTTAAATATATTCGTGTCTGTCATAGCAGTAGCATAGCTAAGGGGCGGCGGAGAAACCCGCACCGGGTGCCACCCGTTTTGGGACGACACCAGACCGTGAAAAAAAAAACTTACACAAACCGTCACAAAGTTTTTCAACGATAAATCACTTATTCTTGATCCCATTTTAACTTTTTAAGTTATCCGTAGTAAATAATTTAATTTATCAACTGCAAAAGCTATGAAATAAATTATTACTGCAGATTAAAATGTTTACAAGTGACAATTATGCAATCAACACAGTTTCGCGAATTTTTATAGATAGCAGTACTGATGTATGGTTAGGATTTATTAATGAAAAAATTGAATAAAACAAAAATATTAAATAACATTGCAACATTTCAATGAAGAAATCATTTGTCATTATTAATGTAAAACACGGTTGGAGGTGTAACTGTCATTAAGTCGGTCGGGGATTCCCCCAATTTTTTCTTGGTTTTATTTTCTTACCTAGCTCTAACTATTGCTGGTCGCCTGTCACCTTTCTCATTTCTTTCGTGAATTGTGTTTGACGTGAAGTGAATCGTTGAGATATCTTTTAAAAAAAACAAGTTAAGTGGATTGGACAGTTCAATCATTTTTTTTAAATAAACGATAATGAATAAACGCAAAATCTAAAGACAATTATTACAGAATTAATCGATAATTGACTGAAAAAGATCATATAATTACCTAACTTAGAGAAATTCTAAAAATCTTTTTTACACTGCCTACATTGGCAACTTTTTCACACTACCTACATTGTGGCTGCAGTTGAGAAATTATGTGACCGACAAGAAAATTAAGACACTAGAGGTGCTGCGCAGAATCTTATGCCTGCTGGGTGTGATTTCACATTTCTTTGCTATCGTTCCTTTTGGAATGGTGCACGAAGGGAAATAAATTGTGCTCAGATTGCATTGTAAAGTAAAGGCTTGAGTGTTGATCAATTAGTAATAAAAATAGAGGCTCTTCATCTTTATATTGAAAAAAGGCGGAGTCATACTGTAGAAGAGGCAACAGATCTTGCTATGAAAAAATCGGAGGGGTACAATATTCCAACAGAAAGACATATTCGTCGTAAAAAAACGAATGGCCGGTGACTTGGTCAGCGATGTAGAACTCACACTGAAAGCTGAACATAAAAAGGATATGATGGAATGTCTTGATTTTGACCGATACCAGTATTGTCATCCGAACAACATCGAAGTTAGTTCAAGGTGTTGCTTCATTGTTCGAGGTTGTGCAGACAAATTCTTTGCTTTCTACGAACATTGAAGAGCTGTAATCAAACATTTACTGTTTTTTATGATGAGATATCAGAAACCTTTTGAAATTCAGCGTGTAATAGGATTTTACAGAATCTCTTCCGAATGTTATGGTCGTACTGAAGTTATTTATGACAATTTGCGTATCATTTGCTTCGTGTGGGAGGAGTTTCAGCAAATTAATTAAAATTAAAAATTTCTTTCGTGCAACAGTGACCCATACGAGACTTAATAATATTGCCATACTAACAATAGAACTCGAGGCAACACAAAATATAAATTTTGAAGATGCGATTTCTGAGGTTGCAGCTGTTAAAACTCGAAAGAAGAGATTTTAAGTATTTGCACATAATATGAACATATATGAACGTATATTAATTCTACTCTCAAACTTTTACTTTTATACAGCAATGTGAAAGAATGTATAATAAAACTGTCTTATTATTATCATTATATTGTAACTTTCTTATTAATAACACTCATTTGTATTATCGAATTTTTATTAATTTTAACTGTTTTCATTCTTGCGGTGACAACATGATATCCACACCCACTGTGTCAAAGTGATGTGAGGTAGATGTGAACATACAATGAATTCTATTGCACAGGCAGATTGAAAGGAATGAAGGAACACGTTATATTAACCAAAAAGGGAGTTATGATGTTATATGTTTGGGAGCATGAAAGGAAGGACGCATGAGATGTATTCCAATGTTTCAGATGAACCTGTGGAGTGGAAGAGTAAATTTGAACGAGAAAAGTTTAACAAAACTTTCTCTAAGGAGCTCAATAGAAATAACATAAGCTAACGTTACGAACAATTGAGAGAACCAGACTGAACCACGGTAATTGAAAACAATGTTTTTGGAAACGTCAATTTAGTGAGGATAAACATTGTATTCAGTTCTATTATAATTAGTGAATTTATTAAGTTGAGTGAAATAACGATAAGTCGATTTCATACCATATCAATTTTTTGTAATATTCCGCCAAATACAAACAACCGTAAAAATAAAAACAAAATTTCGAAAAATCTTTACGATTTTGGTTGACTTGTGGCCACAAGTTTAGAGAGCATTAGGGACCGGATGCATTTTTAAATGAAATATTATTGTAAATAAAATTATATTAAAATATATAAAATCTAATTATCATGTAAAAAATTGTAAAATTGGATCTGTGGCAATACGGCTCGTTGTTTTCGGAGCCAAGTTTAATATAAAATAAAAGAACAAAAGTTAAGAAAAAGCCAAACCCAAAAATGATTAAACTACCTCAAGTAATACTTTTTCCTAGATACTAAATAGCATATTCTTCTGGTTCTGGTTCTCTACTAAGTGGGGTGGGGTTCCCAATACCTTTGGGAACATGAAAATTGTATGTTTAAATTAAAGATACAAAAATAGTCCCGCGGGCCGCATGTCTAAATATGGAAAAACGTTTGCGGGGTTCCTCGTACACGTACATAAATAATAATTGCGTTGTACAGCTGACTTTTCCTTTCTCAATTAATGTTTTACTGCTCTTTTTATTTTGAAATTTTGTCAAAAAAACGAGAGCAGCAAATATTGAATTTATTGAAATTAAGCTTTATTATTAAGTTTTAGTTTTGAATTAAATGTACCTATTGTAAAAGTTTCTTCGCCACTCTGCCCAATGAATCAAATGATGTCAATATCTCAAAGAAAATTGTTTTTTCTCCAAAAAGAACAAGATAGTTAATTAAAACGTATTATCAATAAGGTGCATATTTGTCTAACTCATAAATATAAAATTGCTCGGTAGTTTAGCTATGTTGCCCCTCGATAACAAACAATTTCCTGTTGAAATGTTTCTTTCTAATGTTCATTTTCGACAAATGTAGATTCAAATTACTTAGTACTAGCTTAGTACCTCCATATAATTTCCTATAAAATTGTTAATTTGAAATATAGAACTTTAACACTTTTTATCATTAATATTGCAAGCCGTGACAATTTTTGACACAAACCTTTCTAATAAAATCTTTAGACAACATAAACCAACAAAAAACTTTTCAATCATATGTATAATGGATTTTCCACTTTACTCTAATGCATAATGAAATGACTTTTACAAATGATCATAAATATCGCGACAACGAGATATAAAATTCAATAAACACACAGCCAGACAAAACATTATTAATTCAGGAATACATAATTGAAGATTAATAGTTCTTACAAACATAAAATAAAAGATAATAAAAAAGGAATTGTTATTAAAAGAAAGCATGAAAAGCTTTCGTATATTTATATGCACATATATACATATTCGAAAGTTTCGAACAAAACAACTTTTTTTTTACAAGAAAGTTGGTTAGACAAAAAAAAACAGAACAAAGCATTACTATAGCCAGCTAAGCAAAAATAAACAAACAAAAAAACGGCTGCATTGTTCTTTTCGAGACTCCTCTCTCGCTGTGTGTGTAGATAGTTCTGTTGTGTTCAATGAAAAATATTAAATGAGCTGAGGCAAATGGAAAATGATTATAGCTAGTTGCTATTAGTTTACATAGAAGAAACCTGAAATTATTTTTTGTTGGCTGCTGTTCTCGTATCTCTTGGTATTTTAATTTGTGAATGTATAAATAGCATGTATGTACATTATACGAGTATCAGAAACACGTGTAGACATATTCATTGTTCTATCTACCTATTGTTAAAATTATAATAAGGTGTGTGGAATAAAAGAGATACTATAGAAGGTTGACAAAAAATAAATATGTAAACATAATGTACACCGACGGCGATAATAATTACTGAAAATGATACTTTCTTGCTCTCAACTTTGCATGCTAAAAATAAAAGGATGTATAAACTATACGTCACGTCTTGGAGATATATTTTTTGCTTCAAAGTGATATCAAATTTATAGGTTACTCAAAACCAATACAAGTATAGGGTAACTAGACGTTCTGGATTCTCCGGAGATGTTATGGGTTTTCAAACATTGTATCTGTTTTTCGATAGTATTCATTTATTAGCGACAATGCATAATTCAGGAATAATCAGAAAAACAGTCTCTTGTCTTTTAACCACAATCCCTGTAGCATTTTATTTAATCTTGTTTTGTGCGTCGCGACACTCCGAGACCTATAATCACCGCTTCTTTAAAAAAAGATACAAGGCTGCCTACCCCTCCAGTGATTACGCCTTCGATTTCAGCCTTGATTTCTACCGAAGGGTCATTCACGTGCAAACCCGAACTTCCATTCTTATTGGACGAAACTGAGGGTTGGAAATCTATGTACGCCCTCACTTTCGATTCTACTAATTCACCTAATGCCTCTCCTCTAACTACTAGAAGTACTTGTAGGAAGTCACCACCAACCGTTGTTTTTTATTAGATCTCGGAATACCAAATCAACAATTTCCAGGGCGATACCTGATGCCATCGGTGTTTCATCTGAAATAAGACAGTCGATTGTTGATAATAGAAGCCTCTTAGTTTGCGGTATGCAAACTGCTCCTTCAGGAAGAAGCTAGCAAGCTGACGAATGACAGATTGTCAAGTATCACCTCTTGCGTAAAAACTCGGCAGGTCTGGCCAAAGTTGGACTTGGCGAGATCCAAACAGCTGATCGCACTTCAGCGAAGTCAGATCAGTGTGGTTGTTGGAGTGATTACGGGGTACTGTCTCATAGGGAGGCATGCGAGTAGACTTGGTGTCTTCTCACATGACTACTGTCGTAGTTGCGAGGACAAAGAGGAGGAAGAGACTGTACTTCATATTCTTTGCACCTGCCCTCGTCTGGCACGAAATAGACTAAAGTTTCTAGGGGCACCCCTCTTCAAAGACCTGACGGACCTCTGTAGGATGGACGTCAGGAGTATTCAACGCTTTATTAACAGCTCAAAATGGTTCCAATGAGTTGGCGAAAACAATTATTCAATGGCTGGTCCTAGTGGACCGCCACCCAAACCTAACCTAACCTAGTTTGCGTTAGTTGTGGAAATTTAACTGTGTCCATATTAAGAGAAAGGGAAAAGGCTGAATGACACGTAATTCCATCTGAAATTAGATTTGCAGCAGTCCAAGCTATGCACAAGACTTTTTTATTAATTAAGTATAACTTCTCAATTAATGCCCGATACAAATAAGTTTTTCCACTTCCTCTGGGACCATCGAGATAAAAATATTTTGGTAAATTTATATCCTGTACCGATGAAAAAATATTTCTAGCCGCTATCAGTTGATCTTTATTCAGTTCAGGGATGCCTAAAGGTTCAATTCTTGGTTTAAATTCAATAAATTTAAAGGAATAGTACTTTTTACAGGAACAGAAATTGGTACTAAGGTAAAAAAATCGAAATATGATACTTGACGTTGACCTTTTAAGCAATAAACGCAGCTAGAAAAGGCACTGTCTTCGGTGCTATTCTGGTGAAGAAAATTTTCCACCATATAATTTTTAAAATTATCGAAAAATTCCAATGGATTTGCGGGATTACAGTGATGCAATATTGTTACAAATATGATCTCAATAAACCGGGTAACATATGATTGCTGACTTCTAATAAGCAGTTGTGACACTCTGCGGTATTGTTGATCAAACCTTTGCTCGAGCTGCTTCTTTAAAAGTTGGATGTGTCAAACTATTGAAAGATTTTAAACATTCATAAGATATTGATTGCTGCGGTCGCTTTAACAGAAAGAAGTAGTAATCTGAGATGGTACAGTATTTTATGCTTATACAAGTTTTTTAACAAAACTTAGGGATAATTCGATATTTGAGAACTTTCAAGAATGTTTAAGATGCTTTGAAAATTCGACATTTCTAAGATTATTTCGAAATGCTTGATATTTTTCAAATTATATTTGAAATTTGTGATGGTTTTTCGATATATTTAGAAATCGTCAGAGCATTGAGTTGCAAGATGTTTCGTGTCATCAACTCTCAAAATCAGATACTTTTAATTAATGCGAGACTGGACAATAGGAAAAAATAAGTTTTTCTCTAAAAGCTTTGCTTGTTCATAGATACAAGAAGCATTTTTAGGGCCCAAAAAAATTTTGGGCTGGGGGCCCGACATTTGTAGTTACGCAACTATACGATCATTTGTAATGACATTTTCTGTGTGATCATTTGTGATGCCATTTTCAACTTCGTATTCATGTACATCTCGCAGTTTGTTGTAACTTTGTGCATATGGAGAAACAGTTTAAATAGCTGTCGATATAGTATACATAATGCTTTTATTACATTTATTATTGGCCGGGCAGCTATGCCGGTGTCATACCTCAACAATTCGGCTTAAGATAAACTAAAACCACGTTCTTGGTAATTATTGGCATTTAAAGATAAATCGATCGGACTAATTTCTGAAAAACAATGCTATACCTCTCCAAAAATTTTAAATAAATATACACTTTTGGGGCTCAAGGCACTCCAACTCTTTCGCAGTTTACTTTTAACGTCCTACTTTATGCAGTAGTAGCCAAATCGAGGACGTACGGCTATAGACCCGCTTTGTATAAACCACCTGCATATTGCATTGCTTCATGCCAACCTATAGTGCTGACATGAAAGGTGGGTCGGCCCATGAATTCTCCACTCTCAACAGGGGGTCATAGATGTGTTCATCTTCATCACCGATCGTAATCAGATGATGAAAAATCCCTTTTGCATCGCGCCCCTATCGGGATTCCAACCCGGTACCTCCCGATCCAACCGCCGCAGCTTTAACCATTGCGCCGTTTGGTTGGTTCGTCAGTATTAACTACAATAAACTTGATTATGGATTTTTCCATCAATACATAAACAAAATACATAAAAACATTAATTTCACGTTGGAAATAGAAATAGATAAACAGATTAATTTTTTGGATTTAACAATACAGAACATCAACAACCAACACCATTTTAAAATATATAGAAAAGATACCCAAACAAACCACACCATACACAGTACATCTAGTAATCCATTTCAACATAAAATTTTCGCATTCAGTCACATGATCGAACGTTTAAATCGCATACCAATTACCGAAGCAAATTACATAGAAGAATTGAACATCATCATACATATTGCAATAGAAAACGGGTATACTGAAAATTTAATACATCGCATCAATTCAAAAATTAAAAATAAAATACATCAACACAATATGACGACACTACACACTGGCACAACAGATGAAATTCACAAAAAATATATACCAGTCATATACAATAATAACACCAGCAACAACATGAACAACATTTTAAACAAATACGGGTACACCATTGCACATAAAACCAATCACAAATTACAGAAACATTTAAAACCACAACAAAGAGATATTCTGGATAGAAGGATATATAAATTAACTTGCAACAATTGTTCAAAATTCTATATTGGTCAAACAGGCGGATCTTTCACACAACGCTTCCAAGAACATATTCAATAGGTAAACAATACTAATCAAAAATCATATAATCTTAAATCAAACTATGCTCAACATTTGAATGACAAGAAACACACACACACACACACATATACCGATATTCATACAGATTTACAAGTTTTACACAGAATGATAAAGGGCAACATGATGGACAGAACGGAAGAATATGAAATTTACAAAGAACGGAAAACCCCGATGTTATTGAATGATAAAGTGAATACAAAACAAACAAAATTTATGAAATAATAGCACAGTTCTGAATGAAATTGAAAATCTATAAAAGAGCGATAAAATCTATAATCAAATTTATTGTATATAATACTGACGAAGAACGAAGTGTTCGAAACCGGTATAATTAATAAAAATATTATCACACTGATAGAAAAGATCTACATTCATAATTATTTTTTAATATGTTTTTTATTTTAAAACCTGTATAATTTCGTATATTTTTTTGAATTATTTTACGTGTTAAAAAGTGTTTTTTTTGTCTAATAAAAAAATAGTGAAACATATATAAAAAACAAATTTTATAGCCGCAAAAATACAAATAAAATGGATCAATACCATCTTTCACACATGTACTAAAGATAGCTTGTTTTAATACTATTATTGGGTATTAAAGTTGATCTTTTTGTTGCAATTATAAAAATGTACGTGTAGCTAAGCTACATTTTTAATTATAGGCGCAAAAGTCATTTTTTCTCCAAACGTCTTAAAAGTAGCTTGTTTTAATACTATTATTGGGCATTAAAGTTGGCCTTTTTGTTACGATTAAAAAAATGTGAGTGTTGCTAGGCTGAACTTTTAATCCTAGGTGTAAATGCTCTTTTAACACTGTTTTCAATATTAAAAGTAAATGAGACGTCATAACTTGGTAAGATACACAAACAAAAAAAAAAGTCAAGGCCTCCTTAACTATACAAAATATTTCAATAAAATGTTCAATCTTGATTTTGATGGCAATAGGTTTAATACAATTTCCTTTGCTGTTTGAACCACATCCGGAGGTAAATTTGATAAATCTTCTGATTCAAACATTTTGTTCGCAAGAAAAATATTATAATTATAGCTTGGCAGTTTGACACTTACAATAGTCAAACCAAACAAAAGTCATGATCTCCTTAGTTTCACAAAATATTTCAACAAAATTACTTTCAATTTTGAAATTTTAATTACATAATTTGTACATACTTGTATAATTAGTTTATAATAAGCATTTCTTCGTTGAAGAAAAAATAGTATGTGTTATTCGGATTAAAAGTGACTTTGTTTGACTCGCAAATATTTGCTTTTGCTCGGCTACGCTGCGCTTCGCCTCGCATGCAAATATAATTGCTCGTCAAACAAAGTATCACTTTTAATCCTAATGACACAATGTACTATTGTCCACGACTAACGTATAATATACACATTATACGTTTGTTTCTTCAATTATAATGATATCCATTATTCACTGCTAGTTTATCTAGTAGTCCCTTCTTCCATTACTCACTACTACCAAGTAAAAATTTCATTTTTGAAATTTTATCTAGTAGTCTCTTGCTATTTTCATTATTATTAAATTGAGACCTCAAAATGTCGACGGAAATTATTTTAGGTCTATTTAAAGGATTTGATAATAAAACACAATTTTTTATCGGTTGTGGACAAAGTATCGTATTCTACTCGCATATAATGGCTGTTATTCACTCAGATGATTTACGACACCCGCCTATCGGCTCGTGTCGGTAAACTTCATCTTCGTGAATAACAGCTATCATTATATGCTCGTTGAATAATATACTATTAATACTGTTTTGAATATTACACTCCGATTCTGAGGTGCAGTCACTGACTAAAAAATAGTCTTAGGTAAGACTATTTCTTTTGGTTAAGACTGTTCGCGGCGGAGTAGGTTAGGTTTAATATGCTGCTGGTTTATTCTAGGCACAGGTTTACGGCACTCTTTTGGTGTTTGGATCACGTCACTTTTATTCAAGCACTAAATGAAAAGCATTCACCTTTCCAGAATGTTATAAAATTTATTTTTTATATATTTATAATTATAATGTTTATGTATGGTACTCGTATATAATGTGAATGTTATTCAGCCACTCGTTTTATACAACTGAATACAAATTTAGTAATTTACTTTAGAAAAAATATAATTTGGTATTGATAACAAAAATCAAAAGAGAAACATGAATTTATATATAATGCAATACAAAATTTAAGTACATAACTAATACATAATAAAAACAGTGGCTCAAATAAATGGTATATATATAATATTTGCGTGTCGAGTGTCAACATCCCGGCCGCCTTGAATCGCTGGATTCAATTTATTGGTAACAGTACAAGTTTATGAATTGGTCGCTTGAGTTCTCCTGAGGTTGTCTTTACGGTGGCAACCCGAACAAAACCGTCCTTTCCTGGGTGGACATTAGTTATTCGGCCCAACATCCATTTAGCAGGGGGCATATTCTCGTCGCGTACCACAACTACGTCATCTATCTTTAAATTCGGCATCTTAGTAGTCCATTTCGACCTTTGTTGCAACGTGGTTAAATATTCAATATGCCAACGTGACCAGAAGTGTTGTAGCATTTTTTGAACCATTGTCCATCGGGCTGAGGGGGTCAATTTCATATCCGTCAAGTCATATTCCGGAACTAGCGTCAATGGTTGGCCTATAATGAAGTGAGCTGGAGTCAGAGCATCTATTTCTCCACTAATTGGCTTGCAGATTGGCCTCGAATTTAGAACAGCCTCAATTTGGACGATAAGAGTTAACATCTCCTCCAGTGTTAGAGTAGTATTGCCAACCACTCGTCGCAGATGGTACTTCATAGATTTAACAGCGGCCTCCCAGAGGCCGCCAAAGTGTGGAGCTACTGGTGGAATTAGATGCCAAGTTATTTTGTCTTCTAGAAGTAAATTGGAAATAGCATTAGAATTGTTTGATAAGAAATAATAAAAATCAGTTAACAAATTTTTTGTGCCAACGAAATTGGTGCCGTTATCGCTGTACACATCTGAACATAATCCACGACGTGACACAAAACGCTTTATGGCTGCTACAAAGGCTTGAGTGGTGAGGTCACTCACTAATTCAAAGTGCACTGCCTTTGTGCTTAGACACACGAATACGGCAATGTAGATTTTTTGAGATTTCTGGCATCTTCCCTTTCGCAAGCAGATTTGTAGTGGACCAGCATAGTTGACTCCAATTTTGAGCAAGGGTCTTTGAAATGTGACTCTCGTCTGAGGAAGAGAACCCATCAACTGATTTTGTGACATCCGCATTCTTCTAAAACAAGGTAGGCACTGAAAAATGACTTGTCTTATCACATTTTTGGCTCCAATTATCCAATATTGTTGTCTCAAAATGGCTAATAGTAACGATAGACCTGCATGATGATGTTTCAGATGAGCGTCTCGGATGATAAGCTTGGTAAGCATATGGTTTGATGGTAATATTATGGGATGTTTTGTCTTAAATGAAGCCAGCGAATTTTCTAGTCGTCCGCCCACTCGTAGTAAACCGTCATCGTGTATAAATGGAGTCAACGAAGAAAGTTTGCTATTCTTATCCAAAGGCAACTCGGAAGTTAATTTGTGTATTTCAGACTTGAAGGACAAATTTTGAAGCCATTGGATCAGGGTAGTAGCGGCTTGCTTTAGTTCAATAGCTGTCAATTTATTGGTGCAACTTGGTTGACTAATTTTCAGTGGCCGTTGAAATATTTTAATGCAGCGCACGACATAGGCTAATATTTTACTGCATTTATGAAATGTGGAATATAATGTAGTAAAACGATCAAGCAAGTTCGATGTTTCGGTAGTAACATGCACTATCACTGATTTTTGCCGCATCTCTTGTTTTAGAGCTTCACTCTGGTTGGTATTTGTAGGTTGTTTAGGCCACAAACTCTCTGATTTTTGAAGCCAAGGTGGTCCGGACCACCATAGGCGAAATTGAACAAGATCGCTGGGATTTAATCCGCGTGAAGCGCAGTCTGCAGGGTTGCATTGAGAAGTTACATGTCGCCATTGAATTCTGGATGTTGTGTTTAATATTTCGGAGGTCCTGTTGGCTATAAACGTTTTCCACTTGCTTGGATGCTCAGATAGCCAGGCTAAGACTATTGTTGAATCAGTCCATGCGTAGATTGTGGTATCTTCAAATTCCAACGCTTCTTTGACCAGCTTCAATAGTCTTGTTAATAGGACGGCTGCACAAAGTTCCAACCTAGGCAAGGAGATGGTTTTTATGGGTGCAACTTTGGTTTTGGCTGCGACAATGGTAGTTAAAATTTCATCATTGGTTATTACACGGCAGTAAACTACTGCCGCGTAGGCACTTTCTGAGGCGTCGGCGAATCCGTGCAGTTCAACATTATTACCATTTGTAGACAACCATCTTGGGATTTGGATATTTTCAATTTGGCATATTTGATTTCGAATCGTGATCCATTTTGATGAAATTTCTGCAGGCAACTCATCGTCCCATTCTAGCTGATGTAACCACAGGCGTTGAAAAAGAATTTTGATACTTACAATGGCGGGTGAAAGCCAACCGAGTGGATCAAAAATTTGCGACATTTCCGACAGCAGGTTTCTTTTGGTCGATTTTGGATTTTCGTCAAAACTCGTTTTGAAAGTAAAATGATCACTCGTTGGGTTCCATTCGATACCCAAAAGTTTCACTGATTTAGATTCGTCTTTGATTTCTAGTGGCTTTACTTCTTGGTACTCTTCAGGTATAGTTTCCAATAAATGTGGATTATTAGCAGTCCATTTACGCAGCTTAAAACCAGCAAAGTTTAAAACGTTGGCCACATCAGTTTGAATTTTGCGTGCTTCTTCCAGTGTTTGTGTTCCGGTCATTAGGTCATCTACGTAGAAGTCCCGCAAAATGGTTTTAGCAGCTTCTGGATATTGGTCAATGTTGTCGAATGCTACTTGATGTAGGGCCCTAGTGGCCAGAAATGAAGCAGAAGCAGTTCCATAAGTGACTGTGAGAAGCCGGTAATGCTTGACTGGTTGCGAATCGGTAGCTCGCCATACGGTTCTTTGATAATTTGTATCAGACTTTTCAACCAAGACTTGTCTGTACATTTTCTCTACATCGGCTGAGAACACGAACTTATGACATCGAAATCGAAGCAGAACAGACACCAGACTTGATTGAATATTTGGGCCAACCATCAAGTAGTCATTTAATGATTTGCCCGAATCCGATTTACAGGAGGCGTCGAAGACCACGCGTAATTTAGTCGTTGAACTGCTATGCTTTATTACGCCGTGATGTGGAAGATAATATTCGAAATCAGAAGGAATTTCATTATCACCAATTGGTTCCATGTGTCCCAGGTTCTCGTATTCTGTCATAAATCTCACATAAGCTTCTCGAAAATGTTCATCATTTCTAAACTTACGTTCCATGGCATGAAGTCGTTTGACAGCGCTTGGTTTCGAGTTTCCAATGCTTGGAGTTGGATTTTTAAACGGAAGTTTTACTACAATTCTTCCATCGGAGTTATGGGTAAAGTTTTGTTCAAAATGCAGTTGGCAATTTTGTTCTTCTTCTGTGAGAATTTTCGGTGCAACGACTTCTTCGGATTCCCAAAATCATTTAAGGGTTCGATCGATATCGACTCCAGTGACTAAACTGGTTGTTTGAAAATGTGGATTTGATGTTTGTGGAGTAAATGTTTGACCAGCGACTATCCATCCTAAGACTGTACGCTGAGCAATAGGCATTCCATTCTCCCCAGATATACGGCCTTCCGTGATTACGTTAAAAAATTGATCTGCACCAATTAGAAGATCAATAGGATTCGAAAGATGAAATAATGGGTCAGCCATTTCAATGCCATTTAGGTGGAACCATTCTGAGCGATCTACATTGGTAACTGGTAAATTAGACGTCAGTTTGGATAAAATTAAAGCATTGACGGTTATTTTGATAGATGGATCAATTCGAGAATATATTTCAATAACGGCTCGGCCTCTTGAAATACCAGCTCCAGCTGAGCTAAGGCCAACAACAGAAATGCGAGCGTTTTGCCTTGGAATTTGCAATTTTTGCATCATTGATTCGGTTATAAATGAACTCTGGGATCCAGAGTCCAGCAGCGCACGACATGTTTGTAAACAACCATATTGGTCTTTCACATAAACGAGAGCTGTAGGTAATAGTGTTTGTGAATAAACGTTTAAGGTTTGTAACGCATTAACTTGCGGTTTGCTTGAATGATTTGAACTTATATCATTTGAGTGCTGGGAATTTTCAGGATTTGTCTTTGATTGAATTCTAGTTAATGGATGGTGTGCAACTACGGATGACTCGTTGATTGAAGTGGTGTATGTTGATGTGGTGTCTTTAGTATAATTGTTGATTGCAGGTTTATCAGATGACGTGTTGATAGTAGAGTCCTTGTGGAGTAGAGTGTGGTGTTTAGCATGGCATTCATGGCATTTTTTCTTTGATCGACAATCGTAAACGGAGTGACTACTACCGAAGCAGTTAAAACAGCGAACCGAGGCTTTAATAAATTCTTTACGTGCGTTGACGTCCATGCCTTTAAATTTGGAACATTCAATAATTAAATAGTGGTCGGGGTTTTGGCAAACTGGACAAATTGAGTTCGTTGTTTCTGCGACAAAGATTTTTGGTTCTTCTAATCGTCTCGCAGGTACGCTTTTTCTACTCGATGAATGATTTCCCTCTAAAGAATCGGCTCGTACGTTTAGGAAATCTATTAGCTGATTGAGTGTAGGGAAATCATTTTCAGCTGATTCTCGTAACCATAATTGACGACTTTCCTCATCAAGCTTATTGACCATTATGTAGATGAGCCAGGGATCACGGGCTTCAGCGGATGTACCAAGCGCTCTAAGTCCCCTTGTTACTTCATCACAGGAATCAGTGAATTTGCGAATATTTGCGGCATTGGGCTGACGAATGGCTCCTTGTTCCATAAATGTTTGAATAAAGGAGTTAACTATATGTTTTTTCCTATCATAGCGTTTACAGAGCTTTTTAAGGGCTTCCGCATAATTTCGCTCAGTAACTGCAAAATGCCTTACCAAAGATGCAGCTTCACCTTTGAGAAGCCCTTTCAGGTACTGGAACTTTTGTGCAGCTGAAAGTATAGTATTTTCATGAACCATGGCATTATATAGATCAAAAAATGATTGCCATTCTCTATAATCGCCTGTGAAGGTAGGTATATTTACTCTAGGTAATTTGAAACTAGAGGAATTCCCCAAGGCTAATGACGAGTCTAACGATGTATCTTTTACTGTGGCATTATTGATATTGTAGTGTCTAAGCCATTCATTTAGCATCGATGTTGCACGATAATAATTTTCATCAAAATCTAATTGCTCGGACTCTTCGTCAAGGGAAATAGCAAACATTTTGTCCTCTGTTTCCGTGAACAAATTTAACAAATCGGCTGCTTTAGCTAGCCGTTCGTTAGAGCTTCGGCATATGAAACAAGCTTTGTTAATTGTCCCTTTATGATACCTCTACGTTTGGTTAATGCATTCATTTTGAGTTGATGCGACAGTTTGTAACAGAACAGCTATACACACTCTTAGGCCAATTTTAATAAATGTTAAATAATATCTGGTTTTGATTTTAATTTATAAATTATGAATGCACAATAAAAAATGAATGAATTTAAATTATCAAAAAATGTGTTTTAATTGTTATAGAAACAAAAAAAAAATTATTATATGGTTGGTTTTAGAATTAGCGGTATTTTGCACGACCTTCAGATTACGTTAAATGCACAACGGAGGACTTTCTAGAATATTGTTTGGCTGCAAAATCGTGTATAAAGAATTGTATTCGAAAATAACACAATTATCACACTAAGATGTCTTATCGCACTTCACACACACACAAATGTTTTCCGCAATTTGAATTAATAAACACAACAAAAACGTTTTATTTCACGTTTCGGCAAATGAACAAATCGATTTTATGTTCAACACGGTTAATACCAATTTAATTTATAATTTCTCGAAAGTTAATATGAATAATAATTGAAATGATACTTATCTGGCTTTTGTTGAAAGTTGAATGATGACACGTTTCCAAATTTCTGGCTTATCCGGCTCGAAGGACCATGTTCGCGGCGGAGTAGGTTAGGTTTAATATGCTGCTGGTTTATTCTAGGCACAGGTTTACGGCACTCTTTTGGTGTTTGGATCACGTCACTTTTATTCAAGCACTAAATGAAAAGCATTCACCTTTCCAGAACGTTATAAAATTTATTTTTTATATATTTATAATTATAATGTTTATGTATGGTACTCGTATATAATGTGAATGTTATTCAGCCACTCGTTTTATACAACTGAATACAAATTTAGTAATTTACTTTAGAAAAAATATAATTTGGTATTGATAACAAAAATCAAAAGAGAAACATGAATTTATATATAATGCAATACAAAATTTAAGTACATAACTAATACATAATAAAAACAGTGGCTCAAATAAATGGTATATATATAATATTTGCGTGTCGAGTGTCAACAAAGACTTTTGCCTTAGTTAAGACCCATTTCGTATTCTACAAGTAATCTTTGCTAACATTGGTCTTACGAAATAGTCTTATGTAAGACCGACAATTTTGATGGTCTTAGTGGTTTTAATCTACCGTCATAATTTTTGTTTATCCATATAAATGCATTCAAATGTGTTTGTTTATATATTTTTCAATAGTTAAAATATCTCAAAATTTAAATTAAATCTGAAAAACTAATAAAAAAAGGAAAACAACGGTATTTGACAGGTCTACAAACATTTTGGGGAATTTTCAAGCAAAAAATTAAGACTGCTGTGATCAGAATATCAGTATAATATTTAGTCTTAAAAAAAATCTTCCCAAAAAACGTCTTAGCTAAGACAGTCTTAGGAGTCTTAACGTGAGAATCGGGAGGAAAAATAATTGACACGTCATACAAACCTTGGTAAAATATACCAAATGTCCCTACCAATAAGGACAATATAAGTGCCGTAGCAGCTCTGCATAGCAATTTAAACAGATAAATTAATGAGTTAAGTGATAAAGTTGAAGAATTATATAGTGAGAACAAAAGAAATCAAAATCAAATAACTGTAGCATGCACTGCATAACCAACATCTCGGTGGCCAAAAAGATTACACACAATGCATTTTAAAGTTAGAAACAGATTCTGATAAATTTAAATAAACATCTGCTGAGCCGGCGAGTCAATTTTAATACATCGAGCAAAGGGAATGGCAATATGACGTCATAACATCGCAGTTTCCAGTTTGTAATTATTTTGATAACATACTCGTAAATGCTGAATCGGATCGTACAAATTGTCTTTAGTGCAATCAATACTGCAGTAGATGCTGAAAGCTTTTTGATTTCATTCGAACGTATTACTAGGCTAAAGAATCCAGAGAAAAAAAAAGTCAACTAATACAAAGAATAAAAGAAACGAATTTTTTTTTTCTTAAACAAGTATGGCCTGAACTTAATTTGGATATCATTGATAGAACGAAAAACTACGTAAACGAGCGCTTAACCATTGATCTGTTGTCAATGACGTAAGAGCAATGAAAAAAAAACGGTGTTCGTTTGCAGTATGATATCGCCGATATCACAAATAAATAACACTTCCAATCGCAGTAAAATCCATCACAATAAGATTGATATAAAAATGTAGATGTACAATAGAAGAACACAAAATCAATCGAGAAATTTCCTGCAATACACCAAAACAAAATTCAGAAGTATGTACCTTAATACCTAAAATCATTGTAATCGTTAAAGTTTCTTATGTTTGTTTACATATTTGAATAATTTGTTTAATTCTGCATAGCCGTAAATTTTTACGTAAATTACCGTTATCCAGCTGGTCATTATATACAATATAGTTGTTTAAGGTAATTGCCTTTTGTCTTAAGTTTAATATCTTCAATTTTTTTTTTTAGACCACGAATCTTAATTACGAGTATACCCAAGAAACACGTAACACAAAGATTGTATTGATGACTGTGGATGAAATGAATTTGACCCATATTGAGTAGCCTGATGAATAGACTAGCTTTTCAGTATGAAACCATACTGCCAACTTAGGAACTTAAGGAGGGTTCTCATTTTTGAAGAGTAATACATTGGTATAACTCTTGGCGTAAAGTACGGGGGAGTGAGAAGGGGAGGGGGCGGATGATATTTCTACTTTTGTCAGTAGATATATTATGAGTGATTTTCCTCTTTATTTTTATGATTTACCAAATCGAAAATACTGGGATTGTCATTACAATTAATTTATTTGTCGATAGAAAACCGAGAAAAATCAATAAAACTTGTGGGAAATCACTTTTTTTCATAAGTCAAACTTTTATTTAAAAACGTTACAAATTCAAAGCTAAAATCGAATTCAAGTAAATCGTTTTCATTTTCTTGTAGTAATTGATTTATTTAAACCAAAACTTAAAAAAAATCATAACAACAGCATTCTGGTAAAATTGAAATATGGTATTATTATTATTATTGAAGTGCCATGTGAAGGGCACTGCGACCTAAAAGATCTATTGTGCTAGACCCTGCTTAATTATCCGTCCAATCACTATTCGGGTTCTTAATGAACGTGATAATATTGCCAGCCAGTACGTGATACATACTATCTGGGCTTATTGCTCATCCTCCTAGATGTTTACTACAACATGTAGCTCCGCTAGAAAGACGGTAGCATTGGAACCCAAGGACTTCGAAAGGGCTGTTCCACTCCCGTATATTCCTACCTCTGTCTCGCCTTCCGTTTGATTTTACTCTTACGATTTGCTGGGAATTGCAAACCGCCTGTAGGTCACCCAGCTTTACTACAGGAAGGCTAAATAAAACTGGAGCGTGCCTGGTATCCAGAGTCCGCATACTTTGGACTGATTAACCTATCAGCCATTCATCCATCGGCATATGCTGTTTCACCGTAGATTAGGGTTTTTTGCCAAGGTTTTTTCTTTAGCGCCGTACTTTAGCCTAAAATGTATGGCGAAACCAGCAGTTGGTTTCTCTATTTTAAATTGACTAGTTCTTTCATAATATTGTTACTCACGGGCGTTAGTTTATCTCGTATAGGCACGACTTCGTCTACATGCACCAATGTTGTATAAAGCTGTATCAGCTGGAGTTTACCATTTTGACTGACACTCTATATTAACAGGTTTTTGGCAACCACATTATTAAACTATGTAACGACCCTAGGGGGGATGCTATCGTTCCGGAGGGGCGTAGGATAACGAGGGAAGCAGTTGAGTAAAAAACAGTAGAATCACTATGTTTTACTGTTGTTTACTAAATTAATCATAGAATTTGGGCAAAAAGGACGAAATGGAAATGGACGAGTATCCTGAAAAACGGAACGTCAAAGAAGAAAAAAACATTAATCGATAGTCGAGAAAACCCATTTGGAGGAAAACGTCGGACAAGTTTCGAATGATGGTGGTGTGTTATTAGTTAGTGACTGCCACGGGCAAGTCAGTTGAGTGTAATTCAAGAAAACATAAAGAACGTGAGTATTAAAATCATCACGAGTGAATATAAAATGTGTAAACTGGTGGCTCGCACCAACCGAAAAAAATTAAGATACTAAAATTGTTCGCGTTTTCTAAAGAGTTCCAAAACTGTGAGTTTGTGTGGCTTGGAGAATTCGATTCACAGGGAACCATTGAACGAAAAACAAAGAAAATAAAAAGTGCTAAGTGGCCGAATTGGCCTAAAAAACAAGACTCATTTGGTTGAATTCCTGGGGTGCATATACCGGATTCAACTGAGCTTGTACGAGTAGGGCACGGCAAGTGTACCAGAAAAAAAAAAGTGGAAAACAAGGTGTTGGCTAACGGCCGAATACCATAAGCGGCTAACGTGTTCTCGGTAGCGAAAAAACATTTGACCAAACTTTGTCTGTAAGGGGACAGTCACTATGACGACAAGAGAAGATTATATTCCCCAAATAACGGATCACTTCATTGCAAATCATCAGGCAGCAGTGGAAGTTAATTTTAGTCTATCCAGGGGTTAGAGCAGAGGCTAGAGGAGGAACTCTCCAGTTTTCGTAAACCAGCAGAAAAAAAAGTCAAATTTGTTTTATCGTTCGGAAGTGTTTTGTTTTTTCTTGTTTTTGTTTTATATAAATGGACAGGCCCTACCCGGATAATTATGTACTGATTTCTAATCAGTAACAAAGAAAAAAATCTTATTTATTCTGTTTATTAGATCGTATTGGACTTTTTTTATTATGGCTTGTGCCTACGAGCCTTGTGACTCTTCTTTCCCTCTTAAGTTATTTTTTCTTCTCAAAGTGGTGGTACCGCCCTCCTTTTTGTATATACCATCTGGTGCGTGTTTATGATAAAAAACAGAAAAAATTGTTGACCATCTGGTGTGTGTGGGTCTGTATTTGCAAAATGATATTAATTACGGATATAAAATGAGGTCGTAAATTTTGTTGCGGCCAATTTTTTCGTTTTGTATAAAAATGGGTTATACCGTTCCTTGTATATTTTCGTATGTTCGTCCGATGTAGAATTTGGGACATTCATTACATATATTCTTAGAGATTGCGGTGTCTATTGGTACATTAATGTTACATTGTTTGAGTCGATTCCCTAATTGGTTGTTTATTTTAAATCGTGTTTTTTTAAATCTTTCGTTATATTCTTGTTGATGTTATTATTGTACTCATCATATTCTTACATGAGACCAATCGTAGACTTCACAACCGCACCAGCGTAAAAAGTTGCTAAAGAAATTAATTACTTTCTCGGCAAAAATATACAATTACAGAACGATAATTCAACCAAAAATAACATTGAACTAATCAACAAAATAGAATCAATAGATATACCACCTACACATAACCAACAAATAAGCATACCAACTCAAGAGACAATTCAAATAACCAAGGAACGGTTATAGAAAAACGGAACCAGGAAAGCAAAAAATTGACGAAACTATCACTCTAATCAAAACAGTCACGGAACAAAATTATTTTCAACACAATAACCAATTCTATTCACAGACTGATGGACTTCCAATGGGGAATCCTCTATCAGGAACCTTAGCTAACATATATATATGAATCACTTTGTAAATCAGCATATATTAACAGAATCGATCAACAAAAACCAAATAATCAGGTACTGGCACAGATACGTGGACGCTATTCTAATACTATTTCACAGCACAATGAGACAGCTCAGCAATCTTCACAAAACATAAACAACAAACATCGGAACATAAAATTTACTCTAGAATCAGAAAAGAACAAAGCCGTTAATTTTTTAGACTTGACAATAACAAATGTTAACAACAAGCTTACATTCGAAATATACAGAAAAGACACACCAACGAACCACGACATTGACAAATCATCTGACCACCTATACCAACATAAGATGGCAACGTTCAACATTTTAATAAATAGACTAAACACGATCCCGATTAATAATCAGGACTATACGGAAGAGCTGAAAATCATTAAACAGATGGTAATAAAAAACGATTATAACATGGGCATAATTGACAAAATGAACAATAGGTGCATTTGAAAGAAACAACAGAATATGATGACCACGTTAAACAAGCAAAATGAACAAACATAACGAAGGTTTTTAAAAAACACGGATACACGATGGCATATAAAACAAACAACAAATTAGGCATATAATGATTGCCCCAAATTCTACATCGGACAAACTGGCAGAAGTTTTGAAGTTAGGTTTACAGAACATATAAAAGAAATCGGAAAACCAAAAATCGACTCGAAACTTCTGACTACAAAAAAACATAATTACACTGACATCAACAAAAACCCACAGGTGTTACACAGAACACGAAAAGGATTACTAGTGAACAGATTAGAAGAACTGAAAATATCCAAGAAACGATATAACCAATTTTTACTAAACGAAAAAATTGGCCGCAACAAAATTTACGACCTCATTGTAAATCCGTAATTAATATCATTTTGCACATACACACCCACACACACACACACACACACACACACACACACACACACACACACACACACACACACACACACACACACACACACACACACACACACACACAGTGATCATCAAGCTATCCTATTTGAGATAAATAGACCAGGACAACATACTTCGGGAAGAGCTTCTAAAGTGGTCGGAACAGCGAGATGGAAGGCCAAGGCGTTCGATGAAGAAGTCTTTCGTTGTATGATGAAAGATGTTCAGATATCGGGTACCGCTAATACAAAGGCATCCCAACTGATGAAGTGTGTCGCAATAGCCTGCGACGCTGCTATGCCGCGTGCGGTAAATGGTAATCATCGTTCACCGGCCTATTGGTGGAACGACGAAATCGCGCAATTACGAAAAAATTGTCACCGTGCTAGAAGAAGGTACCAGAGGTCAAGGGCCGGATTGCTTCAATTATACCTCCAGCAACAGTATGGTACTGCACGCGCAGAATTAAAAGCCGCTATAAAGGCCAGCAAACGACGATGCTCGAAGGAATTATGCAGCGAAGTTGATAGTGATCCGTGGGGTAGGCCGTACAAGACAGTCATGAGCAAACTGAAGCGTTTCCATGTGCCGTCTCCGGCCTGCGCGGACTTTATGCACAAAGCTGTAGGGGTACTTTTTCCGCAACAAGGTTCAACGGTTCTGACCTTTGATACAAGTTCCGAGGAGATACCACCAATTACTACGGAAGAACTAATGGAGGCTTGTAAAAAAGTGAAGAACAATAAGGCCCCGGGTCCAGACAGTGTTCCTAACATTGCCATAAAGACGGCAATTCAAGAGAGACCAGATGATTTTCTAGACGTCTACAACGCCTGTTTAAGGGAAGGAGTCTTCCCTCAGCAATGGAAGAAGCAGCGTCTAGTGCTACTTCCCAAAGGTAAGAAACCACCTGAATTGCCATCCTCTTTTCGCCCACTCTGTATGTTGGACTCAGCGGGGAAAGTTCTGGAGCGCATCATATGCAACAGGCTTGTGAGGAGCAGGAGATTTAGCAGAGCATCAATACGGCTTCAGGAAGGCTCACTCAACGATCGATGCTGCTAGGCTCGTCGTTGAAATCGCACAAAACGCAATTGAAGGCAAGAGATGGAAAGGAGGTGCAAAAATGTATTGCGCTATAGTGACGTTGGACATTAAAAATGCGTTCAACTCGGCCAGATGGGATTGCATCCATAATGCGCTCCGCAATTTAGGAGTACCACTATACATAAGGAGGATTGTAGCTGACTACTTCCGCGACAGGATTCTGATGTATAACACGGACAATGGCCTCGCAGAACATAGAATTACAGGAGGTGTACCACAAGGCTCTGTGCTTGGCCCAATTCTGTGGAACATTATGTACGATTGCATCTTTAGACTTCGTGTACCGGAGGAAGCTAAGGTGATTGGGTTTGCAGATGATGTCGCGATAGTAGTGGTTGCAAAACACAAGGAGGAAGTAGTACTATGTTGCAACGAGACCATATTAACTATAAGGCGATGCCTAACTTCTCTTGGACTTCAGTTAGCCGAGCATAAGACTGAAGCGGTTTTGGTCACAGGAAGGAAGGAAAGGGAGTTGATTAGTCTTAAGGTCGGCGAGCATGTGGTGATCTCACAGCCATCCATCAGATACCTTGGGATTATAATAGATGCGAGATTGTCCTTCAAGGAGCACCTAGAGGTCGCAAGTAACAAAGCTGCAAAGGTAAATGCAGCTCTCTCGCGGATAATGCCAAACACTGGAGGCCCACGACAAAGTCGAAGGCTGCTTTTGGCAAACGTCGTTACGTCAATAATGCTGTATGGAGCTCCAGTCTGGGCCGGCGCTATGAGGAGGGAGAGTTACAAGCGACGGATGATATCGGTGTACAGACAAAGTGCGCTAAGAGTGGCTAGTGCTTTTCGTACGGTATCAAGCGACGCAGTATGTGTGGTCTCAGGAATGCCACCCATCGATATTCTAGCAGCAGAGAGGCAGAAACTATACATAATTAGCAAACGCACGGCGACTCCACTAACGGAAAATAGTAAAACGGAGAGATTGCAAACCATTGCTGAGTGGCAACAAAGGTGGGACCAATCCAACAAAGGGCGATGGACACATCGCCTTATACCATTAATCGATAAATGGTTAAATCGGTCACATGGAGAAATAGACTTTTATCTATCCCAATTTTTGACTGGCCATGGGTGTTTTCGAGCTTTTCTGCACAGGTTTAAGTACGAGGATACTCCTAATTGCCCTAGCTGTGTAGGGACGCTGGAAGATGTGGAACATGTGTTTTTTCACTGTCCGCGCTTGCAAGTCGAACAGGGTGAACTATACGAGGCATTGGGGCAAGTGCCGACCCCGGAGACTATCGTCAATCTGATGCTTCTCTCATTGGAAAGATGGAACGCAGTTGCTTCCACTGCTGCAAAAATCATAAAGGCATTGCGGCGCTTTGAGCAAGAGAGGTTGCACACAACAAACGAAATGAGGAGCTAGTAAGGCTACACCCGCCCCGTGAAGTAATGCTTAACGGCGGTTCCGCGGGGTATTTGGGAGGGAGTGAATAGGACGGGTGGTGGTTTTAGTGGGTAAAAATCCCACACGCTTAGGAGCTAGGCTCTTAAGTGTCTTTAGAAGATTTCCACCATCCATAACAAAAAAAAAAAAAAAAAACACACACACACACACACACACACACACACACACACACACACACGTGCGCTAAGGACGGCCATAGTAACCCGCCCAGATATGTTCCTTGAAGTATATAACAAGTGTCCTAAGGAAGGAGTTTTCCCTGATTGCTGGAAACGACAGCGGCTCGTGCTTTTGCCAAAATGCAGTAAACCAACAACTGAGCCTTCATCGTATCGTCCGATCTGTATGCTGGATACGGCAGGGAAAGTGCTGGAGAGAATCATATGCAATCGACTAGATACCTTTATCGAGGAATACCAAGGCCTGTCGGAAGACCAGTATGGGTTCAGGAAGGCGCGCTCTACTGTGGATGCGGTTAGGAAAGTCGTAGGAATGGCTAGCGAGGCTATCGCAGGAACACGATGGAGAAGAGGGACCAAGAAGTACTGTGTTATTGTAACCCTGGACATTAAAAACGCCTTCAACTCGGCGAGGTGGAGTTGCATTTTGAAGGCCCTTCAACTACTGAGAGCTCCGGGGTACATTAGGGCAATCATCCAGGATTATTTCAAGGATCGGATCTTGACGTACCAACCAGATGATGCTAACATGTTCTACAAGGTCACAGGCGGTGTTCCGCAGGGCTCGGTTCTCGGACCTTTACTGTGGAACGTTATGTACGACGCTGTGCTCAGACTGGAACTGCCACATGGTGCTAAGACCGTTGGTTTTGCTGATGACATTGCATTAGTGGTGACGGACAAACACCTGGAGGACATCACCCTGGTTGCTAACGAGTCCATCGCTATTATCCGACGGTGGCTATCATCAGTGGGTTTGCTTCTGGCGGACCACAAGACGGAGGCAGTCCTAATAACGAGTAGGAAGCAGCGGGAGACAGTTACGCTGAAGATAGGCGGATATGAGATCCATTCTCAGCCGCGACTAAAATACCTAGGGGTCTGGATTGACGCCCGACTGCGCTTCGATGAGCACTTGCGCAGAACCAGCGAGAAGGCGGCCAAGGTGACCTCGGCTCTGGCACGCATTATGCCGAACGTCGGTGGACCCAGGCAAGGCAAGAGAAGACTGGTGGCGAGTGTCGTGAGCTCTACGTTGCTGTATGCGGCCCCAGTTTGGGCGGATGCAATGACGACGAAGGCCTATGGACGGGAGATGTCAGCGGTGTACCGTAGGTCTGCGCTAAGAGTAGCCTGCGCATTTCGTACGGTATCAAGTGATGCAGTATGCGTTGTGACGGGTATGCTGCCCATAGAGATTCTGGCTAGCGAGCGCCAGCGAATGTACAACCGGAGGAGACAAGATACCCAGGCGGGCCACCGCATGATAGAGCAGGAAGAGAAGGAAGAGTCCCTGCGACGATGGCAAGCCTGCTGGGATGCTTCAGTTAAGGGTAGATGGACCCATCGCCTCATTTCAAACCTAGCAACATGGACCAAGAGGAGGCATGGTGAGGTTGGCTACTACCTGACCCAATTGTTGACTGGACATGGCTGCTTCAGGGCCTATCAACACCGGTTTAAGCTGGAGGACGACCCTAAGTGCCCAGCGTGCCCAGGAGTGACCGAGGACGTGGAGCACGCGGCCTACGTTTGTCCACGTTTCAGATCAGAGAGAGATGATCTATTCGGTGTACTCCACCAGCAGCTAACACCCGAGAACACGGTCCCTCTTATGGTGGCCACGAGAGAGAATTGGGATGCGGTAAGCAGCTTCGCAGCCCAAATTCTGATCAAGCTGAGGTCCTACGAGCGCGAAAGGCGAGGACTTGTTGAAGGTGACGGCTAGAGGTAACTAGGATAGGTGAAGGGCTAATATAGCCACATCCCATTCTGTGAAGTAATGCTTGTTGGCGGTCCCACAGAATGGTATGGGAGTTGGAAGTAGGGTTTTTAGTGGGTATTGGCTTGGCCGAGCCCCACATACGCCAGTCCAGGACTTGAGATGGTCTGGTACTGGCAATGCGTAAAAGCATTTTCCCCCTTCCCCAAAAAAAAAAAAAAAAAAAAAAAAAAAACACACACACACACCAGATGTTCAACAAATTCTCAGTTTTTTATCATAAAGACGCACCAGATGGTATATACAAAAAAGAAGGGCGGTATCACCTCTTTAAGAAGGGGGAAAGAAGAGTTACAAGGCGCGTAGGCACAAAAAATAAAGTATTAAAGCTATTTTTAGCCTAATTTTAGTTAGTATTTGTTAGAAATTTCATAAGGGAGTAACATCCGAAACGATCGTAATTTCAATTTCAAATAAAATAAATATCACATTAAGAAAGTGACAAAACCAAAATATTGTGTTTTTATTAAGTGATATTAGTCACGAGTAAACAACAAATATGTTAAGTTAGAACCAGTTAATTTTTTTTTGGCGCAGCGCCTTCATGCCCTAAACCGGCAATTAACTTAACTTTTTTTTTTTGATCGATAATTACTTTTGCTGATAGGTGCCGCATGGATAATTTTGCCAATACCAAAACCGGGCAAACCAGGAACTCCCGAAAACACTAGGTCGATTAACTAACTGAATGTACTTGGCAAGCGTATCGAAATGATTATAGTTCAAAGGCTCTGGGGAACTATATAACATTTCTATGTAAAATTGATCAGATGTGGTGTTGAGCCGCTTCTAATATCGGTAGTTGAATCATATTTAGCAAACAGAAAGTTCTTTGTCTGCATTCTGCATCAACAACAGCAATAGCTCAGAAATTAAAAAGTTTGCTTCTGGCGTGCAGCAGGGCTCTGTATTGGGACCATTGTTGTATATTTTCTTCGTGTATGATTTACCAAGACTGAACCTGCCAACTACTGAAGTGCACGCCTACGCAGATGATACCACAGTTTTCTCTGCCAGTTATAGTGACTTTCAATGTTCCAAGCGAATTCAAAAATATCTAGATGCACTCTCTTTCTATTTTAAAAATTGGAATATAAAAATATGTCCGGCCTGGGATGATATGATAACTAATGCTCACAGAGTTGTACTTCAGAGGATACCAAACAAGGCAGTTAGGTTTTTTTCGTTAGCCGGCCGGAACCTCTTGACTTTAAACAAAAATCGAATTTTTCTTTACACGAAATGGCTTGTATTGAAACAATTGCAGAATTCTCTGCTAGATTATAGCCAAATAAACTGAATAAACCACTTACGATTCAAAACGAGATGCTCAAGAGCATTGCTCATCACTACAAGATCCAAATGAGGTGTTTGAACTGCAGTTTGTTTAATTTACTCTGGTAGTAATATTGCCGCATGGTTGATTTTTTAAACGGCACAAATTTGAATGGAACATTTGAAATATACATTACTATTTATGTATCTTGTAGAATGCATCTGTGATTCAAAGGTGATGGATAATCTCACATTTGTACTATTTCATAAACAGAAGGCAACATCAACACGATCATGTTTGTTTGTTTGTCTTAAAACATCCTCGCATTTATGATCACTGTAAATCCAAATTTGCTGCCTTTCGAATTCGTTCAATTTAATTTTATAGGAATCTGTCAATTAAACTTAACCGTATGATATTTTTTTTAAGTTAACAATGTCATATACATTTTGTTTATACAGAACTTTATAAACAAATCACAAACGTGGGAATACTCAAACGACGTTTCCATATCCTTATATTTACTATATGCACAAATGTAACTTATATATGTACTACAACAAATGTGTGTTAACGTACGTATGTCATCTGATTGGGATTAAAAAATCTCAAAAGATTTGAAAAAAAAAAAAATGTATTCCTTATAATAGAATTGAACAAAATTTTTAGAATAAATAAGACATAATTTAATTTTTTATTCTTGTAACAAATTTACTGCTAAAAAAATGTATACAAAAATTATTTCATTCAATTTACATAAATCGAAAAAGTACAACGAGTAGGGTAAGTAAGTATTGTATTGTAAACAAGAGAAGAAAATTCAATGAAATCAAATTGACGATGAATAGACGAACTGGTAACATAAAAATGGATATATACGAGTGTATAAATTTAATTATGCAAATTCTACTGTTGTTATGCCGATTTGCTATTATATAATATTCCAAAGCAGGGTGTGGGGCAGTCTTTCCGTTATTGGTCAGTCATTCGAGAAATCAAATTGAAAAATTTTGTCAATCGTATCGCGATACCGTGAAAAAAGAAATTCCATTCTTTTTTACGCACAAGGCGTATACATTTATCTCCTTTTATGTAAATACTTAACAAATGTGTGTGTTAAACAGTTTTATGACGTGATTAATTTTCAACGACGTTGGAAGATTTTTTATTTTTTAAGCTTTAAAAAGTATCGCGAATAAATTACCATAAATCAGGAATTTGCAGGTGTCACAAAATCAATATAATACCTATATTTAATATATTATTATAAAGTTGTAGTTCAAAAGGAGGAATAAATTTACTTTTTTGCGGAATGATATAAGATAACTGATATCTTGGTATTTAACGTACATGGTATAAAGTTTTAGGTTAAAATATATTCCTGAAATAACATGTTTGAGCAAGCAATTATTTTAAATAATTCAATCAAGTTGTTATCATTTGCTCCCAATATGCATAAATTATTCGTTATCTTTTATTTTAGAATAGTTGGACTTTAGACTTCTGTGGATTTTATCCTAAAGTTTTCCTAAAACAACAACACCAACTAAAAAACATGATTGTATTAGTAAAATGGATAAATTTAGGCGGTTGCATAAGCAATTGAATTTATAAATATTTTTTAATAATGTTTACATTAATAAAAGTAAATTATTAAACATATAATTAAGAAATAAATATGTGATTTATGCAAATATTTGGATAAAAATTATTTACAAAATTATAACTTAAAATTTCGAATTAGGATTTTATGTGGGCTAACTCAATATTTGGTAGAGGTGTCGAACTTGACGTAATACTAAACAGGGTTAAAGGCCGTTCTCATCAGTTTCCCTAATAGGGTAGTAAGATGTATCTATCAGCCACCTTATCAGCAATTTGTAGAATTTTATCATGGATTTTGCATATTGATAACGACCTATTACCCAGTTTAGTATTACGTCAAGTTCGGCAGCCCTATCAAATATGAAGTTTTTACACTAAAATGTCTATTCCTGTACGCAAAATCCATGATAAAATTCAACAAATTCCTGATAAGTTGGCTGATATACAGATCTTACGACCCTATTAGGGAAACCGATGAGAACGATCTATAACCCTGTTTAGTTTTACGTCAAGTTCGAAGCCCCTACCAAATCGCAACGACTACCCATTTGAGGTAAAAAACCATATCCTTGTGGGTTGCGACTCAATTCGACTGCTTGGTGTTCAAATAAGTAACAAACTCAAATGGAATGAACACATTGTTGCATTGGCTAAATCAGCTTCAAAAAAACTCGGGTTCCTAAATAGATGCAGAAGGTTTTTTAAATCGCATCAAGTTCTCCAGATATATAAAACCTTCATCCGACCATGTATAGAGTATTGCTGTCAAGTTTGGGGAGGTGCGTCTGGTACCACCCTTTAGTTATTGGACAGGGTTCAACGCCGCGCTATCCGAATAATACGGAATCCCAGACTTACCCATGAACTAGACAGCTTACAGCATCGCAGAGATGTTGCAGAACTCTGCGTCTTCTACAGATGCTTACATGGTAAATGTTCTGCAGAACTATCGGAGAAAATATCACCATTCGTTACAACAACAAGAGTAACAAGAGGAACAACCAATGCACATAGGTTTACGGTGAAGCTCCCGAAATCTCGAACTGAAGAAATTAAGCGCGAATTTGTATATCGAACATCAAAAAAGTGGAATTCGCTAATACACTTCAAATTTCCGGAGGAATACAAAATGAATAAATTTAAGGTAGCTATTAATCTTTACTTGAAGGATCGCGCATTGGGTGCAGAAGCTCTGACAGTTACAAGGAGCTAGGACCGTTAATAAGTCCGCTCTGCACCCAATTAAAATATGTATATAAAAAAAAAAAAAAAAAAAAAAAAAAATTACGAATACCAAATACCAAGTTTTTAGACAAAAATGCATATTTATTATAAGCAAACTCCATGATAAAATTCTACAAAAAATTTAATTATTGTGATTATTTTGATACTTAAGTAAGAAATATATTGTATTCTATGGCCCTTTTCCAATTACTTACTTATTTTGTGGGACCTAACTTATTTAAATAAGTAAGCTGGCGAGATAACTTATTTTCTTTCTCTTTCTAGCAAAAAAATCTAAATTTCTTCTGTCAAAAATTATTTTTTGTTTACAAGTTAGTTGCGCGTGTGATAAATAATTGTATTTTATGTTAATAAGCACATTAAATATATTTAAAAATGAAAAGAAAAATCTACAATAACCGATGTAATTTATTTTTCATTATCTTTAAACCGATGACAAAATATTTTTAAATGGAAACGAAAAATTACTGCAGCACAAAAAACGTCAATAAAAATAATTTTGGAAAATTTTAATTATATTTTGTTATTCGTTGATCCGTGATAATTATTTCAGCATACAATTTTTTGTTCTGATCAAATTTGTGTAATTAATACAAAAAATTGTAATCTGAAAAAATTTAAAATAATTCAATTAATAGAATTTAATAAATTTTATTACAGGGAATGATGAGGAAACGTTTGCACTGATCGAAGCAAGGTCAGCAAAAGACGAGCAATTTAAAAAAAAAACCTGTCAACCTTCAAATATATGGGCGTATGTTTTCTGAGTTTTGTTTATTATTTGTTTAATATTATTACATGTAAGGTTTAATATATTTTTAAAATTTCTAGGGCCATCTAATCATCGAGAGAAGAACTCCAAAATCGCAGCTCCCAACAATGTTCCAAAAAATGGAACAACCTTCTAGACCAATATAAAAAACTTTAAGATCCGAAAACCGGTACCGCACCCACATCAACCAATGCTTCTAATTGGATATTTTTTCCAAAAATTAATGATTTGATAGCCTTAAAACAAACTATCGCATCAAACAACATAATCCAAAGCGGCACATATAATATCAGTGTGGTTTACACGGACTCAGATGATTTAATTGAGTACGACCCGATTTTAGAGGATAGTAACACCAGATACGAGGATAGTTCACCTGAACCCTGACCGTCAACATCGTCATCAACAGCCGTAACAATTAGAAGCAACGAAACAGGTACAAATAGACAACCCCAACACAAAAAAAATTTTAAAGAACGACTGTTGGAACACATAGAAAAGAGGGATGAAAAAATAATTAAATCCATTACCAAAAATAATAAAACTATAAACAAAATTTGTAAAACATACTTTCCTGAAGTAGAAATTAATTCGGATAGTGATTCTGAATAGTTTATACAATGCCTATAATTATTTATTATATTGTGATATGTACCTATATTTAAAATACTGATTTTTTTAATGAAATATGAAATTAATATATGAATTTACTTTTTTAAATGAATTAATTTATTAGATATGTATATAAAAAATAAAATGTTAAAAGCTGTTTTAATATTTGCGCATAATTGATTTCTGAATTCCAAAACGCTTGTTTGAAGGGGAATATTAATTTCTTGTACACAGGGAACATTAATTTCATTTTGAAATTCCTCATCAATATCAATAAGATCTACATCTAGACATGTATTGTGGAGTATGCAGCAAATTGCAATAACTTTCGTACAATTTTTTATATTGTTTTCTAATGCACGAAGAAAAATACATCTCCACCTGGTCTTCATTTCTCCAAATGCTTGCTCAATTGCAATTCGGGCCTTACTATGTAAGTGATTGAACTTTTTTTGTTGGGATGTCAAAGAGCTGTTTTTGGTGAAAGGGGTGATGACAGCTATGGGTTCTAACATTAATTGATATCCACTATCACCAAGTAAAAAGTATCCCTGCGTTGGATATTTTTTATTTAAATAGACGTCGCTATTTCGGAGCACTCGTTGGTCATGAACTGAACCTGGCCACCCAACGCATATATCTAAAAATTTATGGTCTGCATCACAAATAGCTAAAAAATCAAGATAATTTTATTATATTAACTTTAATATATAATTAAGAAAATGCAAACCTTGCAATTGAATGCTGTAATCCAACTTTCTGTTTGTATATTCACTATGGAGATCTGTTGGGCATTTTATTTTTATATGCGTCCCGTCTAACGCGCCTACGGCTTTATCAAAAACTGATGATCCTGCTCGATTGGCAAACTTCATACCAACGTCTTCCAAATTACCTCGCCTAGGTAATAAAATAATTTTCGAGGTGAAACTTAAAATTATGTCCATCGTTCGCTGAATTATATTATATACTGATGTTATCGGTATATTGAATGCAGTATTGACTATCCGATATGAGCTTCCAGCTGCTAACCAAAATAGTATCACCCCAGCTCAATCTGAGCGTTATAACCGTGCCGTTTAGCTGGAAATAGCTCCAATAATTTTTGAAAAGCTTCTACCGATACTCTTAGATGTTTCTTTATTAAAATTGCATCACGAGTTAAAATAGCATTTAAAATGAAGCTGTTTTTGATCGAACAGTATTTTAAGCCCTGCAGTATTTTGTAATTACATTAAAAAACAGAATATAATTTTCAAAATTTATCTTAAAAGTTTGTACCTTCCGCATTTCACGTTCCTCCAGAAAATAAAGTAAGTCTTCTACCAAATGGCCCAAAATTAATAGATGTTTCTTTCTATTCTTTTTTAATTCACAATAGGTTCAATTTGTTAAATTTAAAATCGTTGCAGATAAATTTGCTAGGCGCAATTTTATTTTGTTTTTTTTTCATTATATGGTTTCACGTTACTTATTTAAGGTGGCGGCAAATAAGTCAATAAGTTTGAAATAAGTAAGTAATTGGAAAAGGGCCTATATCAAGCGTTTTGACGTTTTGTTTAAACCGCCTGATTGTTTACATTACACGAATTCATTCAAGAAATATAATGTTGTTGTTGTTTTAGCATGTGAATTTTTTCTTAAAGTACTCCAAGTATCGACCTATATTTTAACTTTATAATAAGTAACATGCTCACGAATGCTTTAGCAAAGACAAAAAAATGAAGAATAGAAAACGTTAGGAAGTTAATTAAATGGTTGAAGGCTCGTTTATTTAATAATAATTCCCCGCTAATCTAAAAAAAATGTATACAGCTTCAACTCCGAACTAGATTTAGCTGTAAAACCTCCGGAACTAGATCTGGTAGTATTACGAGGAAAGCAGAACAGACAACGTGTTGGCTAACCAAGGTTAAACTAAACATTTTTGAGTTGACCATTCTACATTTATTTAAATTTAAATTTTTCCACGTTTCTTTGATTCGAATGCAAAACCACTTAGACTGTGGGTGCGTCCGAAATGGAAAATGTCCATTTAGCGAGGACACATTTCAAAAAATACATGCGATGTAGTTTTTATGTGCATTTTTTATACATCTGTTTTATGTCAATTTATATTTTAATTAACCACATTTACCGATTTATTAATTTGGTTTTGTCCAATTTTAATTAATGCAATGGGTGCGTCCGAAATGGAAAATGTGCATTTAGCGAAGACACATTTAAAAATACTACATGCAATGTAGATTTTATGTGCATTTTGAACATGTTGTTTGATGTCAATTTATATTTAAATTAATCATAATTATCGATTTATCAATTCAGAGTTGTCCAAACTCAATTAATTTAATGATTATAGGGAAATTTAATTTTATGCAAAAATGCGCATTGTAAAAAATGTGCATTTAAATTCGCATTTCGGACGCACCCAATGTTTTAATGAAATTTTATTTAATCCAAAAATGCGCATAATGTGTCTTTAAATTAACATTTCGGACGCACCCTGGGTGTCTTAAATCTATAATAAATATTTTTTAGTATAAATTTTTGACATTTATTTGAAAAACCGCACACATCCAAATTATCAGTCAATTCGTATGATATTTTTTGACATTATACAAAATAAATTCATTGCGTAATATTCGTAGATGTGGTCGTCTTAGCATTTTATTACAAAGAAATTGATTTTCCTCTTTTACTATTGACGAATGGAACGGTATGATTTTTGTATATCTGATTCATTTGGAACATGCTTATTATTTAAAATATCAGAAAATTTGTTCTTAAAAATTGCAGAAATTTATTGTTAAACTCACTATAAATATACATATATGTGGGTCACTAAACGATTTTGGAGGTTTATTAGACCACAGTTGCCACGCTTTGATTTATTAATACAATCCAAAATTTAATATTTTTAAAACATTTATGTTTTTAGTAACACTAGCTGCATTATTTAAGTACACGTTTTTAATATTTAAAATGGAAAGAATGTCCCAAATGAATCAGATATACAAAAATCACACTTGAAACTACATATTGGATTACTTCAGTTTCCCAATCATTACAATTTTCGCAAATGAAAATGTAATTTAAATAGACACTATTTCCATATAACTTCATATAGCAAATTTTTGCTACAGCCTATCACATATTTTACTTTTGTCCGCTTAAGGCGCTTTTTAAACTTTTCCATTCGTCAATTGTGGGATGTACTTTTTCAACTGCGATGTGATTTTGTTGTCGATTTAAATGGCGAAAGAAAAAATTTAAAGAGTGTTACTGTAAGTATAAAAGATTCTTGAACAACCGATATCGAGAAATGAAATTTTTCAATGAAGGGATTAGGTGACTAGGCCAATTTCCTATTTTTACAAAAGTGCATACATTTAAATTTTAGAATTATTCACTAATCGTTCCTTTTCTATAAAAATAAACAACAGCAACCATTCTGTAAATATGCCATTACCTAGCCACAATATAAAAAATAAATTAAAGTAAACTTGATAATACTAACATCCATTTTCTGTCCAAAAATCTTCTCATTTCTCGGAAATTATTGTATTTAAAATGCGCCAAAAAAGTATTACACTACGCCAAAAGTATTCGGACTGCTCAATAAAACATATTTTTCAAATAATTCCGAGATTCCATCATCAGTAGTATAATGCTTATTCCTTGTCGGGTTTCCACCACATTGTATGGAGTTAGCAGATTATGTGAAGTTAGCCATAATTTTCTATTTTGACAAATTTGAGCAACAAAATCAACTCAAACCTTCAGCGCTCACAGAAAGGCGAATTTTTTTAAAGGGCTTAACCAATTTTCACAAGACATTATTTTTTTGAAAGCCTAATATTTTTACTTTAAAATGACACAATTTTCATGAAAATTGGTTTAGTACTTTTTTTTATAATAAATTTTGAATGAAACGTAACCAAAATTTATGATTATGAAAAAAATATTGGGGATATTTAAATTTAAATTACAACAAAAAATTCAATCAAAACAAAAAAAGTTTAATTAGTTAATACTAAGTATTGCCCATTGATCTTGTTAAGATTTTGACAAAGACTTGGGGATCGCACCCCACTCCTCATCCAACGCAATCTTGAGGTCAATGATCTTAGATGGTATCGGATTTCTGGCTCGGACCCTCCGTTTTAGTTCGTCCCATAAATGCTCAATTGGATTCATGCCTGGACTAAGGGCTGGCCACCTCATCGTCTCGAGTCCAACCTCATCCATGAACTGGCGAGTGGTTGAAGCTGTGTGACATCAAGCATTGTCATGCACCAATATGAAATCTTCCCAAGAGAATGTCCTCGATATATCGTTCAGCAGTCAGACCTCGTCTACGGCCGGCCTCCACCAGGTATGAAAATAAGATCTGATTTCCCCTAAAGCGATATGCCAGCCCACACCATGCACGAACCCCACCATGCACGAGCGACTGCGAAAATCGCTCTCCTGGGTGCTAGTAGATCTGGTCTCTCCTATCACTAACACGGAGATAAATTCTGCACTAGGACGAAAAACCGATCTTCCCTCTCAGATGTACACCGATACCGGCTGATATGTGGTCTCCGATTGAAGGTACCAGTTTCCTGAAACCTTCTGGATACTATTTAGACAGCAGATTGGCTCATGTTAAGTTGACGAGCAACTTTTCGTTATTTGTGTCCTTCTTGCAATAAAGCAAATACTTCTGCAGCTTTTTCTGGAGTAGTATCCATGATTTTGAGGAAACAACGAACGAAACTGGTAGAGATTTTTTCAGGTCAACGTCTGATAATGACTGAGGGCAAATGGCGGTCAACGTGGTATTATACGGGAGATTGCAGCATGCCAATATGTTATACGCCTTTACATATACAAAATTCTCATGAGGCAGTGAAGAATTTTGCGATCAAAATTCTTGTACTGGTCGATATTCAGACAACATGCAATATTATTTGTTCGGCACAGACGTTTCCTTAACATGATTTCTAAACAATTTTTTGGTTACTCCTGCCGCTAATAATATTTTCACATCCAAAATATAAATGTAATTTTTCAATCGTGCAATGACTCAGTTTAAAAACACTCACATTTAGCTACCAAGTTCATCTTAAATATTGATACGTTTTTGCCTTATCAATCAAGGATCGAGTGACTAAAGACAAATTAATTTATTTATTTGACACAAAAATTAATTCAACACAATTATTACAAATAATTCACCAGATACAGCAACAGGTTTAAATATTAACTAATTTACCTAAGTATTTAATGAATTCAAATCATAGTTTGATCATAAATAAAGGGATTTTTTAAGAAAACAATCAATTATTTTATATTTTTAACAGAAAACTTTCAATTGAAAGAATATATTGTCTCCAATGAAGTTGCTTGGTATGGAAAGAAACATAAGTAAAAAGACAAGTCTCTATTCAACAATCGAAATTAAAATATGTAAATCAAAAAGAGCCAAACAGAAAAAATTAAGTCAATTGACGATTGGAATGAGCTTCTGGTGGCGAATAGTGTAAATTGTAACAATATACACAAATTGATGTTTGAATGTTTTCCTATGCATTTTGCGTTAGCATTGTTTTATTTTAAATATTAATGATACAAAATTATAAAATAAAATATAAAATCAAAATTTTTAATAAATCAAACGAAGTAATATTTCGTCTGGTGTAAATAAGTTCTTCTTTAAGTATTAAGAAAACTCCAATAAAACTTAATTAAAAAATGGATGAACGAAAAAAAATAAACAAGAGGAAGAGTATGGGTCATTGCGGAGTACCGCAATGCAATACTTACAAATCCAGCACAGTATCGATGCACAGACTTCCAAAAGCGGTTATGTCATCACCAGCCGAACTGCTTAAATGGAAAGTAGTGCTTAAAATGGGAAAGGAATTCCCTAAACAATTTTTGATATGTAGTCGTCATTTTGATGCCAAATATTTATTGACACCACACAATATACATAAAGGGCAATTTAAAGTTCATTTAGCGAAACCCGCTTTTCCAACGGAAAATTTGCCGAAGTCAAGTGTAGATAAGGAACGAATCAAAGATAATGGAAGAAAAAATCGCCATATGATGAGATCTGCATCTGCTGCTATTGCTGAAGCGTCGCGGTTAGTAAAATTCTGTATTAAAAATGTTTTCCTCTTCTATATTAACTGTTAATATTGCAGCTCCAATACTGAAGATGTTGAAAGTGTTTATATGGAGGAGGTTGAATACCTACAAATCCCTTTATATACCGATTCTGCGGTTCAGTGTGTTCCCGAACTAATCGATAAGGGGAATCAGGCAACTATAGCTGAATATATTAATATAGCATCATTTTGGACCACGGATAAATAGTTGAAAACAATGACGGGAATACCAAGTTTGGACATTTTAAGGGTGATGGTTGAGTATGCGAAGATACTACGAAAAATGAAAATTGCACAATGTCATTTAGAGACCGTATTCTTTTGACGATGCACAAATTAAAAAGTAATTGTTCATTTGCGGAAATTGCCATAGGTTTTCAGTTAAGCGCTAAAGCCGCTAAACTTTATTTTGCGGACACTATTCGGCTTCTCGCAAAATTAATGAAAAAATTAATTCATTGGCAATCGAAGGAACGAAATTTAAATAATTTACCAACATGCTTTAAAGATTTTTCTAATGTAAGGACAGTTTTGGATTGCACGGAAATACGAACTGTGACATTTCGATGTTTAACGTGTAGAACTTGTACTTATTCACATTGCAAGGGAGCCCATACGCTAAAAACTTTGATCGGTGTTTCGCCTTCAGGATCCATCAATTTTGTCAGTAAAGTTTCAACTGGAAGATCTTCGGATAAGACAATTTTTAACCACACTTCAGAACTTTTAAGTATGCTCGAACCTGGTGACGCTGTGATGGTAGACAAAGGGTTTTTGATAGCTGACGAACTAGCCCATAGTGGTATCAAAATGATACTTCCGACATTTTTATATGAAACCTTTTCTAAGAAAGACGTTGAACGAAATACAAAAATTGATGCAGCTCGCGTTCATGTTGAAAGGAGAATCGCGCGGCTAAAAAGATTTAAAGTTTTATCCGAGAAAATTGGTATTTCAGTGATACCTTATGTAGATGATATCATGACCGTAATCACTGCATTATCAAACCTATCGCGATAAATTTTTATAAACTAAACAAACTATAAAATAAAAATAAAAACAGAAATAATTAACTCAAAAACGAAATAAAAAGTGGGTTTATTTGCAAAAACAGAATTATATAAAAATATATATAATATAAAAAATAAGTTTCAAATTAAATAGTTCATGACAAATAGCATAATAATAAATTAACGAAAAATTATAGAAAATATATCATCACAGATAATATCACAAATTATTGCTAAATAAAATGTATATTAAGTATATGCATATATATATGTACATACTAAATAAATATCCATTTAAAAATATAAAAAATAAAATAAATTGATTCATAAAGAATAAATAAATTAATCCATCACAGCTCATAACATTAAAAAGAAACAATCGATTTTAAGACGAATGGCATCACATGTCTAAAATAAACATTCATTAAAATTTCAATAAAGTTGTTAATAAAAATTTCATCCCGATTTATTTTTATTATTTCAAAACTACGATCATATGTACTAAAAACTACAAAATCACAGATGGTTAACTTTGTTACGGCCAATCCCAATTGAACTTGACCGTAATAAGGGTGTCTTTGGTTTAAACTATAAGAATTATTTTCATTCATTTTAAGGTACTTAAAATTTTTAATAATTAAACTTGCGCTAATTTGTTTTCCTTCAACGGGACATTTGATCTCAATGAGTTTACATTCTACGCCATCAAACGCAATTCCGTCTGGACTTACAGCAATAAAATGAAGATCCGCAGAAATTATCAGCCCACATTCAAAAATAAATAGTACCTGCTGTAAATTAGTTTTGCAATTTTCTCAGCAAACAACCCATATCTAGTCGCATCATTCCCCTTAAAATTGGTTTCGTATATGGAAGCTAATTTTTTATCCCAATTTGGCGATTTATTGCTAGCGTACGTATATAAATTATAAGCGATGCTTCCAGTTATTCGAATTTTGCGCTCAACTAACCATTGCGCATTTTTTGACAAATAGTCGCTTCACAGATCCGTATTGATTCCTCCAAGGTCTTCTTAATTTTACAAACATTTTGTTCCAGTTCTTTTGTAACTATTCTTTCAAGTTTTGGAACAAATTTTTTAAATATTGGTGGTCTATCATAAGCCGATAGAACTCCCGACAGCCTTCGCCACTGACATCTTTTATGCTGCCATCAATTGGTAAGCTTTTCGTGAATAGCAATTTAGATAGCTCTCCGCTTGTTGCAACTAAAAAAAAATATTAATTTTAATTTATTCATTAAGGATATTAAAAACACGGTTTACCTTTCAAATATTGTAGAGCTACTGCATCTTGAGTCTCTTAAGTGATGTGATCGTCAACCATATAAATCTCCTTGCGAACATGACACATTTCGGTCGTGCATACCGAACTAAAATTTTTTGGCGGGATGAACATCTTCCATTTCATAATATATATACAAATATATATATATACACATATAAGTAACCTTGAAAATTAAAATCATAGGTTTTTTTGGTTGAAGATTTTGTAGACATAATAATAAAATTAAGTTTAAATTAAACAAAACAAATTAGTCAAAATAATTTCGTATTTTGTACACCGAACTTTCTTACAAAATGCACTAGTAATTTATTAGATTTTCTAGCCACTGTGTTGACAGATTCACACAATGAAGTTTATTTTCATATTAATTATAATTTTTTCCACCAAACTTCATTATTTTTTTATTTATATTGTTTAATTTTAACTAAAGAAATAGTTTACTTACTTCTATAACAAAATCATAATTCAATTGAAAAGACATGAAGAAAACCGGCTGTCAAATTGTGTATATTGTAACATATGCTGCTAATGATTACTAGAGGCGCGATTTGGCTATTTCCAATCGTCAATAGAATGAGCGTGAGGAAAACAAAAAATCAAACAATCTAGCATGCTTTGCAAATTCAAAATAACAATAGAAAGATATTCGAATTCAAATTTGAATATAGGCAATGAAGGAGATGATTATTGTATTGTTTGTAAATTTCGAGTTATGAGTTAATGGTGTATATTACAAAAACAACAATATTTTAAAGTTCAAAAACGTCTCATTTTTCTAGACGATTTTCCATTAGAAATAAACAATTTCATGACTCGATTTTTCAATCAAATAAAATTACATGTTTCATGAACATTTTCGTATAAAAACAAAACAAAAGCTCATGATTCTAATTAACAATAATTTTAAATGAAAATAATCGTTTTCCCATATAGTTTCATAGTAAAGAAAAAAATGTATGTACCTTATTTTAAGCTTAATAAAAAAAAACAGTCGATATTGGAAGCTCTTATTTATACAGTAGGCTCTGATTATGTATTCTAACCAAACTTCTAGAAATTTCACGCTTTTTCAAGTAAAAACCGTCTGGTAAAGTAGAAAGTTTTAGCATGGAAAATTTCCATTTTAGTACAGTAAACTTTGCGCTATTAATTAACTTATTCTATTCTACCTTAGGTGTCACCGTAACAATGTTAAGTTAATGTACAAATAAAAATTCGCAGGGTAGTTGAATTTATATTTGATAATTACCAGAAACATCTTTTTTTCGACGTAACATACTTTGAGTGAGTCTCGTTTTGTACGCGTTACGGAGCGGACCAAAAATAAGTGGATGAAATTAAGTCGCAATAAGTGGTTCCGGGTACTGCGTATTTCCGTATAAGGCCCATAATTTCGTACACAGAGCTAAGGAATCACCATTTCTGCTAAAAAACACGTTTGTAAAAAAGACTCAGGATCTGCTCAATATTAATTGATGCGATCCATAATTCATCGTACACTAACGATACGAGCCCACGCCATTTTGCAATGTGATCACATTTTACAACCAAATTACTTTAATAAATATAAAATAATAACTATTAAATACAACCAAAACTAAAAATAAATCAAATAATACTTATTGTGAAAAAAAAACAATTGATTCAACCCTCTAGAACCACCTTTGAGTGGTTTCTGGAATTTTGGGCTGTTATACCTCGTCGGTCTTGTGGATCGAAAGATCTGACCTCAACAAATCTAAAGACAAACAATCAAACAAACAAACAACATACTTTGAGTGCGTCGATAATTCAGCCGCTGCGCTTAAAAACGCAGCACATAAACAAATTTAAAAGCAGCCGGTATTCGAAAAATTGCGGCTGTATTTTAATACGACTTTCAGCCTAGGTAGTTGCTTATTTGGACGAAAAAAAAACGTTACATTTTTAAAAAAATATTAAATCAAATATTTTAGAATAATAAATTACTGACTATTCAGTTTTAACCTCCATTTTTGCGCAGAATTGCTAGTTTTAATTTATATATTTGTGTGTGTTTCACGTCTGTAAAAAATATTGTTGAGGTTCCTGAAAATAGCATTTTATTCAAAATGACAGTACAAGTTGTTGGTATTGGTAAAAGAGGGGAAAATCTACCAAAAAATCGAGATTTGTAATCTAGCAAAAATGTTGCTCGACCGATTGCTTTTTCTTGACGAATCGAACAACTTGCCAGCATAAAAATCACTCTTTTGACAATGGATTGCTTTTTTTTTGGTGAATCGAAAATGACATAAATTTGCTGCTTATAAAGGGTGATTCACCTAGAAGTGTTTTTTTTTGTGGTTTCTTTTTGACAGATGACGCATGAGCAGTGTCAAGAATGAGTCTGAGACAGCGTCTCCAAATTGTTCAGCTTTATTACGAAAATCAGCATTCTGTGAGGAATGTATTTCGTGCGCTAAGATCAAGTTATAGTCGAAATAATCGGCCTACCAAAACCACTACAGTTTTATATGATACGCGACCAAATAGATCAAGTCCAGCTCATAGTTTTTTTTTTTTTTTTTCAATGATATATAGTAGTAGTTCTTTCGAATGATATATAGTATACATACATTCCACGATTTAATTAAATTTTTTGAGTTTTTTTAATTTGTGCAACAAACACCTCTAGATGAATCACTCTGGAACACAGGGACTGATTTTTCGACCTCATCCTTAATATCAAACAAACCAAAGTAGGCGCGATTTCTGTTCTTTTTAGCTAATTTTGTTACGTAGGTACGTAGATTCGATTTTATTATATTTAATGATTAAGCCCGTATTTACCACCAATCGGCACCTTTAGTACCTCGCGAGATAAAAACTTATTTCAAAGTTTTATAAGCAAAAAAGCCGCTGCGCGATTATATGTCCCTTCGCTTTATTGGATAAGACGTTCCTTCGCTTTATTGGATTAATTTTTACACCGGAAAAATAGTTTGCTTTTCTGTTGCGTTTAATACTTCTATTGAATTGAGTGAACGACTAATTATTTTAAATCTCTGCAAATACTAAAAACTGTTTAATCAAGGAAAACAATTTTTACCATTAAGCAGTAAGTTCATTAGGAATATTGATATACAAAAATTAATTAACTTGAATCCATATTAAAAGAATAAATGTCCAATAAATAACTTGTTAAACGTTTTCCTTGGTTTATTATAAATCGTGTGTGTTTATATGTATATGTGTTTATATACGAAAGCTTGTTAATTTATCAACGCAACAAAATCTATTAATTTTGTATATAATGTAGGATTATTATGTCCCCATTTTATCGTGTATTGACAATTTAATGTACAAGAGTATTAATAAATATAATGGAGATTCACAACCAATATTAGATAAATAAATGCCTTATATTCTTACATACTTCGAAGGGATGTTTATTTGTGTCACACATTGTTTTGTTGAAGTTTATTTGGTTAATCTACTGGATATAAAGTTACTCGATTGTCGTCGTTACCATAAAATATTACTATTTGTATACTGATTTATTGATGAATGTCACATATAGATAAGCGCCTAACTCCTTAAAATTGAATATGATGAAATCATCAAAATGTTTTCGTTTTTTTTATCGCGAATCCCTATAACAAAATGGGCAATAATCAAATAAAATTATATCGAGAGAATATTTACTTAATTTTTATTTGTGGTACTTCAATGATTTTTAAACCTCTTCCACTTTCTTTTGAGATGAAAAAAATGTAAAAACATA